>OX637504.1:8665714-8733953 GCA_951799955.1 Apamea anceps | reverse complement strand
TCTTTGTTTGTTTGTACGCGCTAATCTCAGGAACTACCAGTCAGATTTTAAGAATTATTTTTACATCACGAGCGCGTTTTTCCCGCTGTGATTTTTTTTGCGCACTGTATTTTCTATGCACTGCTTAGCGCCGAGAGTTGAAAAGCCAACAGTGTGTTTTTCTGACGCGCTGGGATGCTCTCTGTTGGATTCTCATTGCTCGGCTCAACACCGAGGGTTGAAAATCCAGTGCGCGATAAAATACCGCCGCGATATTTTTATCGTCCATGCAAACGTCGACTAAGCATGACAGCGCTGTTGGATTGGACATTTACGTAATACAATATGTACTCGGCAGAATAGTCCGAAGTCCGGAGAACACTAAGAAGCTGTTTATTTCTTTTTATTATTTCCTCTGTATAGCGTACAGCTTGTTATGTTCTGGAGTTAATTTTCTTTGTACTTTTGTAATTTTCTGTACATACATAACTGGCTAGAAAAGAAAGATAGAAAATACGTGTATTTGCCTAAAACATGACGCAGAGAAATAACACAAACATAAAAAAAAAAACAAGTTGGGGTAAAATATGCGTCACATCCACGCAAAACGGCCATCACTCAGCATAATGCTACGACCCAATGCGAGACAAGGCCCCAGCGCTGGTTTTCGGTGACAGCCAGCGTTAACTTGATGACTTCAAAATGTCATCACGTTAACGCTTCGGGGATTTCGAGGATTCGAGGGTGTTATGTATGTATGTTTATTATGAAATCGTCACGTACTTATTTCATGTTTTGCTTTTTGGATGGAAAATGGTAAGGTTTAGAGACAAAAATGCTGTGGATTTTAATTTCTAATTTGAGGCTTAAAAGGTGTAATCTTTATTTATACAAATAAAAATAAATTAGACAGGGCTTTTTGTTTCTAAAATAAATCAGGGAGTTCTTACTTATTTGCCATTTTTCGACCTAAATTCGTCAAAATCTGTTTTTGCATTTCAATATTTCGATACATTTACAAATCACATCATCATCTGCCTAGCCTTTTCCCATATATTTTTGGGAAAACGTTTAGTGGCTTCGATTTATAATAATTTTCAAACAAATTACATAATGATTATGTAGCAGGTGGCGTTCTATAATGTCTGCCTACCCCCATGGGGCGAAGGCGTGTGTAAGTATGTAAATATACAGGGTGGCAGGGATATCGACGCGCAAACTGTGACCATGGATTCAGCACATGATACTAGACCCCATAACGTCGAAATATTTCGTCGCTTATCAAAAAAAATCTTGTTTCATAGAAAAGTGCAATACCTACGCGGTGAAAATGTATGGAACAGCAATATATTTTTTTAATAACCGACGAAAAATTTCGACGGGGGGTCTAAACTCATGTGCTGAATCCATGGTTACAGTTTGCGCGTCGATATCCCTGCCACCCTGTATATTTACATACTTACACACGCCTTCGCCCCATAATGATTACATATCTTAAGAAAATATTTAAGTGTTTACCTACGCTTTAATTACCTCTGGACCTTAAATTCCAGAATATCTCAAAACAAATTCAACACCCATTCATAATTTCATAACCTGAATTCCATAGTACGTATTGCATTTACGTTTTGCATAGTACGTAACTATGCAAAACATAATCTGAAAAATCGATGAAATTATTGTTTCTCCATCTTCAGGAAGATATTTCAGCTGTATAAGGTCCAGGTCAGGTCCAATTGAAAACCTGCGTCAGGCACTATCTGTCTGGCAATTTTGCTGAATGAAGCTGAAGTTTTTGGCGCAGCCGTGAGGCACATTTTCCTGCAAATTTCTTACATCGCACTTTCCACTTATTATTATTATTATCTGATGTATATTATATTGTGTACCTTTTAGTCTATGCTACATAAATGTATTTTCATTATTTCTTTATAAGGCTACCTTTATGATTGACTTACATACTTTGGAAAGGAAAAGATGATAGTCGTTTAGCTTCAAATTTAAAGTCTTGGTAGGATTGTCCAGTCCCACAATTGAGAATGCTATGCGCATGACATAGCAATTCTGGCAGTAAGCCGAGAAACGATTGAGAATTTTAAGTAGGGTAAGGGTGTTTATCCACCGCAGACATCACCGAGAAACGAGATACATGACTTGATGCAAAGAGATGCGCCTAAATGGAGAATTATATAGCATAACGTAACAACACGCATGTAACCCCCGAAGGGTTAGGCAGAGGTGTACTTACGCCCTTACATGTTGATCGTTTTAATCCTTAAAAGGGGTCATTGTACTCATCATTATGAAAAACTTTTACTAAAGGACCAACCCTGAAATCGTGAAAAGTCAGTTGATCTATAGATTTATGTTCGCATAACTCGACATAATGTCTGGACCAACTGGTTTTTTTAAGGATTAAAACGATCAACATCTAACGGTGTATATTACACTTACATTTCGCCAGTTATGTTTAGGTCCGATATAATAATAATAATAATAATAATTTATTTAATAAAAACGTTTACAAGAGGTGTACATTTATCCAAGAGTGGCAAATTTCCCATATAATTATAGTGCCTAAAAATAAACTACAACTAAAATATTTTTTTTTTAATTACAGGTGCAAGTAATGATAGTTCGGAATTCAAGGGTTAGGTAGCGACCCACCCGAACTAGGTTTAATACAAACCTGTGTTTCAGGCCATCACTTTACATTTCAATTAAATTTGGGAATTAAAATTTTAAATAAAACTAGTATATAAAAATAATTATTCAACAACTCTGCGAAAAAGCACAATAGTACATTAATACCTAATACTAAGCCTATGTAAACATACAAAAGTAAATACCTACAAGGGAATAAATTCAATCATGACAAAATTTCTAGAAGTTTTTCTGTGTCTGTGTAATTGAGTGTCGCTAAGTAATCTGATAACATTGTACTACATTTTTTATAGTTTACACTATAGAAGCTTAGTAACTTGTTGAGTCTATTATACAGAAAAGGTCCTAAGAACACATAAAATCGATTAGGAAATGCATGTTTAGTTTGAGGCTTTATACAAACCAAGTCCTTTCTTCTCTTGTCGGAAGGTACTGGGTCAAAAGGAAGTGCAGTGTGCTGGTGCAGTACTATGCTTAGAATAAATAATTGCCTTACTGTTAGTACATTACATGCTATGTAGAGTTGGTGCGAAGGAAATCTAAAAGGGCGAAAGGTAGCAACCTTTAGGATTGCTCTTTGAGCGCGCTCTAGAGGGAGTAAAATTGTTTTTGCGGCACCCCCCCAGGAAGTTATGCAGTAGGTAAGTATGGATTGACACAAAGCTAAATAAACCTGTTTAATTAATTTATAATCGGCTATGTTCCGTAAGTTCTTAAAAACATATATTAATTTGCGCACTCTGGTACAGAGTAAATCGATATGTTTACGGAAATTTAGATTGGAGTCAATTGTGACACCTAGGTATTTCAAATGGTCAGCTTTAGCTAAAGTGGGGCAAGAACATGCAGTGTCAGCGGAAGCGTACGTTCTACAACTGTGAGCATAAATGTTTAGATTAGTAAGCGGTATGTTAATATTTCTCATTGTAAATAAAATGTATTTTGTTTTATCTGCATTTAATGTTAGGATATTACTATGGAGCCAATTAGAGACAATGTTAAAACCATTTTGAGCATATTCATAGACTTCAGCGCTTGATTTAGCTGAAAACAATAGAGCGGTGTCATCCGCAAAAGACATTATGACTCCATTTTGGAGTGTCAGGCTGCACAGATCATTTATATAGATTAAAAATAATGTGGGGCCCAAAATACTGCCTTGTGGAATTCCAAAACCACTATTTTTAAGTTCAGAGCTTGTATACTGACCTATTTTTACACACTGATGGCGATCGCTGAGATAATCCGCAAATAGTAAAAGTTGTGCTCCTCTTATCCCCAGTGTTTCAAGCTTGTGCAAAAGTAAAGTACATGAAATAGTATCGAAGGCCTTGGCAAGGTCTAGAAAGATCCCAATTGTGTGCATACCATAATCTAGATTGGTAGTAATATAATTAGTTAATTTGTGTACTGCTTGGCTAGTTGATCTATTGGGCCTAAAACCAAATTGATTATCTGAAAGTAGTCTGTTATCTTCCAGATATTTTATCAATCTACTGTTAATGATTTTTTCTAACATTTTTGAGAGGCCTGTTAACACTGAAATGGGTCTGTAGTTATTCACACAGTTTTTGTCTCCAGACTTAAATACAGGTGTTGACCATAGCTTTTTTTAGCAATTTGGGGAATATTCCTTGAGATAAACATAGCTGAAAAATGTGGGTTAGTGGAGGGGCTAGCAGGTAACTAAATTTCTTAAGTATATTATTAGGTATGTCATCCCACCCAGTAGCACATGCTTCCTTTAACCCGTGTATTAATCTTACTACTTCGTTAACGTCGGTATCTAATAAAACAAAAGATTTTACTGTACTGGATGTCGTAGTCGGGCTTTGAGGGGAAAAATTGCTAGAATGCTTCTCAGCCAAGGTTTTACCAACATTAGCAAAAAAATTATTTGCTTTATTCACTGCATCGGATGGGTTTATCTCTGTACATAGTAAATTAAGCGGAGGTTCGGGATTTTTAGATCTAAATGTATTAGTTTTTATAAATTTCCAAACCAGTTTACTATTTTTTCCCGCCTTCTGTAATTCATTTTTGTCATACTGATTTTTAAGTTTTTTCAATAGGTTATTACAGAAGTTACGATACTTTTTATATGTAACAGAAAGAATGTCGTTATAATGGCGAGCCTATAACCTTACCATCAACTCTCCGGGCTGCTACTAAGAAATTTAAAAACTCAATAACACTGCCTGACCCGGGAATCGAACCCAGGACATCATCATCTGCCCAGCCTTTTCCCAACAATGTTGGGGTCGGCTTCCAGTCTAACCGGATGCAGCTGAATACCAGTATTTTTACATAGAGTGACTGCCTATCTGACCTCCACAACCCAGTTACTGGGTAACACAGACAAACATGGGTAAACATTTTCATTTCTCTATTACTAAAGTGTTCCAGCTGCGCCCTGCGGCTTTCACCCGCATAAGTCTCGATGCCGTAGGAATATCGGAATAAAAAGTAACCTATGTCTTAATCCAGGCCATGTTTTACCCATGTGCCAAATTTCATCCAAATCCGTTCAGCCGTTTTAGCGTGAAAGCGTAACAAGCAGACATACAAAAATCTAATCTTTTCTCCTTATAATATTAGTTTAGACTAGACAAGTAGACATCCAACCAAACAAGTAATAATATTACAAGTATTACATTGAACATATTACATTCGAACATTAATTATCGAAAGGACATAAATAGACCAAAGTAATGAGATCGTACAGCCTCAATGTAGCTCATAAATAAACATAAACAATTGCTCTTTTCTGCGACGAAGGAATTTATTTCTTTAAATCTGATATGGTAGGCATACAACAGTATTGGTTCTTTCTCATTGACTTACAAAACGAGTGTTGATAGTTCGAATCCCGTTTTCGTATCACGTAGTAAGTTTAGTTTTTTTTCTATCTTCTTCGTTGAATTCAATTATCAGTTACTGACATTGGCGGGGTAAGCGATTTCCCCAGAAATGTATGACTTAGTTTCTTTTGTTAGTTCAAGTTCATAAAACGTACAATGAATGTTACTTTTACAGGGTTTTAGGGAGAAATTATTTAGACGGGACTATTTATTTTTTCTTAGATAACAGTTTTCTTTTATTCTGAATATTTGTGAAGTTGTTGTTTTGGTACGAGTTGTAAATCTTGCATGATTTCGGAACACAGGGTTATTTTGTCTCTTCGAGTCTTATAAAAATGATATTTAGTTTGCTATTCGGAATCCGTCTTTTTTTTATTTTATACCATAATTTTTTTTTTTTTTGTAATTTGTGTGAACTCAAACTGGCTGTCTTCCGGAAACCGTTGACAGTCGTTACGGGTAGTATGAATCCCAAAAAGTCTGACATGCAGTTTTATCAAGTGATATCGTGCTACCCAGTAACCGGGTTGTGGAGGTCAGATCGGCAGTCTCTCCATGTAAAATACTGATATTTAGCTGCATCCGGTTAGACTGGAAGCTGATGCCAACATAGTTGGGAAAAGGTTAGGCAGATCGTTGTTGTTTGAGGTGAAGTCAAACACACCTTCTATATCCACAATATTTTCCTAGCAAACAGTTCGACTTCGCAGTTTTACATCAATATTTTAGCAGGCGTTCTTAATTCATATCTGCATAGAAAATTCTAAATAAAAAATAATTTAGAATTTCGTGTTATTCACAAATATTTAAAATTGAAGTGTCTGTTTGTAATGATAAAATAACAGCTTTTTACAAAATGCATAATATGAAAATACTTGTAGGCACGGTAAAAATTTAAAAATGTTTTTATTTTTCTTATATTTAATAAGAAAAAAACTATTTTTTAATTTTTTGTCTATCTGTCTGTTTGTTCCGGGTAATCTCCGAAACGGCTGGACCGATTTTGACGGGAGTTTCACTGGCAGATAGCTAATGTTATAAGGAATAACTTAGCAAATGGGTGAGGGTTCTGCGCAAATTTTAAACCCATAAAATCCAATATGTTTTCCGACATGCACGCAAACGAAGTCGCGGGTACAGCTAGTTAACTACAACAGTATTGTACAAAGTTAACCTTTTTGACTATTTAAACACATCAATTTACTAATTCCTTCAAAAGTTTACAAAGATGTCAGCTGTTAGAGAACTTATTAAAACTTTAGTAGTTGGTGTCTAGTTTACTAATTAATAATTTAATACTAATTAATATTCAAAGAGTTTTGTTTTGAGTATTTTGATATTCTACTCTTGGATTATTTATGAAACCTTTTACATAGCATTACGCCTGTAATCTTCGAAGGGTTAAGTAGACGTGTACTTACAGTAGGTACCTACCCCCGCATTTCGCCAGTTATGTTTAAGTCGCATGTAATAGGGAGCGAGGCTATTCTCATCAAGCTATTGGACTCCAGGCTGTTACTGAGAAATTCCTGATGAAAAAACCCAAAAACACTTTGCCTTACTTGGGACTCGAACCCAGAGACCATATTCATCATCATCATCATCATTTCAGCCCAAAGACGTCCACTGCTGGATATAGGCCTCCCCCAAGCACCTCCACTTCGACCGTTTTATGGACTATTAATGCCATCATTAATCCATTGCAAATGCTCCGTCTCTCTCCCACACTGAAAAAATGATGGCATTAGTACGTCATAAGATATCGTGCTCAGCAGTAGTACCTTTTACTTACCAAGTAATTGACGGAAAACTTCATACCTAGGTAAGTAAATAATTTTATATTTACTGACGCAAGACTACTTCTTCTTCTTCCTCGTAGCACTCTCGTCAGAGCGGTCGTGGTCCTCATGTAGTTTCCTGTCTAAGGGCTGATGTGATTCGCCTCACGATTTCTCGCCACATACAAGGAAGGGTCAGTCCATCTCATGGGTGAGTGTCCGTGTGGTCTAGTGCCCTTCACTCTAACCTGAACGACAAGGCGCTCATCTATCGAGGCACCCTCACGCCTCGAGACATGTCCGAAGTATTTGAGGATGCGCGATGCAAGACTACTTACAAACTTTTATCATTTCTCGGGAACCTGGGACCCCAGGTTCCCGAGAAATGATAAAAGTTTTGGAAGGTGTACGCGGGGCCGAAGCCAACGCGCAGACGCCCGTTAGACGTTTTTAATGAAATTCGGCACCAACTGACGGTTATCCCTATTCGCACTATGCAAGTGCATCCAAGGACCACCCTACAAACTTATTATTATAACAGCTAACTAACATTTTATTAAATAACCTACGTAATTCTGAAAATCATACCTCCGCCCAACTCATCCATAGTCAAAATACCTAATATCCAGTCAAAATCACACTAAATCATGCGTAAGCAAATTTTGACACAGAACGACTACAATGTGTACACACCTGCGCGAAACGCGTTGATCAATATTTGCTGCGTTTGATCTGTAACCCAGACGTTACGATATAATCTGTAAAAAATCAAAAACATTCAACCTTCATTTTGAAAGTCAAAAGAGCAAGCTTTGTCTTCTCACGCTTCATTTCACGTCAAAAGCGAAATCAAACACATTAAAACATGGTTTTTTGGCTTTTATGTTTTCAATTAAAGAGCAAAGTTACATGTCTTTTGGCAAGGCTTCTTTTTAAGTCTGTTAAAATGGTTAACGAACCGCCAAATGAATTACAAAGCAAACGTGCCTCCGTCGCATAATGTATTCACTCCAAAGTTCGTATAAGTAACGAAGCTTCATGTTAAAATCACACAGGATCGAATTTATGCATATTTTATGCTCTCCCGAGTTAATTTCGAAGTCGTGTAGATTTTTGTTGGCATTTAAAACTTACATGGTGTTATTTTTACAATATTTTGCATAATGGGTTCCAGTAAAACAATTTTCCTGATGTATATCATTTAAAATGTCTTATTTATTAATGTTTTGGTCGTAGAGCCAAACACAGACAGGCGCTTTACTTTGTGTAAATTATTTCATCACCACTGCTCTCAAAATGGTGTAAGAAAACGTCGTGATTGCTCACGACGTTTTCCTTCACCATTTTTCGCCAGCATGTCTCAGAACCAAAAATTCGAAGACATGTGACAACTATCAACCCGCACTGGGCCCGCGTGGTGGATTACATTCCACTCCCTCCCACCGAGGGGATGCCTGTGTCCCAGCAGTGGGAACATTATAGGCTGATTATGCTCTCAAAATGATGGTACTCGTATCTGTGGTGAACCCGCATCTTAATCCATTGCATAGTTTAGAAGAACAACACGGCCACACAGATAGACAGAAAAACGGACTTCAATTTATAATATGTTTACGAGTAGATAACTCCAACAATGAATTGACATTTTCAGTAAGACATCATTCTAAACAACAGCAACCGAGCTACAGGTCAGAAAATCCATTGCTAATAAAACAATTCATATCCTCTGTCTATAGGTTATAGTGCAAATTCATCAGAATAGAGGCACTTCTGCTATAGACCCAAAGCCATGAATACCACGTGGCGTGGTTGTTGAAATATGGCGCAATATCTTACCTGCCCTCCTTACGATCCAAGCCCGTTTATTAAGACACTAGAGAGTGAGAGGCTTGTAAAAATATAAAAATATTCCCGGGAAAGAAAGATTTATGGTGGAAACAGAGTCTAATAATTACGTGAGGCTTGTTACTCTCAAATAGTATAAGAATGGGAGTGTTTTATTAACGTATGTGACTACTTTTGTATAACACCACAGTCTAATTATCTTTCGATCAACGGGAGCTTTGTCGCAGAGCAATCATGAGGGTAACAGGGAACTTCTATACTGCAGTTCAGGACTTAATTAGGTCTATTTTTGTTTAGTTTACTATTTTCAGGTCCTGTCAAATGTATGAAATACATTTGGAAGTAAAGCGCTTCAAGGATATTTTGTTGCTCGAATATAATTAGTCCTCCTTATCGATATCAGTAACGGCGACCCTTTGCAATTATTATTTCCTAGAGTTGTGCCCTAATATGACTCGTCAGAGCGAATTTTGTTTTAAATACCCGGTCACAACTTATGCAATAGAGTTGGCCGGCACAGTTAATGGTATAGAAGGGGTTAGGTCCCTCTTTACATGAGTAGGTTACTCTTTTCGGTAAGTGTATCGAGGCACTTTTTTCGAAAGTTTGTACATTTTTGTCGACAGTAGAGCGAGTGACGTTGCTCGAATAACGTTAACAGGGAGGCACTGTAGGTAAACATTAGTAAAATTGTTTTATGACCTACGAGTATGTATTAAAAACTCAAGATGGATGGCGTTAGTTCCGATTTCGGCCACACGCCAAGATATCCTTGTATAGCTATATGTATTAACACTGTAGTAATACGTACTAGCTCAATCATCCTATAACGTTCCCACAGCTGGGACACAGGCCTCCTCTCTGTGAAGGGAGTGGATCAATCCACCACGCGGGCCCAGCAAAGGTTGGTAGATGACGGTTTCTTCACGACGTTCTTCTTCTTCGTTTTGAGCGCAGTTACAATACGCATTAAACAAAATGATTTATCTACTAATTCCTAGTTTTTCTACAATTATATATACTCGTAGTTTAACTATTAATCCCAATAGTTTGGAGGAACAAGTAAATACGAATAAATCATTCTAGCAGCCTCGACGCTGTAATTGCATAACACAGTAACTGCCAACGCAAGATTAACAGTGAATAAAGCGAGAGCAAGACTAATACAGACTCTATTTTATTATCTTTCTCGTAATATTGTTGCTGCGGCCTGTGTTACTATAGGCCGCAGCTGATAAAGATCAACTTCCTATAAGTTTGTTTGTGACCTTAGATGTGAAGATTTCACCTGTGTTTCTCCCAGCCTACGTGTTTAGTTTTGAAGTATGTGTAAATGATGTCCTTTCTACGGCAAACATACAGACAGACTTTTACATTTATAAACGACTAGCTGAGCCCCGCGGTTTTACCCGCATAAGTTTCGATTCCGTGGGAATATTGGGATAAAAAGTATCCTATACGTGAATCCTGGTTACAAACCATTCGTGTGCCAAATTTCGTCCAAATCCGTTTAGAAGTTTTTGCGTGAAAGAGTAACAAACATCCATCCATCCACCCATCCATACAAACTTTCGCGTTTATAATATTATTTGTAGGACTAGCTTTTGCCCGCGGCTTTGCCCGCGTGGAGGTCGGAAATTATCCCAACGGAGCGTACTTCCGGAGGAAAAGTAGCGTATGTCCTTACCAAGATCATGGTCTACCTTGGCGCCAAATTTCATTGAAATTCTTTATCAGACAGACAGGCAAAGTTACTTTGGCATAATTATATAATATTAGTATATATATTAGGATGTCCATACCTCCATACTAATATTATATATCCTAAAGTAACATTGCCTGTCTAGCTAGGTAGTTAGTTTAGCTGTCGAGAATCAAGTGCGATTCCAAGAAGTGAGTAGTGAGGTACCTATAGGGACCTAGAGAGTATAAGTTTGACTTAAGGTTTTTTAAGAAAAATAAACTAAAGCCCAACTTACTGAATATGAAGTCAAGACGGTTGAGAACATAATACCATATTGATTACACCAACCATATCGAACTTCCCTTGACGTAAACCCACTTTGAGTCAGGGCAGTCGTATTTTTTTCTTCAAAATCAATTCCGTCGATTAGGTTGTAAGAAGTGAAAAACTTTCAAACAAACATACTCACATACTAACTCGTGTGACCTATAAAACCTTCTTTGTAGCATTACCTTTGTCAGGTAATAAGGTCAAAGGTAAGCCCCAAAATGAGGCCCTAAACTAATTTAATTATATATGTCTACCATGCGGACCCAGAAGTTGCTTGACAGAGTAGAAACAAGTAATTAATTTGTTGAAAGTTAAAATCACTGTAGGATAGGAAAAAATAAGTAAACATGTCGTTTGGTTTCCCCTCTTTAAAAAACGTAATAATTATACAGAGTGGAAGGAACATCGACGCACAACATGTTACTATGGATTCAGCACATGATTCTAGACCCCGTAGCGTAGACATGTTTAGCCGGTTAGCAAAAAGAAAAAAAGCAGTTCCATAGAAAAGTGCAATACCTACATGGTCAAAATGTATGGAACAGCTAATTATTTTTTAATAACTGACGAAAATTCCCAACGGCTCTGGTACAGAATCATGAACTGAATTCATGGTAACAGGTTACGCGTCGATGTCCTTGCCACCCTGAATAGATGCAACGAAAGGTCGAGGGTCGAGGTATTTAAACGTCGATTAAAAGAGCATTACCTTTCCTCTATACCGTGAGTATTCGTATATATATATATATGTTTATATATTTTTGTATTATGTATTTATTTAAGTATACTTAAGTATTTATTATTATTTTTTATTTTTTTTTGCGTTATATGTTTTATAATAATTTGTGTGTGAAGTCTAAAACAAAAATATAATATTTTTGTTTTAGACTTCACACATTCATATTTTTCTCTTCTTGTTCTCACACACTATTGTCTACATTTCTTTTTTTACTTCTCCTTTCGCAGGTCTGCTGGAAGAAATTTCTTAAGAAATAAGCAGTACCTTTGTACTCATATTATGTTTATGTCATATCAATATGTATTTTTCTGTGTGTACATAAATAATAAAATAAATAAATAAAGGTAACCCTAAAAAAGCAAAATGTTTATTAAAAAAGCATTTTCTGCAAATAACAAACTATGAATATGTACTTTAGTTTGATACACTTACTACCATCTTTAATTATGCTATTAATATAATTATATAATAAGTAAAGACTTAAAATATTCTTTGAATGTAAAACTTACAAACTTAGCGTCTAAATTTGTTTCTTTGTAGTACCTATATTAGATATATTTTTCCGAACTCACTAACCATATATAAGCCATCAAAGGCTTTTGTGGTTTTTAGCATATAATAATTTAAACTCTGCGATATACATTTTGAATATTAATTTTAAAAAAAATAATAAAAAAAAACAAGAATTTTACATCAGCACAATTTTTATTTGTACCAGTTACAGTTATGTTTTTATTTTTATACTTAACATTTAATACAAGTTTAGGCTGTTGATTTTTTTTTTCAATATTGTTATTATGTAATTTGAGAATAAAGTGAAATTAATGGCTAGAAAAATCTCTAACGAAAAAATATATTACTTAAAATTGCAAGCATAATATGATTGTCTATTATTTTTTATCATATTCGGATCTCGACTAGTTTCGGAAGGTTGCTTTCATTGCCGCACGTTTTTTTCGTCGATTTTAGTCTAATTATTCTTGATCCTTCTGAATAAATGAAATTACCATTGCTTTCTATGGCTGCGCCATAAGTATTGTCTAACCTAGCCAAGAGCTCAACACTCTTTGTTTCTTCATTAACATAATAAATTCCGTTTGGACTTGAGAGGTATATGTAACCTTCAATATCAGATGTCAGTCCATTGGCCACAACATTACTTAGAAAAAAGGTTTTATTTTCCTCTCTGCTATATAAAAACACACCAGAAGAATTACAATACACAAGATCTTTGTCACTAGTAACAGCAAGTAGCATGACTTTGGCGTTCTGTAAAGCAGGCACTTCCACGACTTTGCCATTTTTATAGAAATACGCTTTCTCTTCTGGGTAAGTAGTAAAATACAATCCATCTTTGTAGAACATTTGCCATACATTTCCTTCCTTGATGTGTAAATTAGTTGCGTTCTTCGTTTTATAATCAAAAGTGTATACGCCATCTTCACCACCCATATAAACAATGCTATTCTTACTGTCTACAGCGTTGGAAAAACCTCCTCGAATGCCAGTAACTAAGCCATAATCACGAGTTTTCAAACTGAGATAGGCAGATTTGAACATTTCTGCCGTTGTTCGTGCGGTGTAGCTAAAGAAGAGGGTATCCGTGTTGTAGTCGATAGCTAGCTGGTATGGACTGTCAATATCGATTTTTAGAACTTCCGTTTCGTAATTTAAGCGCCGAATAGTAATACACTTTGTGTCACCACCAATTGCAAAGGCAAATAAAATTGCCACAGTGAAGAGCTGCATCTGAAAGGATGAAGGAGTTGTCAGTACGATAAGTAATCTCTAGTAGAATATTGTACACTAAAACAAATGTAGAGAGTAAATCTACTGCGGTTATTGCAATATCTAAAACTGTCTGTCTACTAAAGCAGTTTGCTTCCTGCTATCAATTATGAATGGCATAGATAATATTATAACATACAGCGTGTATCTTCTGTTACACGCTGTATATTATAATATTATCTATGCCACCATGGGGCGACTGCCTATCTGACCTCCACAACCCAGTTACTGGGTAATACAAAACCCCTTGGTAAGACTTGTTGCCATACTTTCAGGCTTCTGACGACCCGTAACGACTGTCAAAGATTCACGAATGACAGCCGGGAGCAACGGCTTAATGTGCTTTTCAAAGCACAGAGAGGCCTAGGTATGTAAAGATGGTCCCCCTCTACGGACCAACCGCGGTAAGCGTAGCTTAACCTGATCGATCGAACCATGCCACTGTTATTACTTAGCCGCAAGCCCCTAATCATATTATATCCTATCATATTACATGCACTGATTAATATAATGCAAAATCTTCAATAGAGAAAGGTGTTTGAGATAGGAGGCTCCTGAGTTACCAATTTCGTATTAAAGTTTTGTATGGAATGGCAGATTATTTTATCGCGATTGGGATGTTTGTCCCGTGGAGAAAGGTTTATCAGTTTAATGGTCTGTACTATAGCTTTACATTTCGGGGCTAGTGGCTAAGTAATTACAGCCGCACAGATCAATTTGTCGGTTAAGCTACGCATGCCGCGATGGATGGGTGACCATCTGTACATACCAAGACCCCTCCGTACCTCGGAAAGTACGTTAAGCCGATGATCCCGGCTGTCATTCGTGGATCTTTGACAGTCGTTACGGGTCGTCAGAAGTCTGAAAGTATGGCAACCAGTCTTACCAAGGGGTTTTGTATTACCCAGTTACTGGGTTGTGGAGGTCAGATAGGCAGTCGCCCCATGTAAAATACTGGTACTCAGCTGAATCCGGTTAGACTGGAAGCCGACCCCCACGCTATATGTCAGAAATGTGTGGTCATTATTATATGACCACACATTTCTGATACACGCTGTATAGACTTGTAAAACACCATTGATATGTTAAAAGGCAGGTGCTTTGTTTAAATAAGTGTAGCAATTTATTATTAATTTAAAGTCATAATAGTTAAATTGTTATTCATTGCAACGTCTTCGCACGAATTTATCCGCCAAAAATGTAATCTGTTCCAAGCCTGAACCGAATAAAGTTGATTTTATGGTATTTTGACATTTCAAGGAAGAACTATTACCAAAACTGCCTAAACATAGATATTGCTTTATAAATTATGTGAATATTATCTTGGAAATTTAAATAAAGTCCAAAATGCCAAAACATAACATAAATTCAACACATAAAATAACATAACATGGGGTAGGCAGAAGTGCCCATTTCGCCAGCTATGATTAAGTTCTATATAAGTCATGGCATCCATGTCGTTCATGTCCCAATAGAAAGCGAGTCTATTGCCATCAAAGGGGCACAAATCCAAAAGCCGGCTACTGAGAAATTTAAGTTGGAAAAACCCAATAACACTGCCTGACCCGTGAATCGAACCCAGGTCCTCAGGCTCAGCAGTAGCGCTTGCGACCACTAGATCAATGGGACAGTCGAGGCAGGATTCCACGTCAAACGTCTGCGAATTTTAGGTACCTACTTACGAGTATCTATATACATATATAAAAATCATCATCAAATACACTCGAGAGCAATGAATCCGGGTCACTTGAAGAAATCTAAAAATCTCGGAAACTAAAAATGCTAGGTTAATGCAATAAATTGTATTTAAAAGACAATGTAATACTCCTTAAATGAAGGTATTAAAACTTCTTAGTTATTGTAAAGTTATATCATAAAAAAATCAAATTTGAAAAAGGGCCACTTTCGAAGATGGAACTACGAAATTACAGCATTTGGTTTTGCTTTTGTTTGTAATCTGTCATTTATGTGGGTACATAAACCATGTTGATAGTGCTCGATATTCATTATTCAAGCTGAAATTATGTCGCTTACGCCTGAAGAATGCACCAGAATACTTACAATGCTGGAAACCGGCCGGAGTCAGCGCGATACAGCCAGGACTGTCGGTGTGTCGCTGTCAACAGTACAAAGAGTTCTCCGACGTTACGAAGAAACTGGTTCTAACCTACGCAGACCACGAACGGGCAGAACCAGGTGTACCACAGCACGAGAAGACCGATACTTGGTGAACACCATGCTTCGAAATCGCTTTCTCACAGGAACTGAACTCACAAATCAGTTTCGACGCCTCGGAAGAAGTAACCCAAGTGCATGGACAGTAAGACGTCGGCTTGCTGAATCTAACTTAAAACCCCTTAGACCTGCAAACGGCCCTAAACTGGAGCGTGGGCATCGTATTTCAAGACTAAGATATGCCCAGAGCCACGTAAATTGGAGTATTGAAGATTGGTCAAAAGTTATGTTCTCCGACGAATCAAAATTTATGCTCTACAAGCACGATGGAAGACACAGAGTGTATCGAAGACCAGGGGAAAGATTCAAGCAAGCATGCATCGAAGAAAAAGTAGCCTACGGTGGTGGGTCTGTACTTGTGTGGGCCGGAATTTCTTCTGAAAGTCGCACAGAGCTGGTGATCATAGAAAACGGCTCTTTAACTAGCGTAAGATATGTGGAAGAAATCCTCAATGATCACGTTGGTCCATTTATGGTCAATTTAGGTGAGGATGCTATATTTATGCATGACAATGCCCGACCTCATACAGGTAGGATTGTGAATGACTACCTTCAAGAGATGAACATTACTCGTATGGAGTGGCCAGCGCGCAGCCCGGATATCAACCCAATCGAGCATGCTTGGGACGAGCTAGGCAGATGCGTAAAACAACGAAACCCTCCCCCAATCACGCTTCGTGAGCTCAAAATTGCTCTCACAGAGGAATGGGAGAATATTCCCCAAAATCGTATAAGGAACTTGGTGTACAGCATGCCAAACCGCGTAAACGCAGTAATGGAAGCACGAGGAGGCAATACGAAGTATTAAAATTCAAGAAAATCGTAATAAAGTTCAAAAATTTCATGTTTCCTATTTTTGTTTTAAGGAGAGATCAGCAGTTTTTTTCTTTATGTAATTTTGTGTTAATAAAATGTATGGTGACTCATATTTTTTTTACTTTCATTTAAGGAGTATTACATTGTCTATTAAATACAATTTATTGCATTAACCTATCATTTTTAGTTTCCGAGATTTTTAACATTCTTTAAGTGACCCGCATTCATTGCTCTCGAGTGTATATAAAAATCAATTGCTGTTCGTTTGAGTCGCTAAAACTCGAGAACGGCTGGGCCGATTTAGCTGATTTTGGTTTTGAAATGTTTGTTGTAGTCCAGGGAAGGTTTAAACCGTGAGAAAATATGGAAAAATTGCGAGGAAGATAGTAAACACAACAATTTCATTTTCCCATATAAACTAGTCTACCTACTTTCCTGGTAAACATTTGACGATCGTCCTTTCGGTACGGTAGCCTTGGGTCCACTCGTAGTGAGGTATGTATTAAAGGTTTTGAATAGTGTAGGAGTAGATTAGGAGTAGGGTAGGAGTATGTTAGGAGTAGGGTAGAAGTAGTGTAGGAGTAGGGTAGGAGTAGTGTAAGAGTAGGTTAGGAGTAGGGTAGGGGGTAGGACACCACGTGAACGAAGTAGCGCCGGGCAGCTAGAAATAATTTATATGGCAAAACAACGTTTGCCAGATCAGCTAGTACTTAATAATAACAAAATGAAACCATCGACTGAAATAAAATAACTGTTTGAATAAACGTACAATGAACTCATTTACTGTGTAGGTACCTAGTTTTTGTTTTCCTTGAGCGTTGATCATCGGAAATGGCCTGACATGACATTAATGTGCCTACTAGTAAATAACTCATAATAATTACTTGCAAATCTGATTTTCCTTGCGTTCTAATTGTACAGTCAGAAAAATTTATTGTTAAGGAAATTGACACCCTACGTCAATTTGCCGTGTCATTGCCATTTCATGCGAATGTCAAAGAAGGATAATAAAACTGTGATTTGAATATACAATTTGACTTGGTAGTCAATTTGCTTAACAATCAATTTCCCTGACCTTAATAACGACTCGCAGCAAAAGGGACATGAACATTTTTCTGTGGAAACTGGCGTAGTCACCATTTTGTTTTTTTTTTCTGCGATATAACTCTTTGGAGACCATAACTATCCCGGAAAATGTTATTGTTTGTATAATGGCCCCCTACCCACAACTACCTAAGTAATTATGCCAGTTATACACCGCAACTTTGAAGAAAAATCAAATCTTTGCCCTCTGATCGTGGTCAAACCTAATCATTATGGTCCCACATATCACACCATGTACATGGTTCAAGCAACTTTGCAAATTGTTATAAACCTAACAAAGTTACTTACAATTTGGATAAATAAGCAACTCACTAAATTGAACCACTTAAAGGTACAGACGCCAGCACATCAAGCTACTACAATCTGTCAAATTTCTTTAATAGATTTTCAACTTTATCACTAAAGCATTAAGGTTCAAGGTTGATTGGTAAAATTTGACAGTTTCGGGTAGCTTGACCTGCTGGCGTCTGTACAAGTCCGTAGCCGACTACAGACGACGGTAGCAGGCAACATGTCGCCGCGACACTAATGGTTTCTAAGTATTTCTATGAAATAAGTGGCAGACGACGTGTCGCTAGCTACGGAAGGTATTTCATAGAAATACATAAAAACCAGTTAAGTGTTGCGATGACACGTCGTCTACTGTTGCTGCCAACAGTCGGCTACGGACTTGTACCTTTAGGATCGTAGTACGATACCGCACCACGCACGTCAGTGGTAACGAAACCGGAGTAAGTTGGCCTGTTAGTTTATTAAAACTCCGTAATACGCTAGGCCAGTGGCAGTGGGCTGGCCATGTTTGTCGAAAGACCGATGGCCGGTGGACCAGACGAGTCCTGGAGTGGATACCGCGTATCGGCAAGCGTAGTGTGGGGTGCCCCCCAGGTAGATAGACGGACGACTTTTAGAAGGTGGCTGGAACAGACTGGATGCGGAAGGCGGAGGCCTATGTACAGCAGTGGACTGCGATAGGCTGAGTTCATTGAATACGCTAGGCCAGCTGAAGGTCAAAGTGTTTACACCAATGTGCGGCCGTATATAATAAGCAAATTTGGGCAGCACAACAACACACAAACCTACACCAATAGTCATTCGAACAAAAAAAAACAAAATTCAATTCGTTTCGTCGTCATTGGACAATGCGCTCGCAGAAAAGACACATAAAAAATTACCAATAGACTACAATATGGTCGTTATGGGAGGGTTCTACATCACCCAAAGGCTGGTAGAAAATACCTATGGTATTAATTTCGCCTCTGTACTATTTGTGTGATAAATATTATGTTATATAATATTATTATATCATTAATATGTCTGTATTAAATAAATAAATATAGACATCTTAGTTACAAAATTACGTCTAAGTGATTTACAAGGGATTATATTTACGAGAAAATAAATAGTGGCGAAGTAATAAAAGAATACATACCATAAACATTATGAGTGCCTCGAATTTACACCGAATATTTTTATTTGTAACCAACACCTTTATTCCTTTGACTTCAAACCTACACTAGTGTTTTGTTGATGTATTGATTCATATGTATAATAATTATTATTGTAAAGTTATTGCAATTATAGAGGTTATAACAAGTTATCAGAAATGACTGTCCTGTTGATATTATGAACAATGTGAATTACTTACGTGCTGATAAAAATATTGTTTTCACGAGGGATTATGAAAACTGTATTATACTGAAGTTAGTAAGGTAAAACTATTTGTCAACCCACTTCTGCCGTGCCTTTTCCCAACTTTATTGGAGTTGGTCTGGCTGCCAGTTTATTCGAATGCAGCTGAATACCAGTGTTTTACATGGGGCGACTGCCTATCTGAACTCCACAACCCTGAGAATGGTTACAATACTCCTTGGTAAAACTAGTTGTCTGACTACCCCTAACGACGGTCAGAGACGTAAATGACCGCTGGGCTAACGGCTTAACATGCTTTGTGAGGTACGGAGAGTTCTCGGTATGAAAAGGCCAGTCACCCATCCCCGGATCAACTGCGGTAAGCGTAATGTAAACCCTTTCATTCCCGCAAAAAATGTCGAAGCAAATCCAAAAAATCAGTTTTTTTTTACAAGTATAACTAAATCCCATCACCATTTTGGGAATGTTCGAGAAAAAATCAGAATAAAAAAGGGATAGAAGACGTTAGTATTCGTTTTAGAAAAACACAACGACAAACATCTCTAACCCATTCGCTGTCCCATATCCCAACCACGTATCATTCACAAATTTACCTATTAGGTTTAATTTGGGGACAGTGAGCATCAAAGATTGAAAATGTTCATTAAAAGCGACCATGCTGGAGTAGGCAGACGCGAACACAGTCACATCACTAGGCTGACAATTAGCATTTTTTAAACGTCAAATTTACGACAGTCCCCCAAATCACCCGCCCTTCACAACTTCCTAGTGCTATAACTTTGAAGAAGAAATAGCGCAACAAACTCCCCAGCAGCAGTTGTTAGTTAAGTTATGTAGAAGAACTTGGATTCACGGATAAATCGAAACTAGCACAACGTATGTGTTCGACAAACGCATACAAAACCTAGATGTAAGATGCCTGGCCAAGATTCCATGCCGCTGAGTGTATATATGGTCTTCACATGATCTGGCTAAGATTATGGCTGGACTTTAAAAGAAACTGTGACCTCTGAGTTTGTTTCAGCCTTTCTTCTCAGACTAGTCAGATAGGAAACGCCGACCTCATCTAGTTTTTTAAGATATGATTAATTTGTAAAAGTGTTTGTGCAAACCTACTTACAAAATAAAATCATTTATAATACCGATTAGTTTGTTACAATAGGAATTAGGTACCGAAATTACTTTTTAAGTATAGTAATTGAGATTTACCGAATAGACTAACGTGTCTCATCACTACAGATTGCTCATTCAGATCATTGAACTAACGACCTTATGAGAACAACAACAATACATTGGGATGTATACATTTCGGAGATAGCTACCTTAATTATCAGAATGTTTGAACTTTTAACATAAACAGCTGACTTTGTTTTTATTATTATATATTATTGTTTCGCATTAAAAAAAAAATAATTATAAAAATATAGAATCTATCAAAGGGGCAATTCTCGTAATTTTATGAATGTTCAAAGTCTGATCTCAGTCTCAATCTGTCAAAATAGGTCTAATTTCCCTACATTCTTGCCAAGTTTTTGATATTGATTGTCGCTGAGATGAGATTGCGACTAGATTTTGAACGTTTTTAATTACGGGTATTGGCCTTCTGATTTCAACATAATATTCAAGACAAAAGGAATATAAAAAGAAAAGATATTCATGAGGTGTAATTGAAATATCATCATCTTTATGAACAAGCATTATCATCTTTGGAACCTAGTATGAAATATGAAAAATAAAACAGCTGCTCCAAACATTTAATTTATGTTCGCATAAGTACACCAAATGTAGGAAACAGCTTTCTTATCACATTTCAGAGTTCTATGGTAAAAGTAGTTCATAATGATGAGAACAATGACCCCTTTTCAAGTTTTCAGTTATTTCTATTACATCTTCAATAAACCACATAGAGAACTACACGTCTCTAACCCCCGAAGGGTTCAGCAGAGGTGTACCTGTAGTACACCAACATTTTGCCAGTTATGTTTAAATCCCATGTAATAGGCGAGCCTATTGCCAACAACCGGGTACAAATCTTAACGGAAAAACCCAAAAACACTTTGCCCGACTCGGGAATCAAACCCATACTCACCAGCAGCGCTCGCGACAACTAGACCAAGGAAACTAAACTGTAGAAGACACAAGAAACATTAGACCATACAGTTTCTAACTCTCAATACCCACTGTCCGGACATAACGAAGTGTCTAGAAAGCAGGGGCACAAAATCGACTGCGCGCGATAATATAGTAATTTATTGCACCATATTTCACCCAGCGTGGTCCGGCGGGACCCTTGTGACGACCGCTGTGCTGCGAATCTGAAATGCGCTGAAGATATTACGTGTAATGTTGGGTAAATACGCTGTTTAATTATGTTCACCTTTCCTGATTTTGGGTCAACTTTTATAAATGCTCTTTCGTCAATTTGCCTGTTATGTATAGGGCTGCAAGCTAAGTGAGAGTGAGTGCTTGCTAAGTGTTATTAAGTTTTTCCATTAGAAATCTTTTAGTAACAGCCCAGAGTTTGGAAGTTGGCGGTGTGATACCCGCATGCCCCGGAAAGCATGTTAAACCGTTGGTCCTGCGCCTGATCTCTCCCCGTTCGTGTAGGATTGCCATCCAATCGGACTATGGCAGTAAGGGAAGAGCACCTGTGTCTGCGCACACACTTGTGCACTGTAATATCTCCCGCGCCGAAGGCTATTCTTCGTTAAAATTGGCCGTCATGGGCAAAATACGGTCTGGAGGACTTTATATATTTCTATCATAAGCCAAATCAAAGTTCGTTGGAATGATCTATGTTCTACGTTAGAGGGTTTGGTTTTCGCACTTAGTCCTTTAAGTGGCCATTGTGCGTGGGCCATGGTGGCCGTCGGTGGCAATTCCAACCAGCCCACCTCCCCTCAGAAGTTGGTTACATCTCCTGGTCTGGTAAGAACGTCTGTGTAAGATCTGGGTGTCCCGAGGGCTTCTGTCCTAATCTGGGTGACGCCGGTGCATTAAAAAAGCACATGCGCAACGGTTTCCTCAGCCTCCGTGCAAGCCATGTAAAGAGGACTGTCTTTCAGGGCTTGCCTGACTAAATGGCTTATTTTAAAGGAATGAAACGTTTTTATATTATTTTTGATTAATGATGTCATGACCAGTTTATTGTGTATGTGTCCATGTTGCACGCATAATTTTTATACTATGTGTCACAAAGGAATAGCTTGACTATGCCCTACGGAATGCAGGTTTTATTAGAACCACTGAAAGCATTGCTCCACTTAGCCAATGCTCTGTTTACAGATACAAAGACAGAACTTATTGAATTGCATTAAAGGGTTAATATATAATCGTTGCTTAAGTAATGATTAGCGACTGTTTAACATACATTTTGACGTTTACACGTCTCTATAAATAAAGGGGAAGCCTAAAGACAGTGCCTTACCACACCGCCCATTAAACCCACAATATCAATGGTTACACAGAAAATCTGAAATCAGCGCAACATTTTGATTTCCCAAGTAATTTGCTGTAAAACCGTTCCTATCAAATCCCATGAATAAGATAGATTGTTTCACGCAACACAAATCTCTCACATTTCTTCACCGACAAATACGGGTTCCGCATTGTCTCATCCATCATATCTTGACAACTTATGGCTGTGGTGTTCCCACTTGAGTAGTCAACATAACATATCGTCTACAAAATCACTCGTTGTTCTAGATTCGATCACTATTTTCTTGACAAATGTACTTATGTATATGTTTATTGGTCTGGGTAGAGGAAAATAGGTTATCGAACGTTGTAGTGATTTATGTAGGGGAAACACCAATATTCGCCCGATAAGACTACTTCGCGCAATATATGCAAGAACAATATTTTAGTATACCTACAGGGTGGCAGGAATGTCGACGCGCAAACTGTAACCATGGATTTATTAGCTTTGCGTTGAAATTTTACGACGGTTATCAAAAAAAAATCTGCCATTTCACAAAAAAGTGCAATACCTACGCGGAATAAATATATGGAATTGTTTTCAACCCTTGGGGTTCAGAATCGTGTACTTGATCCATAGTAACAGATTGCGCATCGATGTCCCTGCCACCCTGTAGGTATACTAAAATATTGTTCTTGCATATATTGCGCGAAGTAGTCTATTTGTTCAGTAGATAAATACTTAAGAGGAAAATAATATGTTTTATTAGAAACTATTATCCTGCTATATGAACCTATTTGGTTATGTTCTACGTATACGGCTCATACGTAGGTATGGTCTGTTCCAAAAGTATGGGATGAAAATGTAAACAAATGAATTAGAAAACTTACCTGTGGATGCCAATTTGTAGTACCCTACGCACCTATTTGTACCTAGCTATTTCTTACAAATTCCTTTGAATTTGTTATATAAATACTTAATCCCAAAATCCTCATTTTAAATCACCTTAAAGTGGTTTTTCGTTTCACAATTGAGGTTATTTTATAACCCTAATTTTGAAGATTTTTCAATTTCAATTCCACAATGTTTCTTATAAGTCTATACTTCCCACTGCTGAGCAAAGTGTAGACTCATAAAAAACATTGTAGAATTGAAATTGAAAAATCTTCAAAATAAGTATTGTAAGTATTGAACCCCCATGTTTACGAGATGATAAATAAAATAAGGTTTATGGACATCCTATTTTCAAAACTGATAGAGATCGTTAGCTGCGCTTGGGCAAAGGTGCAAATAAAACGTAATAGTACTTATGGCCATACATACACTCGAGAGCAATGAATCCGGGTCACTTGAAGAATCCTAAAAATCTCGGAAACTAAAAATGCTAGGTTAATGCAATAAATTGTATTTAATAGACAATGTAATACTCCTTAAATGAAGGTATTAAAACTTCTTAGTTATTGTAAAGTTATATCATAAAAAAATCAAATTTGAAAAAGGGCCACTTTCGAAGATGGAACTACGAAATTACAGCATTTGGTTTTGCTTTTGTTTGTAATCTGTCATTTATGTGGGTACATAAACCATGTTGATAGTGCTCTATATTCATTATTCAAGCTGAAATTATGTCGCTTACGCCTGAAGAATGCACCAGAATACTTACAATGCTGGAAACCGGCCGGAGTCAGCGCAATACAGCCAGGACTGTCGGTGTGTCGCTGTCAACAGTACAAAGAGTTCTCCGACGTTACGAAGAAACTGGTTCTAACCTACGCAGACCAGGAACGGGCAGAACCAGGTGTACCACAGCACGAGAAGACCGATACTTGGTGAACACCATGCTTCGAAATCGCTTTCTCACAGGAACTGAACTCACAAATCAGTTTCGACGCCTCGGAGGAAGTAACCCAAGTGCATGGACAGTAAGACGTCGGCTTGCTGAATCTAACTTAAAACCCCTTAGACCTGCAAACGGCCCTAAACTGGAGCGTGGGCATCGTATTTCAAGACTAAGATATGCCCAGAGCCACGTAAATTGGAGTATTGAAGATTGGTCAAAAGTTATGTTCTCCGACGAATCAAAATTTATGCTCTACAAGCACGATGGAAGACACAGAGTGTATCGAAGACCAGGGGAAAGATTCAAGCAAGCATGCATCGAAGAAAAAGTAGCCTACGGTGGTGGGTCTGTACTTGTGTGGGCCGGAATTCCTTCTGAAAGTCGCACAGAGCTGGTGATCATAGAAAACGGCTCTTTAACTAGCGTAAGATATGTGGAAAAAATCCTCAATGATCACGTTGGTCCATTTAAGGTCAATTTAGGTGAGGATGCTATATTTATGCATGACAATGCCCGACCTCATACAGGTAGGATTGTGAATGACTACCTTCAAGAGATGAACATTACTCGTATGGAGTGGCCAGCGCGCAGCCCGGATATCAACCCGATCGAGCATGCTTGGGACGAGCTAGGCAGATGCGTAAAACAACGAAACCCACCCCCAATCACGCTTCGTGAGCTCAAAATTGCTCTCACAGAGGAATGGGAGAATATTCCCCAAAATCGTATAAGGAACTTGGTGTACAGCATGCCAAACCGCGTAAACGCAGTAATGGAAGCACGAGGAGGCAATACGAAGTATTAAAATTCAAGAAAATCGTAATAAAGTTCAAAAATTTCATGTTTCCTATTTTTGTTTTAAGGAGAGATCAGCAGTTTTTTTCTTTATGTAATGACTGAAAAGACTCATATTTTTTTTACTTTCATTTAAGGAGTATTACATTGTCTATTAAATACAATTTATTGCATTAACCTATCATTTTTAGTTTCCGAGATTTTTAACATTCTTTAAGTGACCCGGATTCATTGCTCTCGAGTGTAGTATCAGTATAGCACAGTGGTTCTCAAACTTTTTTGGTGACGGAACCCTTTTGGGAAGCAAAATACTTGATGGAACCCTACAATAAAACAATAGTTTTTAAAAGTGTATTCTTTATTAATAAGCATAATAAAAGTACAATGTAACAGTTACTAATAATTACTTACTTTACCACATGGTACAACATGGTAAGTACAATAATAGAAGATATTAAAAAAGAAAAATCTAACTAATGGGAGGTATGAAACTGTTTTTTATTTTTCATCAATTGGTTGATATCAGGTTTGATAGAAGACAGTTGAAGTCTCATATCAGGTTCGGCGTCCAGTCTATTGCGATATTTTGTTTTCGTGGCTGCATAGGTTGAGAATCCTGTTTCGCACAAATATGTTGTTGGGAACGGGAGAAGAATATTCAGAGCCATTTTGCCAAGCATTGGATATTCATCACGGATTCTGCACCAAAAATCATTGAGAGGCGTCGTTTTGAACAGTGACTCCATACTTGTGTCTGATGACATTTCTAAAAGAGATTCATATATCTCGTTTGACATACTTTCGGGCTTTTCCAAGTTAGGTAAAAAAGGATTATGAATCCATGAATTCAGTTTCATTTTTGTATTCTGTTCTTCGGGAAAATACTTTTCAAAAGATGCGCGCATCGATCTGAGATATTGGACCAATTCTCCAAACACATCATTTTGAAACATTTCTGAGTTGTTATCGCTAACAAACTCACTGAGTGACGTAAAGCTTTCTATTTCTTTCTTACCAACGCAAATAATCCAAAAATCTAATTTTCTTTTGAAGGCAGTTATTTTGTTATAGGCCTGAAACACTGTTGTCTGTTTACCTTGCAATGATAAATTCAATTCGTTCAGTTTTTGAAAGATATCCGCCATAAAAGACAATCGGAACAACCAAGTTTTATCATACAAACGGTCCTTCAAATTAAAAGAAGTATCTGCTGAAAGAAACATTTGTAACTCGGCTCTAAGTTCAAATAGCCTTGTTAAAGTTTTACCCCGAGACAGCCATCGCACTTCTGTATGGAGCAGCAGTGTTTTATGGTTGCTGCCATAATCTTCACACAATAATGAGAACAATCGGGATTGTAGTGGTCGTGATTTGATAAAATTAATTATTTTTACCGCTTCATCCATAACTAATTTTAGATTTGACGGCATTTGCTTCATCGCAAGTGCTTGTCTATGCAGAATACAATGGCTGGAACTACAATTAGGCGCTTTATTTTTTATTCGTGACACTGCTCCTGCTGTTTTACCTGTCATCGCCTTGGCCCCATCTGTACAAATGTCAATGCAATTGTTCCAACTGATATTATTTTCTTAAAAAAATATATTTATTTTATTAAAAATTTCTTCCCCGGTAGTGTTTGTGAGCAGCGGTGAACACATAAGCATGTCTTCTTTAAAAAAACTTTCATATGGATATCTCACGATAACCAGCAAGATAGCCAAACCAGCGACATCAGTTGACTCGTCCATTTGCAAGGCGAATCGTGTTTTTTGTAGACGTGTAACTAGTTCTTGTTTGACGTAGCTTGCCAGATCATGGATTCGCCGTGAAACAGTATCGTTTGATAGCGGCACAGTAGAAAGATGCTTTGCAGATTTTTCATCGAGCATACATTTTGTTATGTCTAATACACATGGCTTTATTAAATTCTCAGCGATAGTGTGCGCTTCACCTGCTTGTGCAAAGCTAACTAAATATGATGCCTCCGTGGCCTTTTCGTTGATAGTTTGTGTTACATGCATCATATTTTTTTGACTTTCCAATAACTGATCTTTTTTACGAACAAAAAAATCTTTATTCTTGTCTTTAGACTCGGGGTGCACAGTTTCTAAATATCGGCGCAATTTGGCAGGTGCCATGGAACTATTAGGAAGCAGTTTACTGCATAGCATGCAGAGAGGTGAGCCGTTGGAATCAACAAATCCGAAACTGATATATGATTCATCATACTTCCTTTTTTTCGTCTTTGAAACCGTCGAGCTTGACGTCGCGGCATCATCGTCTGGATCGGTGATTGCTATATTCTCAGTGCGTACTGCTTTTGAACATTCAGCGTCATTAGAAGATGTTGTTGCAACACGTTTAACACCTTTAAGCCAACGTTCCATTCTTCTTTATTTATAATGTTACACGTCAGGATAGTGGGGTCTAAATAATGCACAATCGTTACTGCGTATAAGAGACTAAGTTTAGTACAATGAAGAAATGTATAAAACTGAGACAACGAATACAGCAGGCAGTAGAACAATGAACACTAGTTTCTCGCTAGCAAGCTTATAAGTAGGTAGGTAGGAACTTATCGCTCCGAACGCTAATTGTCAACTGACTGACGAGGCGCGACACGCGATCGCCGCTTTTATACTTAGTCCTAGACTCGATCTCGAATATTCTCGAAAATACTCGAGTCGGCGCCTTTGATAAACAAAAAGCAAAAATAAAAAGAGAAATATAAAAATTACGTTGTAAACAATCTCGACTTTATTCTTTTAAGTTAGAGTCGAAAGTCGCTTGTTGACAACTATAGCGTCTAATACAGAGGCGGCTTTTATCAAAGGGACTGCGCGCTCACAAGTATACCTACAAGTATACATGTTGATACCAAAGTTATGAGATATTGTACCAGCTATTGTAACACATGTTTATACAAATAAATAAATAAATATACCTACGCGCGGCCGCGGTGTCAAAACGTTCGACCAGAGAGAGATGTTTTGATTTTTTTTCTAAATTCTTGAGGAACCCCTACAGAGGTATCGCGGAACCCTAGGGTTCCGCGGAACACACTTAGAGTATAGCTATAGCATAATCAGCGTTTTATGTTCCTATTGTTGGGATATAGACCTCCTCTCTGTGGGAGAAAGTGGGCCGTAATCCACCACACGGGCCAATGCGGGTTGGTGAGTCAGTGCAAGTCACATTTCTTCGATTTTTTTTTTTCTCGTCAATGTACATACATAAACTCACGCCTTATTCCCATAGAAGTAGGCAGAAACTGTAGAACATCACCTGCTACGATCCTTAAATACATGTTTTGCCTCGTTTACGTCAAGAAAATGCCGCAAAATATCGTAATTTCCCGAATATCTTCTCTTGTCTCAACTTAAGTTGTCTTTCATGTGACTTAATGACTTACATTGAAAGTACCAATCATTTACATAATAGACTGAACGCTGTATTCCATCAGTTTTTTCCTACGTTTAGTAAAATAATAAACTTGGAGATTCTTTGTCTATGCATTGTTGAATTTGATTGGGCTCTCTAATTGCAACTACATTGTTGAATTTGCATTTCGACTGCACTGCGCAATTGGAACTGGTTTCCAGACTGAATTTAAGGCCAAAAATAACCAATATGCCTTTTATTCATTGGTAAGCGAAGCTGGTCATTTGTTTACTATTCGCATTTTACACGTACGGCGTAATTTATGTGATGTAAGTACCTATAGTCTGTTTCAAAAGTATCTGGTGAAAGTGTAAACAAACCCTGTTCTGTCAATTCTCAATTACTATCACGCTCATCTATATCTAGGAGTTTTCAACTTGATATCACCGCTTTTTCCAACAATGATTGTTTGAATAACATTATTGAAATTCGGCACCGCTAAAGCTGGCATAGACAGAGGTGCTAGGCGAAGGGCTAGTTAAAGGTGGCATGGGAAAAGAGTTCCTGGAAGGACTTGGGGGAGGCCTAGTCCTTCCAGGAACTCTTTTCCTGAAAGAACTGGGAAATTCTCAGCCCCTGCAGCTAGGTTACGGCTCCAAAGGGGGCTGTGAGGCTGCCGTATACGCCTTGTCGACCTACCTAAATTCTGCAAAAGGAGTGGTTATCCTGAAGGTTGACATAAAGAATGCCTCCAATTCTGGTAATAGGGACACCTTACTGGCAGAAATTAGAAAAGAAATTCCCCAAATTTATAGTTTCATTTGGAAATGTTACAGAAACCCTTCTAAATTACTGTATCGGGACAACCTTTTGGAATCTGCTGTTGGCTGTCAACAAGGCGACCTCCTCGGGCCAGTGATTTTTAGTTTAGCCATATTCGACAGCTAAATTCCAAATTTATCGTTTGGTATCTCGACGATGGTACCTTGGGAAGCGATGTAGAAACTGTATTAGCTGACCTTCAATTCTTAAAAAACGAACTTCATTCCATTGGCCTTGATCTTGATCTTTCAAAATGTGAACTATACTTAGCGGACAGTACTGACAGACACCTGACACTTCCCAAATTTAACGCAATAGCTCCAAATATCAAAATTTTTGCAAAAAGCTCTCTTCGTCTCCTTGGGTCTCCAATCTTTGAGAATTCTTTGCCCGTTTTTTTTAAGGAAAAAACCAAAATCTCAATGACGTTTCGGAAAGATTATTCCAATTTAATATGCATTTGGTCATTACCTTGATCCGCTGCTGCTGTTTTGCCCCTAAATTAAATTATTTCCTTCGCGCTTCCCATTTATGGAAGCACACTCACCTTTTAGACAAAATGGACCAAATTATCAGGCATACATTGACTTCGATTTTAAATGTGTAAAAAATTCTAGTATTAGTTTACCAGCTTTCATATCCTCGGTCCACGGCACTGATAAATTAATCTGGAAAATCCTAGCCCGCTTACTGATTAATTCTGATGTGCCGTGCTTCTCCGAGGCTATGGATGCCTGGAGACTCCCTTGCCCTAATATAGATCTTCCCAGAGACGGTGGGATGAGCCGCTCTGCAGAGTAGTACAGAACAATTTACTTGACTCGTCTGCTACTAATGCGGAGCGTGCGTGCCTGCTGGCTGTGGGTAAGTGGGAGTCGGATCTTTGGCTTCATGCACTACCATTGTCGAACATAGGCACTTTGTTTGACGACACTACTTTCCGCCTCACTGCTTCTCTGCGACTAGGAGCTCCTTGCTGTTCTCCTCATCGCTGTCACTGTGGCGTAGATGTCAACAGCCTCGGACACCACGCCCGGTCTTGCATCCGAAGTGCGGGTCGCTTAGCGCGGCACGCGAACATTAATGACATCATCCGACGAGCTCTTGTCACCGTTGGCGTTCCATCCGTATTAGAACCCAATGGCTTGGTACGCGACGATGGCAAGAGACCGGACGGCATGTCTTTATTTCCATGGAAGGTGGATAGGCCTTTAGTGTGGGATGCAACGTGCGTCGATACTCTTGCGCGATCCCATCTTCCTGGCTCGGCGTGCTGTGCTGGCGCTGCTGCTGCGGCTGCGGAAAACCTCAAGCGGCGAAAATATAAAAACCTTATAGGAAATTATATTTTTGAGTCGTTTGGGGTTGAAACCCTCGGGCCGTGGGGTCCGAATGCTCATTGCTTGTTCAATGAACTCTCTAAACGGCTGGTTGACACTTCCCGTGACCCAAGGACTGGCTTTTACCTTGGCCAGATACCAGATGTGGAGGAATATTTCGACGCAATATTTTAGTTTTTTAATAGTGTTAGCTAATTTAGGATATATGTAATTTTGTTATTTTAGTGTTAGCTTGTAAATTGTAATAGGTACCCTAATACTTACATGTAATAAATCGCAAATAAATCACTATTGCCTGAAACTATTTTCAAAGGCTAATTTTAAAATATCTCAATGAATTCTATTAAGTTCTAAACCAAGGTTTTGTCATTACTATGGAACCTCACGTTTTCTAATAAAAATACGAGACCTAATTGCCAATAAAATTCAAATTCTCATTACATTAAATAATTAATTGAAGAACACCATAAATCTACGAAGTAAGATTAAGTATTACATTAAATTTAAGCTTGGTAAAATAATATCTTGGAATAAAATTAATATTCAGTCGACTACTCTAAATTCACGGCGTCACTTCGAGGGAGTCTGTTTGCGTCACATCTATAACTTGATGGTGATAAAAATATTCAGTTAACTGAAAATTTTCATTGAATTTTCGTATTTTCCTTGGATTTTTCTGACTGACCGACTTCTTGACAATTCAAAAATGCCTGTAAACAGTTTAATTGAAACAAATGCCTTGAATTTGGGTTTAAGTTTTGAGTTTACTTTGTATCGCTATAATCAGCTTATTATGTTCCCACTGCTGGGACACAGGCCTCCTCTCAGTGAGAGGGGGTGGGCCATAATCCACCACGCGGGTCCAGTGCGAGTTGTAGAATTGCACATGGCTTCCAATTTCGGTTCTAGGACATGCCGGTTTCCTCATGACGTTTTCCTTCTCCGTTTAAGAGCAGTGGTAATGAAATAAATTACACAAAGTAAAACGCCTGCTTGGATGGCAAAAATGGTGCTACAGAAATATTGAATCGATCGACCCCAACTTCTAGTCATAAATGGAAAACTGATGTTACAATGTGTGGTTTTATCGCTTAAAGTGATCTTTCACAGACCAGGTTACGAGTCAAGAGAGAACATGTTCATTGTTGAACGATATTTTATTCTTTATGGATTCAACTTATAGGCGGGCTTAATGGTTCATGCATCCGGTCGACTTTAGATTTATAAAAAAAACACAACAAAAAAAAAAATTGCACTAAAACCACTGTGGGATATAAAGTTTTACGATATTAAAAGTTACCTATATTCCAGAAAACCCTGAAACATGGCTACAACCAACGAACAGTATGAAAAATGACAAACTAGAAATAGAGACAGCGACACAGAACGAATCCATACACACTATCACGACCCTCACACGTCAGAAATATGTTTATACAATGGACAAACTGGAGCGCGATGAAAATCGATGTTTCCAGCAAATCGGGGACACATTGACTGTGTCGATTTACCTAGAAATAGCAGCCAGCCCGCTATCTAGAATTTAAACATGGATTCCAGTTTGAAAATCTTAGAGGGAACTTCACTTTTATTTTCTGTGAATCGGTTTTCGATTGTGCAAACATGACGCGGTATTTTTCATTCCGATCTGAGAATAATGTGAGGATATTTAAACTTTACGTGTTTCCTTGCGCACTCATACATCACACGTATCAGACAACTTGTTCGTTCCCCCTTGAATACTTCCGGAATAATCTTTCTTTTCCCTTTAAAAATGCCTTTGTGCTCCAGTTGCTTTCGTTACATTTTCAAGGCTTTGCACTGCAAATGATTGGACGACAAGGTATGTAAATTTATCATGAAACACGAAGAACATCATACGACCAGATTTCCCTACGGGTTGCAAAGGTCAGATGACAGTACAACTACCCAGGTATTAACCAAGAAGTAAGGGGCTCTAGGGCGGGGGTCGTGCGGTCCATGGCCCTATATGGGGCCCCGGTATGGGCGCGTTCACTGCGGCTACGAGCCGCACACTACCTGAACGCGCCCCAAAAGGTGGTAGCCATAAGGCTAATCCGGGGCTACCGTACGATCTCGGGCGAGGCAGCAAGCCTCCTTGCCAGATTGCCGCCTTGGGATTTGGAGGCGATAGTGCTCGCGCGCCTGTATGATTGGCGCGCGGAGGCACTACGCCGGGGGGAAACTCCGCATCCGCGGCAGACTGCGGCGGAGCGGACGAACCTCCGGCGCGATCTCATGGCGGCATGGAAGGAGCGACTATCGCAACCCAGCGCAGGGCACGCCACGATAGCGGCGGTAAGACCCCTCTTTGAGGAGTGGCTAGAGAGACGTCACGGCGTTCTCACCTACCGCCTGACGCAGGTCCTCTCCGGACACGGATGTTTCGGGAGGTTCCTGCACATAATCAGGCGGGAGGAGACGCCCGGGTGTCACCACTGTCAGGATCGCCCAGAGGACACGGTGGAGCATACGGTGGAGGTCTGCCCTGCTTGGGCAGAGCACCGCCGTGTCCTCGTAGAGGCGATCGGCAGCGGCGGCGACCTCTCGCGTCCGGCCCTGGTTCAAGCCATGGTCCGGGGCGAGAGGGAGTGGGAGGCAGTCACCTCCTTCTGCGAAGCAGTCATGCTAGCGAAGGAGGTGGCGGGGTGGGCGAGGGAACGCACCTCACGCCTCAGCCGCCGCGGGAGACGCTCCGGGCGTCGGGAGCCACGTGACGACTCCCGGCCACCGTAGGCGCGGGCCTGCGGGCGGTGAGTAATGGGTAACTCACCGTCCGATCAGGACCAGGCCCGTGCCGGACGGCGTGTATGTGTTCCACGCGCGCCTCAAAGAGATGTCAGCATGAGTGACGGGGCCCGATAGGGCCGAAGCCTGCCAGGGTAGCGGGATTGTCCGAAAGGGTTACCGCTGCCCTGGAACATAAAGGGCTAAGGAAGGAACACGGGTGGGTTTTAGTCAGTAAGAGTCTGACACTCCCTTCTGCTCCACCCAGAGCGGGAGGGGTCATTTGATGATTTCCCATCCTCAAAAAAAAAAAAAAAAAAAAGGGGCTCTAGGGCCGATTGCGACAAGGCTGGATAACATAATAACTTACATCATTTATTTATGTTTTAGTGATGTGCGGTAAATAATAATTAGCAACATTATAAGAAACAACAGTATAAATTATCAAAATGTACAACGAAATATTAGAATTATTCAATGCTGCGAAAGAAATCCCTCTCGTTCAACTGGGTATTGTGTTATTACAACTCCAATTTACTAAAGCATAGCAAGCGTATTAACTTATTTATTTATTTTAGACGGCGACAACACGGTTAGCGCAGTGGCTGAGCGATCGCACTGCTGCGCTGCGTGTCGCGGGTTCGATTCCCGCACAGAACAAATATTTGTAAGTTCTACATGTATTTGTTCCGAGTCTGGATGTTTTTCTATCTATAATATGTATGTATTTACAAAAAAAAAAAGTATATAAGTAGTTTATCAGCCATCTTGTTACCATAACACAAGCATTAGGTTGCTTAGCTTGGGACTAGATGGCGCTGTGTGAAATGTCCAGGGATATTATTATTACTTCTTCTTCCCAGCGATAGCACTAGGAAGTGGTGAAGGGCGGACTTTTTTGGGGGACTGTCTTTTATAATTTTGACGTTCGAAAAGTGCTGATTCTCAGCCTAATTTGAATAAATGACTTTTGATTTTGAAACATATTTAAGTTAAGTTTGCAGGAATTAAAGAATTTCTATTAGTTCAAGCCACTTTCATATATTTTTTTTTAAACCCTCACGTTTTCCACGAATACTGTCAGGGAAAGCAACTGCTTAGTAGATTGACACCCCACGTCACCTCAATTTGCACATGGCAAATTGAAGTAACGTTGTGTACGTGTGTATCGCCATTTCAGAAAACTGAAACAGAATGACAGTTGCAATTTGAATTTACGAATAGTTTAAGTTATTAGTTAATTAACTCATCTTCCCTGACCAACCCTAGGAATATTGCAATTCACACTAAATTGGTAATTCCACAATGTTATTAGTACACAGTCACTTCTTACGGCACCCGAGGGAGGAAATGGAATGGTCTAGAATCCTAGATCACATTACAACCCACATAAATCTATGTAATAGGTGGTATATCACTAGACAGACGAGGCTTATTAAAAGAAAGAACTAGGTCTTGCCAGCGATCCTGCTTATGAACAATGTCTTGAAATATTATGCACGGGAAAATTGTGTGTTTTCCGACCTAACGCAGGAAACCAATAGATAATAATGCTTTGAATTTGTGTGTAGGTACTTCATTTCTATATTATTTTATTGGTTCCATTATGTGTAAATATTCCATCACTGTTGCGATAGTTTTAGGGCTGATTTTTCAATCGACAGGTAACTTTTAACAGTGGAATACAATTGACTTCTGACAGTTTTTGTATGGAACAAATGTCAAAAATTCAAAACTATTCCTCGGATAAAATTATCTGGCGTTGGCAAAATTAGCCCTTAGTTGATAACAAAATATGTATTTGCATTTGTTCTTAATTTGATTTAAGGGTGATTTTTCAATTGGCAGATAAGTGAGGGGCAATTCTCATAATTTTAAGAATGTTCACAGTCTGATCTCAGTCTTAATCTGTCAAAAATACCTCTAAAATTCCTACAGTTTTGACATTGATTGCCACTGAGATGAGATTGCGACTAGATTTTGAACGTTTTTAATTATGGGATTTGGCCTTCTGTTATCTTAAGAATAAATATGGCGACTTCACAACTTTTGTATTGAAATAATGTCAAACTATCATATTTATCCTTCATATAAGTTATCTGACTATTTAGACAGATGCCTGTTTTTCCATTTCACTTCAAAACCGCATGTTTTTTCACGCAAAACGGGATTAGTAAACAGAATAGAATAGAATAACATTTATTTGCAAATATGGGTAATACATAAGTAGATAGTAGTAGGTATAAATCAGAGTTCTGCCATATTTCACCATTCGGCATGCAAACATTTTCATTATATACAAAATTGTTAAAATTTAAATTCTCATTAAAACATTGAATTAATTATTACATTAAATAAATAAAATTATTAACATTCAAATTGTCATTAAAACTAACTTAATTATTACATTCAATAACAAAAATTATGAAAATTCAAATTGTCATTAAAACATTAACTTAATTACAACAATATATCTACATTAAATAAAATGGTTAAAAATTTAAATTGTCATTAACAGTATAATTATAGGTATAAGAATAAAAATCGTGGTCGAAACATAAATAAACAAACATACATTAAAAATTCCAGGTCATAGATAATATGTAACATAATTAATTTAAAAATTACGGGTATTCAGAAAAAGTTTTGTCCATTAAAAACTCACTTACACTGTAGTATGTACAGACGCCAGCACATCAAGCTACTACAATCTGTCAAATTTCTCTAATAGATTTTCAACTTTATCGCTAAAGCATGAAGGTTCAAGGTTGATTAACACACCCCCACACTCACCCCCATACTGATTATATCTAAGGATCAAAAAATAAAAAGAAATTGTTTACTGCTGCGGAAGAGCGGAGTCTCCTAACACAAGCATTACTTGCTTAACAGGAGGCTCCAATCACCAACTAATGTAAAACTCTTTGGTTCAGAAATAAATTTGATTTGATTTGATTGGAAAAATTTGACAGTTTCGGGTAGCTAAAATTATTAATAGATAAAACGTACAGACGCCAGCAGGTCAACTGCTGGCGTCTGTACGTTTTATCTATTAATAATTTTCGAAGTCTACTTTTGAATTGCACCGTTTTAAAATCTTTCGTGGCACGTGAGCACGTGGCAATTTATTATAAACAATTGGGGCCATGTAATAAATACTTTTGCGCATCATAGTTGTGTGACACGATACCTGACTTAATTTTGTATTGTCTCGCCTATTTCTTGGAAATACATCGGGCCAAACGTTCAAAACGATTTGGATTGTTCTTTACAAACACAGCTACTGAAGAAGAAGAAGATAAGAAGGAATATGTCAGAGAACAGTAAATAATCCAAGATAACACACAAAGCGCTAATCATGCTCACCATTGTTCGTTTGTGATGCTAATTCAAACCCCGATGGCTTTATGAATTAACAATTAGGTCGCCAAGAAAATGTAAGTAGAATGTACCTACGTAAAAAGCTCTAACGTGACGCGGTGTCCCGCCAACTTTTTCTTTATAACTTAAGAACCTTTTCATTACTTCGCATTCAAAGGCGGGTCGAATAATTATTACGTGCGGTGAATACTCTTCAATAATTAGCGGCGACACTAATTAGAGAAAGCGTGGCTTCCCAAATCTAACGGCAACACAATTATTCAATTAATTTCGACTTATCTTAATTGTCTTGAAACGCAAAAAGGCTCATTATTATTATAACGAGGTCAAATGAAACGCAGGCGGGAATGGTCGTAGCTTCGATGGCGTATTTTGTCGATGGAGATACGACTAGGTAAGTCTGAGCAGATTTTTTATACTTTAAAGTAAAAATCGTTTATTTTAACATTCAAAATTACAATAAAATATGGAGGTATCGTTGGTCTCAAACTAGGCACGGCCTGTATCTTGGGCACCTTTAAATAGGTATTTTCATGTCAGTTTGGTAATTATTAAATAATATTAAAGTTGAAATTGTCTACAATTACACTAGCTAGCTTGATCGAGACTACCAAACTGCATATATATACAAAAAAACTAACTAATCAAGGGAAAACTAAAATCAATCACTATAATAAATTATTATGCCTGGTTAGTTTCTACTGCTGTGGATTCCATTCCCAGGGCAAAGTGTTATTGGTTCTTTTTCATAAGGAATTTCTCAGTATCTTAGCAGTCTGAAGTCGGGATTTGTACCCAGTTTGTGGCAATAGGCTCGCCTCTTTACATGGGACTTCAACATAACTGGCGAAATAAAGATGTAGGTACTATACCTCTGCCTAACCCTTCGGGGATTATAAACCTGATGTTATGTTTATGAGTGTATTACTTTTCGTAAGATTCAAGGACAAACCCAAACACATTATCAAGAGGCACAACAATAGTATAAAAGGAAAAACAAACGAAAAATGGAATGATAAATATTTACCTTGAAATAATAACGGATACACAGCACAAAATGAGTTCACCTTCACTGGTCCAGAGTCGCACAAACACTACCTAAGTACAGAATGTTTGCAGACCTAGTCTGGGAACACTCACCTCAATGAATCACAATGTAACAAGAATACACGCGTACTCTAATCATAATAATTATTACTAATACTAGAGAGAGAATGAATAAGTGTCTTACGAACTGTAATAAAATAGTTATTACCCTTTTCCTTCGCAAAGAATGCGAGCATAGCATGTCACTGACGTGCCGTAAAGTAGGTATGCTTGCCATATTAATATTATCAGGCGTCAGGAACATGTTTTAGAATACGCAATGGATACGATACCTACCGATACAGTTTCAGCTTGTAGGTATACTGTTTTTAATTAAGTTTATTCTGTTTTTAATTAGGTATATTTATCACAGTAAATTTCATGTCATTTTTATTAATCAAATTATTTTATTTAAAAGGGTCACGGATCAAGCTACGCTTGCAGCGGTTGGTCCGTGGATGAATAACCATCTTTACATACCAAGACCCCTCCGTGCGTCAGAAAGCACCTTAAGCCGTTGGCTATCATGCCTGGATCTTTAACAGTCGTTACAGGACGTTACAGTCGTTACAGGAGGTTAGTTACTGGGTTGTGGAGGTCAGGTAGGCAGTCGCTCCATGTAAAATACTGGTTTCCAGCTGTATCCGGTTAGGCTGGAAGCTGACCCCAACTTAGTTGGGAAAAGGCTAATCTGGCTTTCAGGCTGAAGGTATTCGAATTTAATTCGATTTGACTGCCAGATTGCTGGAACGACGAATGAAAATACAGGTGGCCTACCGCGAGTTCTTGACGCGATTCAATTTACGCTAGGCCTTACCACGAGCTCTTAACGCGATCCAGTTTAGGCTGTTGGAAAGAGACAGAGCTATACAAGTCGTCTAGCGCCATCTCGATCCCTGAGCGTAAATTGAATCGCGTTAAGAACTCGCGGTAGGCCACCAGGGATCGAGATGGCGCTAGACCATAGTATAAAGAGAGGAAGTACGTTATCTTCATACAAACGCACCGCGCGCGGCTTGTATGTGTGCGCCAAAGTATCTATGCGTCGCCGCACGCACACTTACACAAATCTCGGCGGGTTTCGCAGCGCGCCAGACGGGGCCTAGTAAAAGTAGGTACTCTATGGACGGGGCTAACATCGCACGAGGTTCGCGCGTCACGGCTTTTCGGCACCGCTATATGAATGAAAAATGTGTGATAATCGCAGGAGAACGTATTGCTGTGTGTTTGGGTGTCTTAATAATTCATCGATTTCAGAATTGTCTCTGTTCAAATTACCTATTGAACAGGAAAGGTAAGAAAGTCACTTTTTCTAGCATATCATTTTTACTTGATTTCATTGAAAACTGCAATACATCACGGTCAAAATGTATGGAACAACGAATTATTTTTAACCCAAAGAATCATGTACAGAATCCATGGTAACAGTTTGCGCATCGATGTCCCTGCCAGCCTGTATAATCAAATAAATCACTGATTTTATATCAGCAGAAAGACACAATTATCTATCAGTCTATCAGCCATTCATATTAATAAATTAAAAATTTAAAAAACCCCCGACTACGAAAAATCCTATAAAAAGAAAAAAATAACCTTGAAATTATGACCCTACGTAAGTACGTATGAAATTTTTTGATTAAATGTTGTCCTGTCGGGGGACCGCTCTAATTATTAGCCTAACTTTCTGTTAAAGTTTAAAATAGTAGCGGTCCCCCGACAGGACAATATTTAATCAAAAAATTTCATACGTACTTACGTAGGGTCATAATTTCAAGGTTATTTTTTTCTTTTTATAGGATTTTTCGTAGTCGGGGGTTTTTTAAATTTTTAATTTAATTTTTTATTTTCTTTTTTATTTCTTTTCTTTTATTTTCTTGCGTTTTAAGATTCAGGTAATCTGGTATTTAATCAGGTTTTTTGTAATTCGCCATTTTGAGGTGGTGGCCACCTTGGATTTGAAATTTGTCATAGTGTATATAGTATTCTACTAGTCAAGCCCTTTCATTTGATACCCATATTGAGGCAGTTGTGAAAAAAAAAAATTTAATTTGCCATTTTGTGGTGGCGGCCATCTTGGATTTGAAATTTGTCATAGTGTATAGTATTCTACTAGTCAAGCCCTTTCATTTGATACCCATATTGAAGGAGTTGTGAATAAAAAAATGTAATTTGCCATTTTGTGGTGGCGGCCATCTTGGATTTGAAATTTGTCATAGTGTATAGTATTCTACTAGTCAAGCCCTTTCATTTGATACCCATATTGAGGGAGTTGTGAATAAAAAAATGTAATTCGCCATTTTGTGGTGGCGGCCATCTTGGATTTGAAATTTATCATAGTGTATAGTATTTTACTAGTCAAGCCCTTTCATTTGATACCCATATTGAGGGAGTTGTGAAAAAATATGTAATCCGCCATTTTGTAGCGGCGGCCATCTTGGACCGATTTTCATCAAACATAGCTAAGAACACTCCCGACAAATTCACCTTTCAAACAAAAAAAACAAAATTAAAATCGGTTGATCCGTTCGGGAGCTACGATGCCACAGACAGACATACACACACACACACACACACCCCCACACACACACACACACACAGACACGTCAAACTTATAACACCCCGTCGTTTTTGCGTCGGGGGTTAAAAATCATTAAAAGCGTGTTCATACAGTCATTACTCAACGAACACCCCCTTTGTCTATTCTATTAGCACCTCCAATTAAACGGTCTGAAACCAAATGTACGTCGTTTGTGATTACCGAATTGGCAGCATGTGGTAATTGCTTCCATCATACACGGATTATAAAGTTCTGATGTGAAATTATTCGCTCTCCGATGTTTCGGGGAAAATTGTGCTTTAGTTCGGAATTTATTAGGTTTAAGGCCCGTTTGCACACAAAACACTGAAAACGTTTAGCGCTAAACACATTTAAATCAACATTCTGCCTCTGCCATCTTCAAACCGTTGACAGAATCAGAACGATGTTTTTAACTCGTTTACAGTCCGGCCGTCGAGAAAATGCGTTCCTGACACCAGAGTGATAATTCTAGTAGCTAAAAAAGAATAAATTCGCAAAACACGTATTTGTTTTTAGAAAACTGACAGGTGTCAAGAACTGTCTCTCGTCGGCCGCTCTGTAAATGTGTTTAGTGATTTGTATGCAAGCTGGCCTTAGTGTTGAACGATAAAGGTCTCTGCACACAGCGGGCGCGGTGCGGTGGGATGGGACGGCGACGCGACGCTGAGCAGTTGTAATGTAGGTACTTGATATTACGGACGACGCTACAGAGAGCCGCCCCGCTCGACGCGACGGTAACCGTCGCGCCACGCCACCCCGCCGCGCTGAGCGGGAATACAAGTCAGAAGCGGCGCGGCGGGGCGAGGCGTGGCGGGACGAGAGCACAGCGCCGGCATCGGCAGGACGCCGATGCATTGTGTTGTATGGTTTACGTATGTAGTAGTCACACTGCCGGCGAGGCGTGAACACGTCGCGTCGGACGGGACGGAGCGTGAATGTGATTTTATATTGTTTTACAAAAATGGATGTCGAAAAACTAATCGAATGTGTTCGTGCTCACGTATGTTTGTACGATTTGGGTCATAGGCAATATAAAAACACTGTTCTCAAAAATGAACTTTGGGAATCTATAGGAAGAGAGTTGAATCAAAGCGGTAAGCGGTTTCCATGTCTGAATCGCTCAACATATTTTTGATGAAAGAATTGCGTCGCGAATCGGTCGGCGTGAAGGGGTGCAACGGGACGGGACGTGATCGCACCCGCAGTGTGACCGCTGCCGCCGCGCCAGCGCAGCGTCGCCGCCCCGCCACGCCGCGCCCCGCCACGCCACGCCTTCTGTGTGCAGAGACCTTAAGTACCTTCCTATTAATTTTATTATTTACCGAAGTTTTAGCTGATACTTACATGGCTACTCCGGGTACATAGCTCCTTCTTATGCATATTATATGAGTAGTGATGAATGAAGTCCCTTGCGGTTGCTAGAAAATATATCGCCTCAACAATATAGTTTCCCATGGGATAAGGAAGCGGTGAGTTAGAAATTAAATCAACAGAATGGATAGCGGAAAACACCTGTGCCAGAATATGCCGCGATCAGTAATCCTGTAACCAAGCTTGACTTGGCAATATTTTGTTCAATCGTCGTGTCTATAGGGATTGACACGCAGCATTGATAAAATAAATAAAAAATAAGAATCCGTAACACTCTAAGCTTGTTCCTAGCGAACTGGTTTTCATTATTTTATTTCACCAAAAAAATTTAACTTATTTCTTCACATTTGGTTTTCAATGCTTTCACTCTGTAGACTTTTATATTCTTTGATAAAAGTGTAAATGAATATCACAAACACTAAGAAATAGCTTGGTTAAAAAAGCGTATGTAAAATAACTTAGAATAAATTTTGCTACGGCTAATAAAATTCAATACCTAATCTTGAAGTTTACCGACGAGAAAATGTAATAAAAATCTGTTTTTAATTAAAATAGAGGATAACATCACTTCAAGTTATCCGTGACTAAACTCTAGCTCATAATATTATATCCTACGGGTAAGCAAAGGCCCGTCCGTTTTCTCAACGCCTCCTGATTAAAATCTTTCATCTAAATTAAAATCCTGCTATCTTTAGCTACGTTCCAGTTTATCTAACTTTGGGAAATTGATTAGAAAATTTAATATGCTCGTATAACATTTAATTTCCAAGTTCTTTACTTACTTTTTGCCTTTTCATTCTCGAGGCTTCTCTTGATTTCTTAGATGGGTAGAAGTCCTATAAATTCGACGGTGAATGTACGTAATGACGTATGTGTTTGTGAGGTAGGTACAGACCTTCCGCAATTAATTTACCTTTGATTTTGCATCACTGTCACAATCACAGTGATCATTATTGTCATTGCAATAAGGTTGCGGTTCGATTTCTGCCATTGACAAGTCTGCCAAAATCACAGCAATCTATATTCTCGTTACAATAAGGTTGCTATTGGTTTGTTTCTGACAGAGGTGAAATAACCGTGAATAGATATCCGTGTTGCTACCATCAAACTTAGGTACTCCTATTTGACTAGTGTCAAAGTTTAATTCATCTTCTTCTTAGCGTGTCGATAGCAATCTAAATGAACTCGGCCCAGTTAAATGAAAAAAAGGCATTAATTTAAAAATAAGAGGATGATTCATGTTTCAAGAATACGGTACGACAAAAATGCATTGTTCAATTTTGTATACCTACATATAACAGCACCCCATCACCAGCGGGTATACAAATAATACAGGGTCCAATTAAAATAGATAGACAAATTTTACCACAGCGCTCAGTACGTCTAACCAAAGATATCGAAGCAAAAAAAAAACACTGATTAAAATGATTTAATTTTGACCCAAAAAGACGTGGCACTCTAGAATAAACACATCCATCCATTATGGGTAGGTACTTGCACTCGCGCCCCGCTGCCGCTGCGCGCATGCTCGTAAGTAGGTACACAGTCAGTTCTGTTACATTCTTACATCATTCTGTATTTATGCATTGGGTAACCAACATTTATAAGTGTATTTTTGTTAGCTGAACATTTTAATTGTAAGTATCTAATGCGTTTTCCTTATATAAATATTTTTTTTACCATTGTCCTTATTTTGGTGGTCTGGATGATTTCTAAAAGTTTGTCCACCTATTTTAATGGGACCTTATATACACAAAGCCACGTCTGACGTACAGTAATCCATTCTGTGCTGCGGAATTCACCACAATGTCACCGACATCAATAAATTTATTTCCGAAATGATTTGCTTTACACAAGCTAATTTATCATTCTATCACCGAATTACAGGCATTATTTCGCCATACTTACTCTCATAGCTAGCACTCACTGTAATACAGAATGACCAAACCTAGCAGCCAAAGGTCAACCTATGAAATAATTTCAGGACTATCTTGACTCTCAAACTTCTAATAACTGTCAGTTCTATACTCGTTCAAAACGAAACTCTACTCGTTTCGAAGCAAATATACGTCGCTTTTAAGTAAACTAGTGTTACTATGCGCAATAAATTTTCAAGTAGCTATATATTTACCCAAATAAAATATGCATTGTAAGCGAATGTGAACATCTCAAGAAAATAACCGTGCGTGTTGGACAAAAGCTTTTAGAGAGCTGCAACTCCGCATACATATTTGTGGACGTAGGGGCCTGACATACTGCCGATGGGATCGGGTTACCGACAGACTTTATATAATACGTGCTCCGTGTTCCGTTACTATACACATTCAACGGTTTAAAAGGACAAAAAATATGGACTCTTTCTCGCTACCGACTCTGAACTTGTAGGATTACTTAATTTACGATCTAACTTTTCTGATGAGCTGAATTTTTAAGTTAGCCTGTGACCTGAATAGCTTTTGTTAATTATAGTTTAGTTTTAAGGAGATACTATTTTCATGAATATTTTCTGCGTTTTATAATTTCACCAAAAACTTATGAAAGAACTTTGTTATAACTCCACAAGAGACAGACACAAAAGGACTACAAAAGTGTAAAACATTTCTAGGAGTAACTACAGACTGAACACGAGTTTCTACAGTAACGTGTGTCACTTCTCTAGCTGTAAATACGCGACGACCGAGTACATTTTCATGAATCACATTTAAATGACACTCTCAGACGATGAATGACTTACACTTCGCCTCCACTCTGCATTGAAATATTTATTTGTCTGCCGGCGGTATTCAAATGTTTATGTGGCGTACAGAAGAGTACCTCAACGGTATCAAGCTTTTTACACTTGTTTAAACACGAATATACCTAATCGTCTTTCATTTAACCTTCTAGTCGAGCAAAGTTCTGATGAAATTGTTCAAAGCAAAACCTTACACATTCACCACACTCAATGCTGCCTTTGATATCTAAATTAAATTGAAAAATTAAGAAGAACTTCGTACTTTGCTATAGTGTGCCACGTTCTTACACTTCATAAGGTCTGAGTACCACTCAATTGAAGGGAGCTCTGTGAACTCGGTTGCATAAAGAACTATTCCTCGGTGAGGTTTTCTTTTTGTAGTCGAGGAAACGCTGCGACAAGGATTGTGGGAAATGATGACAATTTCCTTTTCTGTACAGTCGTAACTGTTTTTACTTCCATTCAACACTCGTCTCTTGCAAATGCTTGGAAACGACTCCTTGTTTACACAAAGTTGAATAGCATGCAGTGATGCCGTACTTTGAGTGGAGTTTGTCTGCTTCAAGTGTTTTACGCGTCGTAAATCACGCGGTAGATCAAAAGTGTACCATTACTTGAAGTCGGTTAGTTTTGTAAGTGAATTTGTCACCTTATGCTGTAGACATGTGAAGTACTTATCGAAAGAATATTCTAAGAATTTGTTCATATGAACTTACACTTTAGAAGGTAACGGCTTTGCGCCAATAAATTCAGATAGCAGGCACAGAATTCCAATATCCAGACTCCACATTACGAGTATTTACATGCATAGCAGGGAAGTTTTCAATAAATACTTGCAAAGTTCGATGGCAGATAGAAAATTTATTGAACTCGTGTCTACATTCAAGGCAACTTTTTTTTTAGACTTAGTATGTTCCTGTGTGGATTCATTTTCATTTTTATTGACATTTAATGTTTAAAAGTTTCATCAGTACACAAAATTTAGATTTACACATACGTAACATCACGACACTTGTATTTCCCGAAGGGTTAAGCAGAAGTGTACTTATATACACCTACATTTCACCAGGAATGTTTAAGTCATATGTAATCAACAACTCAAGGATTTTTTATCACGTCGGGGCCACCAGTTTAGAGGTATGATCCTCCAACCAGACGGGTGTTGTGTCTGGCGGGCAATTGCCCCACGACTGACGTTGGGAAGTTTGTATAAATGCTAATTGCGCGGTAAACTCTGCTTGCGAGATGCAGGATTTGCGTGACGTCAATATGACGCGCTGTTAGATACCGTTACATTACCGTTACCGTGAAATTTCACAGAGAAACCCAATAACACTTTGCCCAACCTGGGAATTGTACTCTTGTCCTCGTACTCAGCAGTAGCGTTTGGGACCCGTAGACCAATGCAGCAAATTAAGATTTAAACAAAAAAAAAATCAGCCGACTTCTTCCTATGTAAGTATCAGTGACTGGAAGTTATTAAAACATCATCTATACAAACTAAGTGGAAAAAAACCGTATTATTGAAGCTAACTCAAAAACATCCCAAGCAAAGTTAATGAAATTCAAATCATTTATTTTAATTAAACCATTTACAGGCACTTTTGAATCGTCAAAATTAAATAGTCGGTCAGTTAGTCAGAAAGTTGAAGCTAGTTGCCCGTTCCAAAACGTAGATCTCTATGGAGAAGAACTCCCGAACAAGTGTGCCGTGACGTGTCTACACTTCTTACTGCAAGAGGGATATAAGTTCTCAATTTAAAACAGGATAGTAAGTACTTTTCTAGAACAAACACTTCTGAGTGCAGAGTCAGACGCTGCGCTGGTCCTAAGTAACTTGCGCTGAGAAATAAATTGAGTGCAGGAATAAATCAGGCGTAGACGCAATCAGGGTTCTTCCGTGAGGGTGAACCATACCTCCCATGTGTGCACTTCCAACAGATTTACAACCTTATTTTGTATTATTAGCCACGTCTTCATTATAACATAAAAAGTCCTTAAACACCTTTATAGCCCTCGCAGAATTTGTATGAAGTGCCCCCGAGAGGTCAATATGTTTATAATTCTTTAAGCTGGCTTAAATGCTCTTTCATTAAGGTAATGTGTTCCGTAATTCGAGACTAATTCAAGAGAATTCAATCTTATAAAACTGGCAATTAGTAAATTTGAGGAAAGTTAGTTTAGACATCATTTTAGAGAATGAAAACAAATAGTTTCTGGACTATGTTAATAGTAGTAAGTCAATAGTTTGTACCAGTTATCCAAAATTTTACTTTTAGGAATAGATAAAGTTTTTTGCAAGATTTTTTTTTGCATTACCTTTCTTTCAAAGACCAATTTTTAAAACCATTGATTTCATTCCAAACAACTTTTACTAAGGGCTGCGGATTAAATTTGAAATTTTGATAGTTCTTCCATACAAAAACAGTTAAACGTCAATTTTATTCCTCGAATAAAAATTATCTGTCGATTGAAAAATCAGCTCTTAATGTATTAGGTTCAAAAAACAAATAACAAAAACATAGGTACATAAATAAAAGTATACAGACAGCTTAATAAAAATACGCTCACACGATACTGGACATTCACGGTTCGCGCCAAATCGATGTGAAAAACGTTTCCAATAATTAAGTGAGGGTAGAACGAACGGTTAACTGACAGAAGCGTTACGCTTAAAATGTGATTCGGATCCCAGCGGAAATTACGTTTTTCTCCAATATTCTTTACAAGTGCTTGTTTATTTTAGGATTATTTATTGTGGAGCTGCTTCGCGTGATTTCTAATTTATTTTTGCAAATGGATTTGCTGTCGATTCAATCACTGTCCGATTATGGAGGATGTATTAGACTATGTTTGTTTGGAGAATTAATACTTTTTTTATTAGCTTCTTGGGATTGTTTTATTTTGGAATCTAATCATTATTTTGTAAAACTTTAATTAAATGGCATTTTAAGCCCACCCTACAAAACACAATAACAATCATCGTCTCCTTAATTCTTGAAAGATATTCAAGTTTCATAATTTGGCGTACTGTCCGATTTTCTACCTGCTGGTCCACATTCCTGTTTAAAGAAGCTGCACTTATCCTTATGTGCCATAATTGCAAACCTATAAATTGATCCGGTGAATTGGAAGGTAAGACCAAACGTTGCAAAGTGTCGCGAATGTCTCGCACCATGGCAAACAAATTCGACTTATTCAGCACACTTGGAGTTAGCCGGCGAGCCAACACGTACTAAAATAGTATGCTTACTGGAAGTTATACCACTGACATGACGTCACGTGCAACAACAAACCACCCAGAGGGAACGCTTAGCTTGCAAGCATAGGCGTTTGTAGCCTCAACACGCGCGTGTCCGTGAATGCTCACAGTGAGCATTTGCGTCCACATAGAGCAGAGCATGCAAATTAAGCTATTTGCGACAGATGCTGTACAACCACTAACCATACCATAACCATAATCAGCCTATAATGGTCCCACTGCTGGGACACAGGCCTCTTCTCGGGAAGAGGGAGTGGGCCGTAATCCACTACGCGGGCCCAGTGCGGTTTGATGGATGTCAGATATCTTCGAATTTTTGGGTCTAGGACATGCCGGTTTCCTCACGATGCTTTCCTTCTTCATTTTGAGAGCAGTGGTGTTGAAATAATTTACACAAAGTAAAGTGCCTGTCTGGGTTCGAACCCACGACCTGCAACTAGTAAGTCGCAGTCGTTACCACTTGGCCACCATTGCTCCGACGTCTAACGCGCCTATCAAATTTCGATAACATCAATACTAATCCATACATGCAAAATGAGTCTATAATGTTCCCACTGCTGGGACACAGACCTTTCTTCGAGAGGGAGTGGGCTATAATCTACCACGCGTGCCTAGAGCAGATTGGTAGATGTCACATGTCATGGAATTTTTGGTTCTTGAACATGCCGGTTTCCTTACAATATATTCCTTCACGCGGGAGAAGCCGTGGGGAAAAGCACGACCATTTACAGGCTCGAAAACAATTATTTTAAGTGTGAAACTTATTCTTTTGAGAATTAAGTTCTTTATAGAAGAAAACTGAATACATGAACGGGTAAAAAGTATTAAAAATGTAAAGCATTTTTTTTTTCAGTAATTTCCATCATGTTGAACAAAAAATATTGCTTTTGAGCTGATTACATTCTGAATACTTACCCATATTTTTTGGTCTTTGGAGCCATTTTTTATTGAAGTTTAGAATATAGGTAAGTAATTAACATATTTTCTTTCTACCTTTTTTTCACATTATCTCACTATCTTATTCACAACTATGATGTTCTATTTCAACTGTCAAATATTAAAGATTACATTTTTTGTATGGTTGTTTGTTACGCTTTCACGCTATTACTGCAGGCCAGATATGCATAAAATTTTTCACATGCGTAGACCATAATATGGATTAGGACATAGGATACTCTTAATCCCGATATTCCTACGGGATCGAAAATTATGCGGGTGATACCGCGGGGCGCATCTAGTTCCTACATAAGGACAGGACCGTTTTGTTAGCTGACCCGCATCCATTTGCCAAAGTCTATCGAATCGGACCAGGCGGCTCAAACTCGTTTACCCTACGTATTTTATATGATTGTTATAATGTTATATGTTGTTTACTACGAACATCTGTCAGGCGCTTAGGAAACTTGTTTGATTAAATTAACCAATTGCAACATAATATGGATAATACCCATATTATGTTGCGATTGGAAGTAAACCGCACCAAGGTCAAGCGATTCGATTGGGGAAATTAATTGTTTATGAAATTGATATTCTACATAATTTTTCCGTGCTAAAGTCTATGTAGTAGTGTTGTATATATAGTAGCTAACAGTCAAATAATGACAATTGTGATCTAAATATACGAACAACTTAAGTTCGTAGCCAATTTGATAAATAAATTAACTTCCCTGACTGTACCTAAACATGTAGTTACAATCCATTGAACCTAAGGAATCAAGTTACACCTGAACTCAAAGTACCTCATTGTCTGCTCAACAACGTAAATAACGCAATGTTGTTGAACTGTCAAAATGAAAGCCTACTGATAGTGTGTTACGCAATTAGCCCCCTGCAAATTGCAATTGCAAAGCGTAAGAAAAATAGCATTTCGCGGACTACTTAGCGCATATCCCTTAATACCTAGGCTAGAAAAGAAAGTTGTCGCAGTACAGTTCAGTTGTAAGTTGAAACAAACTTTGTCTGTCAAGTCATTCATTCATAAATAAACATTAACACTTAAATAATGTTTGTAGACAAAACTTCCCAGCCTAATTAAGTAGGCTTAAAACAACAAACTTAAAAGAAAAAGATTGCTCGTAAATCTACCTGCAAAATTAATGTCTAAAGAATTTACCATTTTATTATTTTTATTATGTTTCTTGAAACTAAATAAGAAACATACGCCTAAAGATTGGAAAAGATTCCTACATTGCGAATGTTCTAGTCGTATTTGTTATAATAAATATATTTTCTTAAAATGTTCTTGTTAAAAGATTTTCATAGAAAATTTTCTCATCCTAGTTCATGTAACCCCCCCCCCCCCCCCGTTGTTAATATGATCTGAGCATGGAAACACAGGATATTGGAATGTTGATCCTACTTTTAAAAATAAAAATTGTTTAGCAAACTTTCAATATTTTTAAGCAGGATTTTCAATGAAAACTTATAAGATTTTGGGAGAGCCGTGACTGTGCCAATTACCCACGATACAGAAAAAATTCCTAGTGTGGGGCAACGTTTTATAAACAAAAAAACAAATCAGACGTGAAAAAAAAATGAGATGCATATATTATATTATCTAACTAACGTAAGTAGTAGTTACTTACGTTGATACAAATCTGGCTATTGCGAGCTCATCAATCAGCTTATTTCAGTCCACACAACATCCTGTCCTCCGCATTCCGCATCCAGTCTGTCCCAGCTAGCTTCTTTAGATCGTCCTTCACACTACGCTTGCCGATACGCGGTCTCGACTCCAGGACTCGTCTGCTCCACCGACCATCGGTCCTTCGACGAGCTCATAAACATCATTAAATAATAATTGATATGCAGTCGTTACAGCGGTCACTCGTGCTTGTCGTTGAAGAGGCACTTTAAAAATTAAAACTTTGTGTATTTTTTTTTCATAGCTATCTCCTTACTTTCCCAATATATTTATTACTTTTGATCATTTTCAAAGATAAATATCCACATGAAACGAACATAACAAGAAACGAAGATCGTCTCTCGCATTTAATGATACAAATCATTATTGTTTCTTACATTGAAAACCAGTACAACTTATTGTGATTCCTCTAATAGCGTGGGGTCTTCCTTGACCGCCATTTTGAGCTGACCAATGAAAAAGTCAAATTGCGACGTCAATCTGTAGTTAGCCCTGAATTCTTCACAGTGTTTTAAGAACACCGGATATAAATGCCTCAAAATAGCATGGTCCAACGTCGGGAACAGGTGATGCAGTGCGTGGTCACCGAAGAAAGTCATCACTTTAAAGAAGTTGTCGTTGATGTCATTGCGATCCATCACAGCTTCGAGCTCGTGAATGCCCCAGTCAACAGTCGCTGCCCTGAAAATGTTAAAATATCAATTAGTGTCAAATATTGGGTAGAGAAGGAATTTATTAACCAGTGAAAAGTTTAAGATCGTAGATCGCAGGTAGGTTCGTTGCTTAAAAACTGATTATACTGTAATTTCTATGGTCTATTTTTAGATATACCCACCAAATTCCTTAATGAGCTACGTGAACTAACTGAATTAACTTACTTGACTTGATCACCATCTTTGAAGACTTTAGGATGATGATGAGCAGCATTGGATCCAATCGTGAAGAAGATAAGACTGGCAGTGCAGTTAATCCACAGCCACATTGTAAACGCGTGGCAGAAGGTAGAGCCACTGGCAAAGTACATCCAGACGGGAAGGAGGAGACCGACGCCATCGTGCCATCTGTAGTGGCGGGTGAAGAAGCCCTTGCGAACGAAATTACTGATAAACCTGAAAATGTACGTACGAGTGTTACAATCTGTGAAGTAAGGCTCTCTATGCCTAAGCATGAAACTTAAAATAATATCTTACCTCTTTGCAAAGTTGACCATAAATAAGAATGGGAACACCATCATCTCAATCAAGAAAGTCAAGTATGCGTACGACGGCTTCTTCCTAGGATTCCAAAACACTAGAGGCTCCATTCCACTGATCTCCAAATCTATGAGAGTGTTGGGATAAATGTGGTGTGAGAGAGCGTGTGATACTCTGAAGTCCCTGTAAAAAACAAGTATACATATAATTAGTATTATCGCATTTGATTAAATTTAAGAAATCTACTGCGGTGATTTTATGTCAAGGTGGCTGCTCCTTTTTTTTGGGTGGGTAATCATCAAATGACCTCTCCCGCTCCTCTCTCTCTCTGGGCTGAGCGGAAGGGCGTGTCAGACTTGTACTGACTAAAACCCATCCGTGTTCCTTCAGTTGCCTATGCCAGGGGCCACGGTATCTCTTTCGAACAACCCGCGGCCCTGGCGACATCGGCCCTAGCGGACCCCGTCAGTTCGTGCTGACATCTCTTTGAGGCGCGCGTGGAACACAACGCGCCATTGACCCGGGCCTGGTCCTTATCGGGCGGCGAGCTGCCCATTGCTCGCCGCAGGTGGCTGCACCTTACATTTTCAAAATCGCGTTTGGCTGTATTTGTCTTGTGTCATCATAAAGTAAAATGATTATGATTATTTACCTGTAGGACCATAAACTGAAATTAAAGAGGTACATCCTCCAGTTAGTTTTCCTATGAATATAGTTGTGTGCGGCGACTGTGTTCCATGCTAAGGCGAGAGACGCTACCAAGTAAGACGCCATCATAACCCAATAGTTTGTAGCCCAACAAGACAAAGCTGAAGCTATTAAACACGTCGCGAAAAGCCCATCAGTAATCAGATTTGCTCGTCTGTTCTCCGTAGGAGGAATATTCTTAAGCTCCTCTATAACCGATCGTTTTAAAGTTTTATAAAATCCATCCTCTTCAAAGGTAAATGGAGAATTTCTAGGCGTTTGAGCGTCTCTAATGTAATATTTTTCTTTAATTTTTTCTACAACTGGATTGAAGTGGTGGCACTCGAATGCTTCTGTAATATCTGTGCCCTGCAAGTTATCGGTTCAGTTTATTGAATAATTCAGGATATATAAATTCCCTCACTAATCTCCAGATCTAATGCAACATGACGAGAAATAAACAATAATCAACCTAAAGACATATTTTTATATTATACGTATATTAAGGGGAAATATTTAACTGATCCTCTAAATACTTATCGACCTTCTAATGAAGGGCACTTTTTTAAATTAGCGGTTGTTTGTGTTAAAATTTTGATAATGATGATGCACATTCTTATTTATATTATTCTTTTTAACTTTCTGACCTTTTCATACAGTTGGTCCCAGTTACTAAGCTAGGGTACTCCGATCAAATATAGTTTAGGTTAGAACTGTGACCAACCGCGAGCGAACCGAGTGAGTGAAGCTTATATAGGTAGTATTTTTAGGACCCCGAAATAGGAATTATTTGAGGTTCACAAAAAGAGGTGCAATCATTATATTAGTGTTAAATAATATTTTTAGGAACGAAAAATAGGAATTATTAGAGGTTTCATTAAATACATACACAGGGTGTTAAAGAAATTGCATGCCATAGCTTAGGGGTAGGTTTAGTATCGATAAAGGAACCCAAGAAAAATAAAAATAAATAAAAACATTCAAAAAAATATTGCAAGATCAACCTCAACTCAACTTAAAATAGCAATCGTTTAGAATTAAATGCTTAAAAAAAAAAAGCACGTAAAATGTTGTTGAATCAGGAACATACAAGTTTCGTTTGTTTTGAGCACATACGTTATCTTAAATCACATTATCTGACTAATGTTTTTAGGGTTCCGTAGTCAATAAGAAACCCTTATAGTTTCGCCATGTCGACTGTCTGTCTGTCTGTCCGCGGTTTAGGTCAAAAACTATCGGTACTAGAAAGTTGTAATTTGGCATGAGTAAACACGTTAATGACGCCGAAAAAGTGGTAAAATAAAATTTTGAAAGAAATTATTATTTAGGGTACCTCCCCTACATCTAAAGTGGGGATGATATTTTTTTTTTCGTCCTTCCCATATTGTGGGATATCGTTAGATAGGTTTTTCAAAAATATTAGGGGTTTGGGAAGACCGTTTTTTGATTAAGTAAACCGTTCGTGACTTATCAAGCTTAAAAGTACCAATTTTCGTTAAAGTCAAGTGTCCCCCCCCCCTCTACCAACTAAACGGTTGTAGTTAGAAATTAAAATGTCACGGCAGTAGTACCTATATATAACGAAGTTTAAAGGAAAACTATCACACTTAAATGGGCTTTACACGTTTAGGAGTAATAGTCGACCAATTGTATTAGACTCGAAAATTTCGAACAACTCCATAGAAATGTCGATAAATGGCGCTAACCGTCAGTTGTATCGCGCTATTGTTTCATTCCTAAGTAAGTTTTATAAAAAAAAAACAGTTACTACACCGGCTATGACGAGTCTTATCTAAATCTCAAAAAAAAAAAAAAAACTTTCCGTGCAAAATTGTCGAATCAGGTGAGGATTTGTATAGGAAGTCAAATTAGGTAGCTAGTCATGTTTGGCTTTTAGTTAGAGCATGGTACGAAACTATCAGTCAGCGAATACGACCCGCACTTGGCTGTTATAAAAACTACGGAACCCCGCACTGCGCGTGGCCCAACACGCACTTGACCGGTTTTTTTTTACATCTTTTGGCGATTTTAAGAGGTGATTTCAATAACTGTACGACTTCAATTTTAAACAATGTGGTGTTATATACCGCGAAACTATCTGTGATATGTATCTAATCATAGATAAGTAAGTAATACCAATAACTTTACGAAGTGAAAGACGTTGTATTGAGATAACTTTCAAGAAGTGAGGAAATAAGTTGATTTTAATTCATTGTAAATACCTGCCTACTTGATTCCATTTCATAATACCCACTCGTTCTTCTACTGCTGCTGAATACCTACTAGTTAAACAAGATTTTTTTTAATTTGTAGTTTTTCATGATTTCCGTGCCTCGGAAAGCACGTTAAGCCGTTGGTTCCGGCTGTCATTCGTGGATCTTTGACAGTCGTTACGGGTAGTCGGACGCCCGAAAGTCTGACAACCAGTCTTACCAAGGGGTATCGTATTACCCAGTAATTGGGTTGTGGAGGTCAGATAGGCAGTCGCTCCATGTAAAGTAGGTACTGGTATTCAGCTGTATCCGGTTAGACTGGAAGCCGACCCCAACATAGTTGGGAAAAGGCTAGGCAGATGATGGCAGATGATGATTTTCATGATGAAGGAGATAAGCACGCTATAGTTGGCAGAAGAAACACTTGGAATTGTAATTTACGTACCTAGTTACGAGTACCTGTCCTTCACCCGGCGTTATCAAAGTGTTCAGGCGTCGGTATTTTATTGCGTTCGTTAATAGGTAGGTAACTAAGAAATTATTAATTAGCATTTAAACAAAATAAAAAAATATTTTAACCATTTTTTTAATAAATTCTAAACGATTGCTATTTAATTAGTAGGTACTACATTAGGTTCATCTTATGATAATGTTCGGCTTTTTTAAACTTTTTTTAATGGTTTTTATTTTTTACGGGTTCCTTTATCGATACTGAACTCACCCTGAAGCACGCACGCAATTTCTTTAACACCCTGTATATACATATATGTATATATATATTGAGAAATGGATAACATTGTTTTATTTTAAATTGTCAAAATGAAAGAATTTCGATCACTTAGATTATTGTCACGACCAACATTCGACAATTTTTTTTATTCTTCGTTGTCGTCACTCAAATAACCAATAAATTCACTCTTAACCTTAACAAATAAATTCACACTTAACTCTTTACCTTGGATAGCTCCAACCACTCCTCGCCGCCAGGATGTTTCTGCAAAAAATCTGTGAAATCGTAAAGTCCATTCCGTATCCTCCATAATCCTTCAGCTCCATCGTCCATGGCTTTTCCCTCCAGCCATTGTACGGGGTCCCTAAACCCTCCATCTCTCAAGGAAGGGTACTTCAACTGAGGGAAGCTCACATGAGTCTTCTTCTCCTCAGCTGTTTTATGTGCCCACTCAATATATCCCGTATCTTTGGGAGCCATTTTGAATAACGACAATATTACCACTATTAATTTATCACACTTAACTGCACTGAGATGTGTACTGTCTAAGCTGTGGGAATCGATTAAATAAGCGACTGAACCTCGCCTGCTTATATTCTAAAATGCTTTTGTAAACAGTCGATATCTTTCTTTATAAAACATTAAAATCAAACATTTACTTATCGACTTCGAATAAAAAATGGTCAAATGTATGTCGTTTTTTCGCAATCTTGTTCCGTAGTACTCGTATCAGTCATTGCGTCGTTAAGGTCGGTTTACGTAAGAATTCCTCTTTTCTCTTATGCCTTGATAAAAGCAATACCAAAAAGCTGTACCATACACACCGGTGACCAGAACAACTAGTATGTCTGTTACCGCCGTATTTGGGACCGTGGTCGTTCTATAAAATGTATGTTTTGCATTTTTTTGTATAGAACACTAAAATATTTCATGGAGCGATAATCCTATCTAGGGACACGGGAGTAACAAAGTAAAAATATTCATCATCGAGGAAGCATGAAGAAACCTCCTCCTGTAGCGCAGTTTGTTCCACCAGTTACTGAACTGAACGCGGTGCTCGACGCATCCTGGACAGTCACACCCATCACCTTGTACATCTGGCCAATTCTTCCCTTGCAGTGGTACGGCTAACACACGCCTGTTTCGCGACCACCCTCCCACAGGAGTTCGGCGTGCCTGCTGTGTTTCGTCGTTGCGTGGGACGGTACCAGTGCCTTAAGAAATCAGAGAGTTGGGAGTTGCATCGTCCAAGGCTGGTCTCAGCCTAGGAGTGAACCTCGTCGTGGCAACAGCCTCTGGAGGGTAGCGGGATTCAAAGCATGGTCTTATCGTGTATCATGCCAGCCACGTGTGAAAGGCTGCCCCGCCACCTCGCGAAAAATCCCAAAATATTTCACCGTGCGACTGGAAGGGAGGGCCCGGTGGGCATCTTCGGAGGGTTCAGGCATCCCTGCAGTCTCCTGGTGAGTTTTCTTTTTGTCGAATTAAGCTCGCCACCGTCTGGACTAGGCTTCATAGCCTGGCTCATCTCGGCGTAATGTTGCTTGCCTGTAGGTAGAATACTACAGACTGTACTTCGGAGAGTGAGTACAAGAGGTTCACGACCTGATCCTATCATCCCTATTTCACGACCGGACTATCAGACATACTGCAGGGTACCATCCGCAGTTGGTCGATATACCGACTAGTCGTACTTACTTCAAACATAGAGTGAATAGACATCTTTTGGGCATGCTCGTTCCCTCATAGACCTCATCCACCACCAGGTGATCCTATTCACGAGATAGAGGTCAAGAGCTGGCCCTTTTCCAAATAATATTAATATTGCCAAGAACTCGAGCACGAAATAACATACATACTTTTCCTGTGAAATGTAACAGTATATTTCTTTTACCGTTTATAAAACCTACGGAAAATATTAGTCTATTCAGTCACATTCCCGGGAAATCAAAATAGGTTTCGCGGAAACTCAAAAGGCGTGATCATTACGAGATCTCACTGAACCGTAGGAAGGTATTTATTTTACAAAACCAAAGATTCTCCAGGTCTATAAACTCTGTTGGAATATCAAGCAGTAGTAGACCTTTTTGATAAGTAGCCTTACCGTAAAAGTAGCCACTAACACCATTTCTATTCCTACAGCCAAGCAGCATCGCTATGTTTTGGTTTGTAGGGTATGGGTGATTGCCGGTGCAATTACCGATGTGGCAGCATCTACATAGCCACATGCGATCTACGCGTCACACTGGACATCAAGCAAAATCTTGCATTGCGCAAGCAGAGTTCACCGTACAACAAGCATATATACATACAACTTCCCAGTTGCCCACCCCGACTCTCTGGGCAATCACTGCAGACAGTTCCAACTCACCGTGAACTACGTGGCACCCGGTTCCGACTCGCTGGAACCTCAACTGACCCTGGCAAGCATCATATATGATACACAACTCAGCCCCCTATCGACCTCCGGTCTCCGGAGGGGTGTGGCGATCACAGGCACATCCTGTGATCGCCACACCTACAAGCACATGAGTCATTTCAGCTTTCTCTATAGAAAGTTACGCATCTGCGTTGCCTCTGGTATTGCAGATGTCTTTGTGATGCTTCGGTGAACAACTGAACACTACAATCAGATGTGCCGTCTCCTTTATGACCTCTAAAATCATAAAATGGATATGTTACTTTAAGAGTCTTCAAGCCTCTAAAGCTTTTGAAAATAAAACAAGTTATTATATATATCCGTTATTAGTCTCAGGAAATATTAATATTGACGGCACGGTTGGCGCAGTGGTTAAGCGATTGACTGCTGCGCTGCGTGTCGCGGGTTCGATTCCCGCACGGAACAAATATTTGTATGACCTACATGTATTTGTTCCGAGTCTGGGTGTTTTTCTATCTATAATATGTATGTATTTACAAAAAAAAAAAATGTATATAAGTAGTTTATCAGCCATCTTGTTACCATAACACAAGCATTAGGTTGCTTAGCTTGGGACTAGATGGCGCTGTGTGAAATGTCCAAGGATATTATTATTATTATTATAATAGCGGTCAAAACCGAAAAACCGTGGTATTATAACATTTCAGGATGTAATTACTTTTAAACTGTTTTTTTTTTATATTTTCATATACATCCCCTAATAATTTCTGTCGCATGTTTGACCCTCTAGAATTATTGTTAGGAAAACTTGATTGCGATAAATTATACATTCATTGACTCTTGATAAGCGAAGTCACAGCGCAAACCAAAGGTCGAGCTTATCTCTCATGCCTACACACATTTGAGAAACAAAACATTGTAATATTGATAATAACTATGTACATTGGATTTTACAAATTAATATCCATACAGGGTGTCAAAAGACACATAGTCGTCAACTTGCACGACTTCTAGTACGGACGACTTTTAGATTAGGTGTGAAAATTTGCTGTTTGCGGCAATGTGCAATGTAACACACGCAACACATTGTGCTTATGGGTGCATGCAACGGTACAGCCGATCGATTCTGCAAAAATCTCACCGTGAAAAGTTAGGTGAAGTGAGCTTAGAGTGAGCTGTCTATAGTGTCAATCCCTAGCATTAACTGGAAGACAGCTCACTCCACGCTCACTTCACCTAAGTTTTCATGGTGATATGGTAACAGAATCGCACTGTAGGGGTCGTGGGGGTGTCCATGGCCCTATATGGGGCCCCGGTATGGGCGCGTTCACTGCGGCTGCGAGCCGCACACTACCTGAACGCGCCCCAAAAGGTGGTAGCCGTAAGGCTGATCCGGGGCGATCTCGGGCGAGGCAGCAAGCCTCCTTGCCGGACTGCCGCCATGGGATCTGGAGGCGATAGTCCTCGCGCGCCTATATGATTGGCGCGCGGAGGCACTACGCCGGGGGGAAACTCCGCATCCACGGCAAACCGCGGCGGAGCGGACGAACCTCCGGCGCGATCTCATGGCGGCATGGAAGGAGCGACTATCGCAACCCAGCGCAGGGCACGCCACGATAGCGGTGGTAAGACCCCTCTTTGAGGAGTGGCTAGAGAGACGTCACGGCGTTCTCACCTACCGCCTGACGCAGGTCCTCTCCGGACACGGATGTTTCGGGAGGTTCCTGCACATCATCAGGCGGGAGGAGACGCCCGGGTGTCACCACTGTCAGGATCGCCCAGAGGATACGGTGGAGCATACAGTGGAGGTCTGCCCTGCTTGGGCAGAGCACCGCCGTGTCCTCGTAGAGGCGATCGGCAGCGGCGGGGACCTCTCGCGTCCGGCCCTGGTTCAAACCATGGTCCGGGGCGAGAGGGAGTGGGAGGCAGTCACCTCCTTCTGCGAAGCAGTCATGCTAGCGAAGGAGGTGGCGGGGTGGGCGAGGGAACGCACCTCACGCCTCAGCCGCCGCGGGAGACGCTCCGGGCGTCGGGAGCCACGTGACGACTCCCGGCCACCGTAGGCGCGGGCCTGCGGGCGGTGAGTAATGGGTAACTCACCGTCCGATCAGGACCAGGCCCGTGCCGGACGGCGTGTATGTGTTCCACGCGCGCCTCAAAGAGATGTTAGCATGAGTGACGGGGCCCAATAGGGCCGAAGCCTGCCAGGGTAGCGGGATCGTCCGGAAGGGTTACCGCTGCCCTGGAACATAAAGGGCTAAGGAAGGAACACGGGTGGGTTTTAGTCAGTAAGAGTCTGACACTCCCTCCTGCTCCACCCAGAGCGGGGGGAGTCATTTGATGATTTCCCATCCAGAAAAAAAAAAAAAAAAAAAATTGGGTCGTGGGGGTATTTAAAGTTATGTTATAACATTAAAAACTTGTTTTCGTAAAAAAACGTCAATAAAAGTTGGAATTTTGACCTTCAATATACTCCGTAACCAAAAGGTTATCAGGTATAAAAAACTGAAATAAATTGATAGGTAGAGCAAGTCTCTCAGTTACGTTACGTGTTTTTTTTACACCCGTTATACATACGAGTATATTTATATTGCCTCTTGTTATCGACCAATCAAATTTTTTGTTTATTTTTGTATGCCGTAGATACTACTTAGCAGAGATAATAATATTGAAGGTAATTAATACTATTCTGTTTATTATTTGTAGGACAATGACAGTGACCTTTAGATCCCACATTAAGATATAAGTAGAATAAATATGTATTTTATTCATGAAGGAATGAGTTACAAGTTAGGACATATTGTTGTTATCAACGGTCTTTATTGCATAATGCAAAGGGTTAATTGCGATTAACAAGAAGATCTATGGAAAATAAACAAAATTAAATCAAAATAAATGATTCTTTTTCTAAAATATCAGCGTGTATTAAAAATAAGACTAAATTATACTAACTATAATTATTTTTGTTCATACTCTTACAAACTAAAAGGTCTAAAATATTATACAGTACATCTTATTATACAGTACATCTTAAATGAATAAATGTTTTTTCGAAAGTAATCAATTCATCATTCTCCTGCCCGTATGCTAATTTATTTGGGGTCGGCGTAACATTTATTTTTCTGTCATATTTCTCTATTAGTCATCACCTCGGTAGTCACCCCCTTTTTAACCATATCATCATTCACACAGTCAATCCATCAATTCATACCCAAATGTTTCCTCACGATATTTTCCTCATTCCTCTGTATCACATGCTTATACCGTGACAACCCATTTCCACACAACTGTTCAGCTACAGGTGCCACTTTCAGAGTTCCTCTTATGTACCCATTTCTTATTACATTCATTCGTGTAACACCACACATCCCTCTTAGCAATCTCAGCTGCATGCAATTGCCTCAAAATAATCAATTACTTTCCAATTTTGGTACTAATTCAATGCACTTCATCGATAGTAATACAGTTAGTATTATACAGTTACTAACTATGCATACTTAAAAAATATTCTATAACAAAATTATTTCGATCTATCAAAAATATTAGGGTCTTCTTTGACAGCCATTCTCAACTGCCCAATAAAAAGGTCAAAGGATGATGTCAATCTGAAGTTCGCCTTGAACTGCTCGCAACGCTTTAGGAACACTGGGTACAACTGTTTCAAAGCAACGTGATCTAACGTGGGAAACAGATGATGTAGTGCATGATCTCCGAAAAAAGTCATCGATGTGAAGAGGCTGCTGTTGATGTCAGTACGGTCCATCACAGCTTCGAGCTCGTGCATGCCCCAGTCGACAGTGGTGTCCCTGGAGACAGATAAATATCGCTTAACGTCAAATATCCAGTAAAAAAGTTTAAAGTTTTATGGCGAAGCTATAAAGTTGTCAAACTGTTTCTTTACGGTTGAATGGTCTTAGCGAAAACATTGTTGTATTAAATGAAACAATAAAACGTATTATGAAGATAGTAATAATAACTTTCTGAATATTCGTTCTTTTATTGAAGAAGAAACTTGTAGTTGTAATAGTTACAAATAAATTAACCTCAATTATTTGCAATAGTTCCTGATATGATATCAGAAAATCGCGTAGATGCAACTGTAATGAAATTATTTTCCTTGTGTCTATTTTAAGATATAGTCTCATTATACTGATACTCGGCAAAATATTCACTGTCAGCAAGATGAATACACTTCTGAACATGAGTCTCTTTCCATTGTTACGGTTATGTGACGCGTAAACGTAGTATATTATACCCGTACTTACCTAGGAGAATCTAGAGCTAAAACAATACAGCATAATATTAATATGTAATTTTCTAACATTAAAAATAATGTGAATGAAAGGCGACTAACAAATGGAATTTACAAGGCAGATGTGAGTGGAAACGCCGGGACCTAGCTAGAAGGATACTTAGTGACCTTATTGGTGATGTTCAGCAATAAGGTCAGACTCGCAACCGGCGTGCGTGTACGAGAAAATGTATGAAACGAAGCAAAAGTAGTATGTAAGGATCGTAGCAAGTGACCTTATGTAGTTTCAGGGGGAAAGGTGTGAGTTTATGTAAATAAATATAATATACTTACTTGAGTTGATCACCATCTTTAAAGATATCGGGGTGATGATGAGCAGCATTTGTGCCAATAGTGAATACTATGAAACTGTTAGTGCAAATTATCCACAGCCACATCGAAACAGCATTCAAGAAAGTAGAGCCACTGGCAAAGTACATCCAGAGGGGAAGGAGGAAGCCAATGCCATCGTGCCACCTGTAGTGGCGGGTGAAGAAGTCCTTGCGGATGAAGAGGCTGACGTGCCTGAAAACATAACAATTTTTTTTTTCAGAAACGGTATCTCTTGTGGTTTGTAATGGAAAAAGCTCAGGTCGTAAGATAAAGTCATAAAAACGAAGATTCCCCAGCTCTATTCATAGAAATACGTCAAAATGCAACCAACAACAATGCAATAATTACCAACTATTTTTAGTTTAGTTTAGTATGAGCATAATTAGCCTATAACATTCCCACTCATGGGACACAGGCCTCCTCTCTGTGAGAGAAAAGTGGGCTGTAGTAGTGCAGGTTGGTAGATGTCACAAGCCTTCGAATTTTTGGTTCTAGGACATGCCTCATGATGTTTTCCTTCACCGTTTTGAGAGCAGTGGTGATGAATAGCAGGGTTGATGGTGATGACACAAAGTGCCTGCTTTAATTCGAACCCACGACCTATATCTCGTAAGTCAGGGCCGTTACCACTGGGCCACCACTGCTCTCAGGCTTATAATAATAATCATAATTAGTATTAGGCAAATAATTAGTATTACACAACGAATTTCATTAAAGCTATCTTACCTCTTCAAAAAACTAATGAAAGCGATGAATGGGTATAACACCAGTTCAACCAGAAAAGAAAAGTAAGCATAGGAAGACTTCTTCCTAGGATTCCAGAACACGATTGGCTCAAAAGCACTGATTTCTAAATCCATTAGTGTGTTTGGATAAAGATGATGCGAGAGTACGTGGGATACTCTGAAGTCTCTGTAAAAAACAATAATATAATTATTTCGTACAAGCGTACGACATTTAAAATAACAAACACAGCTTATACTAGAAATTAATGAATGTTATTAATATATTACTATCTTCATAAACGGAGTTAACGTTTTGTTTTTTAGGAGTCTCCTTGGAGAAAAAGTTAGTATAACACCAAGATGTGTTCTTTGTTTTTAAAATCCTTTAAAAACCTTGCACACTTTTAGCCCTCATACCCGCGGGCGATTTTTCATCGCGTTTTGAATTTTCAACGCACTGCTGCCGAGAACTGAAAATTCAACATATCGCTCATTAGCAAGAAGGGTGACAACTAAAAACCCTGCAACTTGAGTTAAGTATACAGGTGAACGCGGCAAATCTCTTTCTGTTTGCTACAACAACTACATTACGCTAAGGCTAGAAACGAGGGAGCTAGAGAGGTTGTGACTTTATGCTTCATCACACTCTTACTGCTGGTTTTAAACTTTTAAATCATCACACCAAAAATTGCTCTATTTGAATTATGTCAAGCTTCTCGCAAATGATATGTGTAATTTTTTTGATTTGCTGGGATGCACTCTGTTAGATTCTCTATATAATTCTGAAAATCCAGTGCGCGATACTAAATCATCCGTGCATACGTACCTGTACGATATTAAAGTTAAATTGAAAAGGTACATCCTCCAGTTGGTTTTCATGTGTATGTAGCTGTGTGATGCGACCGTGGTCCATGCTAAGGCGAGAGATGCTACTAAGTATGACGTCACCACAACCCAGTAGTTGGTCGCCCAGCAAGATATGGCTGACGCTAACAAAACCGTAGCAAAAAGACCGTCAATAATATAATCTGCTTGTTTCCGCTCACTCTCTGGTACTTTCTTTATTATCTCTCGAACGTCTCGCTTTAAAGTTTTATAAAAACCATCTTCCTCAAAAGTAAATGGAGAATTCCTTTGTGTTTTAGCGTCTTTTATATAATACTTTTCTATCATTTTTTCTACAACGGGATTTAAATGATGACATTCAAAGGCTTCTGTTATGTCTGTACCCTGCAAATGTTAAATATGGAGCTTGTTAACAATAGAATAGAATAATATTCCCAAAATAGTGATACGTACACAATAATTCAGTCTTCACTTTCCCGTAAATAATAGGGGTAAAGTATGAAATTGCCGTTTTATTGTAATAGGTAATTCGAATTGACATAGAACCTTCATGGTTTGAGATTTTTGAGTGAAACTTTTTTCACGTGGTACCTATGAAATTCTTCTTTTAAAAAATGTGCAACATTCGATTATCGACTTTCAGTTATTTTTTTTATTCAGCTTAGACAAGAAAGGTGGACACTTCGAAAATTCGAGTTATTTTTGAATACGAGTTCCGACGCGGAGCTAACGCGGCAGAAACAGCTCGCAATATCAATGTTGCGTGTGAAGAGGGGACTGCTAATGAACGCACGTTTAAACGCTTTCGTGATGGAAACTTTGATTTGAAGAACGAACTACGTGGAAGACCGCCCACACAGGTGAATAACAACGAATTCAAAGAGATGGTGGAAGCCGATCCGAGCCAAACTACCCAAGAATTAGCGGCATGGTTTAACGTTACCTTACCAACAATATTGACTCATTTGCGTCAAATCAATAAAATAAAAAAATATGAGAAATGGGTGCCTTATGGTTTGACTGATCTGTAGAAAGAAACGCGTGTTGAAACTTGTGTTGCCTTGTTGAATCGATACAGAAATGAAGGAATGTTGAATCGAATTGTGACATGTGATGAAAAGTGGATTCTTTACGATAACCGTAAGCGAAAAATGCAATGGCTGACCCCAGGTCAAACGCCGCAACAGTGTCCTAAAGCAAAGCTTACCAATAAAAAGGTAATGGTAACTGTTTGGTGGTCGCAGCATGGTGTTATTAACTATAGCTTTCTCCGATCTGGTCAAGCAATAACGGCAGATGTCTACTGTACCGATCTCCGAACAGTGATAGCAAAACTAGCAGTGAAATAGCCCCGACTCATGAATAGATCTTTACCATTATTGCTCCATGATAACGCGAGACCTCAAACAGCACGAGAAACCATTTTAACTCTACCGGAACTGCAATTAGAAACCATTCATCACCCTCCGTATTCGCCAAACCTTGCTCCAACGGACTACCATTTTTTCTGTGATTTGGACAATTTTCTACGTGATAAAAAGTTTTCTACCTCCTCAGTTTGTCGAATCTAGATCACGAGAGTTCTATCGCAAAGGCATAAATGACCTTCCTATTAGATGGCAGCAATGTATAGATAATAATGGTAATTATTTTATTTTAATTTTTTTTTTTTTAGCAAGCCGGCAATTTCATACTTTAATCCCTAATAGAATAAGAAATCACAAATATTGCTTTCGCAGGACAAATTGACTTCCATATTTTATTGCCGCGGGTCTAACCATACTTTGCTCGCAAAATAAAATATTTCAACGGTAATTAGGTTACCTTAGAGAGCTCCAACCACTCGGCTCCGCCAGGATGCTTATCTTGAAAGTCGTCGAAATCGTAAAGCCCATCACGTATTCGCCATAATCCTTCTGCTCCATCATCCAGTGCTTTCCCTTCCAACCATTGTATGGGATCCTTTAACCCTTCATCTCTCAGCGAAGGGTACTTCAATTGAGGAAAACTGACATGAGTCTTTTTTTCGGCTGCTGTTTGATGGGCCCACTCTATATAATTTTTATCTTTAGGAGCCATATTTTTCTTATCGTTGTAATAATTTACACAATAAAATTATAATAATGATTTATTTGTTGTCAATTCACACTGATGCGCACTGGCCAAACTTTAAAAACAGTTTAAATTAATGTCTGTAATCTACAGTTTTATATCACAAAGTAATGTAATTTAGTGAAACAGAAAATTTTTTTTTTGTACTTCAGATTAGATTACATAATATTTGCTAGTAAAATTTTTAATCTAAACAATGATGTAAACAATTATATTTTTGTGTCTGTTCATATCAGTTGTTATCAGAAAGGACACTACTGTACTCACCGCTCGGTTGGAAAGTGAGTAACACAATACTGACATTAAAACTAGGTGTCAGTAAACCTAGTGTTAATGTCAGTATTGTGTTACTCAATGAATAAGTCACCAAAACTCGAAAGGAAAAGGAAAGTGTCATAATCAGCCTCCCACTGCTGAGACACAGGCCTCCTCTCGATGAGAGGGAGTGGGCCGTAATCCACCACGCGAGCCCAGTGCGGGTTGGTGGATGTCACATTTCTTTAAATTTTTGGTTCTAGGACATACCGGTTTCCTCTCGATGTTTTCCTTCACCGTTTTGAGAGCTGTGGTGATGAAACAATTTACACAAAGTAAAACGCCTTGCAGGGTTAAAACCTAGGAGACCTACCTAGGGGACTCGTAAGTCACGGTCGTCACCACTGGGCCACCACTGCTCTCTGAACTAAACTGCTCACTGAAGTAAAGTGTAAGCCCTAAAAACCAGTTTTGAGGCTGTAAGGCTAAAAGTACATACGCCAACACCAAGTTCCGTCATAAATATTGACTCTTAATTCTCCAGAATCTTAAAACATACCTCCCAGTACGAAAGTTTACAGCAACACATACATATAAAATAGAGCCCTGAAATGTGTTTTTTACGATTCTTGGCCTTTTTCAAAGAACTATAACCGCAAACTGAAAGCGAGTCAGCTGGCAAACGTCCTATTACATATTCTACGACTGAAACAGAATATTTTATCGTTCCTAAAACTACGTGCCAAAATTATGCTCTTAAGTTATTTGTATTTTTGTCCCCCGGTGGGTTCCCGCATTGTCGAGGCGGGGGGGCTCAGTAGCCGTGGTATGGGGTACCACGGTGAAGCTAAAGGAACCCCAGCGGGGGCCGATCGTCAGGGCTTGGCGGTTAAGCCTACGACGTAGCGGCCAGCGGGTAGGTTGCGGTGCCGCTTGCGCGACATCGCAACCTACCTGAGGCGGGCCGCGCTGTCCCCCATGAGGGAGACATCGCGGCTGAGGATTGGAGGCCGCGGCGGGAGAGGAGTGTCGGTGTTACGTTGCCGCTCTCCCTTCCGCGGCCTTGACGGGGCCGCCACCGTTAGATGGCGGACGCGGTGGGGCCGCAGGGGAAGAGGAGTGTCGGTGTGACGTTGCCGCTCTCCCTATCCTATGCGGCCGTAGCTCCCCCAACCTGGGGGGGCATGCGGGGCCCGCCAGCTAGGCGGGCGTGGGGGCCAGCAGGCAACGGGCGCGGGGGCACCGTTGCCTGCATCGCACAGGCCTCCACCAGTGTGGGACGGGAATGGCCAGGTGTTCCCGGCCATTCCCGTAGCCCCCCAACCTGGGGAGCATGCGGGACCCACCATACTATCTAGGCGGGTGTGCGCCGGGAGGGCGGTGGAAGTAAAGGCTATGCCGGTTTCCTATGGCCCTCCCATTACGGCGATGTAGGAGCACCGCTGAGTTTTAGGGGTATACTGTCATTCCGACAGGGAGTCCCACATACCGGGGTATGTGGGACTCCCTGGCAACGCTGGCTCCCTGGGGGACGAGACGGGTCTCGTCCCCCGCGAGGCGGGGATGCATAAAGCATTTCTCAGCGACAAAAAAAAAAA
>OX637504.1:8297598-8665514 GCA_951799955.1 Apamea anceps | reverse complement strand
TTATTTGTACTAATGAACTAGTCATTAAATTAATAGATCTGGCATTGATGTTGAGTTGAGTGCATAAATATTACTGGCCAGTCGCATATTGCACGGGCGTGAGAATTCAAAAAGCGATTCTTAAAACATGCCCCCTAATTCAGAATGGGAAGAGGGTGCTCAGCAAAGAGCGTTAGACAAAAATACTCATGTGAGTTTTCCACAGTTAAAATATCCATCTTTACGAGACGAGTATATCAGGGACCCCGTGCAATGGCTCACTGGAAAGGCCATGGACGACGGAGCTGAAGGATTATGGCGTATTCATGACAAACTATACGACTTGACGAGGTTCGTAAAGAGACACCCGGGCGGTGAAGAATGGCTGGAACTTACCCAAGTAAGTGATACTTAAATTTTTATTTGAAAGTCATTAAAATTGATACTTAGGTACCCTACTGCCATATTCTCCTAGTTTTATTCGTTGTCATTTTTGAGACGTCACCAAATGTTTAGTGACCATTTCACTAGAAGAGCGTTTATCCGGACAGAGAATCAGAATCTACATTTTACGTGGACATTATGTCTTAACCACTTTCTTTCTTTCTTTTCTAGTTACAATTGATTTGGAAGACCATTTTTGATACATAATTCCCCTATTTAGGTAATTAACTTTTATATAGTATCTACAGTTAGGTATATCATTTAAAACCATATTCATCAGTATTTAAAATCGTTATAAAATAACTTGAATTGTAAAATTAACTACTTTTGGGCACTTATCCCATTGACAGTGATGCGGACGAATTTTTTGATGCCGAATGACCTCCTGCCTTTTTCTATATTTTTTCATATTATATACTTGTAAATAATTATATATGGTATATATTAGTGTCAGCTTGTAAAAGTGTATTGCACCTTTAAGGACAAACCGTTACTAAACAAATTTTTTCACTAACAAAGTTCTATGAAAAAAAAAAAAAAACTTTTCTGAATTTTGTGTTATAGTGCTAATAAATACCCATCATTATCACCTCAAAAGATGGCTTAAAGCACCATGATTTTAATTTCTATTGCGAAAAAGGCGTGCATTTTTTTTATTTAAACTCCTGTGTAAAATTATATATTTTCGTTTAGTAACGGTTTGTCTTTAAAGGTGCGGTAAGTATGTTAAATAAATTACTTTTTCAACGAACTACTCAAACATAAAACTTTTATTCCTAAACCAAAACAATTTAAAATTTATGTCTTCAGGGCACCGACATCACTGAAGCTTTTGAATCTCATCACTTGAACCCGTCCACAGAGAAAATTCTTACACAATATTATATAAGGGATGCAAAGACTCCTCGTAATTCGCCGTTCACGTTCAAAGAAGATGGCTTTTATAAAACGCTAAAGAGAGCGGCTTTTGAGCAACTCAAGAAAATCCCTAAGGAAGCATCTAAGACTGCAGATAATATAACAGATGGCTTGTTTTTATCGCTGCTCATAAGTTCTGCTTTTGCCTGCTGGGTTACGAATAGTTTTGCAGTTAAATTTTGGTATGCCTATGCGTCGGTCAACTTGGCTTTTTTAACCGTGGCGTGCCATAACTTCATACACAGAAAAACGAACTGGAGGATGTACTTGTTTAATATGAGCATGTGGTCTTACAGGTGAGTTTCTTTTTTTTATATATTCAGCAGTAAAGTTTATTTTGTGAAAGAGTAAATTGTGCAGGTAAACAACTGACTGCTATTATTAGTATTATTTATGCATTATGTGCAAGTGGTGTGGTGTGTGCAATGGTGGCCCAGCGGTCATGGCCGTGACTTATGAGTTGTAGGTCGTGAGTTCGAATTCAGAGAGGCGCTTTTGTCATAATCAGCCTATACTGTTCCCACTGCTGGGACACAGGCCTTCTCTCTTCGAGAGGGACTCAGAGGGAGTGGGCTATAATCTACCACGCGGACCCAATGCGGGTTGCTAGATGTCACATGTCTTCGAATTTCTGGTTCTAGGACATGCCGGTTTCCTCTGCCGTTTTGAGAGCAGTGGTGATGAAATACTGGGCACGTGTTGTAGAATACCCACTGCCTCTAGAAGAGAAGAGGCCTGTGACCCAGCAGTGAGAATATTAAGGCTAAATAAGGGGAAAAGAACGGACAAGAAACTCCCATGGACACTCTTTTTTATATGTCCAAGCATGAAGGCCACTTAAAACCCGCACGCTTCGTTAAAAAGCAGCTGTCGTAAGCTGTCATTTTAACTATTTTTCCCACCGAACAAAATCTGTTAACCAGCATGATTTCTTGAGCGAACTTCAAACTACGTGGTTTAATTATGCTGATGAGAAAATTGTAGAGTTTTTAATCAAGGCAAGACGTCTCGCCAAGAAATTTCGAAGTTTCTTGGGATGTCTTTTACCCCTTTGACGTGTACAACTTACGTTTTAACTGTTTGACGTCATGTTGTAAAACTTGTTTATACTAATTAGTAATATTATTATACCCTGGGTGAAAGCTGCACGAGGTCGCGTTAGGTTATATCTACAAGATAAATTAAATATGATATAGAATTTGTATAATATAATTATTTACCACATAAATCAACAATACAGGGGCCTATTTAATATAACCAAAAATGCATTCTCTCGACAAGTGCTGTTTAAAGAACTTTAATAAATTATGGAAAATACTTTTTAAAAAAATCGGATTTTTACCTGTCACCTGTTCTTAGCGTATCGATGGCGAAAAGTTCAAACATATTTTGCCAAAAATTCAGCTGCGCGAACTCCGGCTTTTTTTCTTTTTGGCTGTAGGTTTTATTAAATGGCTGTAGTTCTATTCTGTAAAATTCTCAACGTGAAAACTTGTTGAAATGAACTTGAAGTGAGCTGTCCCGTCAATAGTGTCAAACCCTATCATCGGTGGAATGACAGCTTACTGCAAACTTAGTTCACCTAAGTTTTCACGGTGAGATTTTTACAGAATGGATCGGCTGTTCACAAGTATTTAGTAAAGCATTTTTGAAGCTGTACGGTTTTATAGTAGGTTCTTAGTTTTCGCAAACTTATTAATCATACTCCTCAAGCAAGCATTATGGATTGGAAGAAGGCCAAAGAGCAATTCTTATGGGAGGCCATTACCTTCCATTTGGAAGCCTTACAAAACGAGTAAGGCTCTTCACCTTAGTCAAAACCTTCCAACAAACTTTGTGTTATTTTATGGACAATCATTCATGCAATAATGGTGTTCTAAACAGCAAAGTTTTCCAACTTCGCGCTTCAATGTCTATTTTATTTCATAAATTACAAAGCTAACCTTTACCCTGCTTGATCTCCGCTGCGTTCCGATTAACTGTAAATATCTTGTGGGTAATTTCTAATGATATCTACATAATTGAATTGTTTATGATTATATATTATGTTCTTTTTTTGTCTCCTTTACTATCACACCATGTCTACTACATCTCTCTATCTATTGTCTTATCGCAGGTATGCTGGAAGAGATTTCTTATGAAAATATAAGCATTACCTTTGTACCTATTTTTCTGTTCTGTTTTTTTTTTTTTTCTTGTCTGTTCATATATTATGTGTAAAAAAAAATATTTCAAAAATGGTTATAAATGGTTAAATAAATAAATATTGTACGAGTATCTGGACAAAACACACAAGAAATTAGAGCTAAGTTACAACAGTCTTATATTTAATTTAACTAAGTACGAGTACTTATCTGTACTAAAATATCAAGGTTTAATCTCCGAATTACCTATGTCTCTTCATCAAGTTATTCTGCATAATTTTGATAACTTATTTTGCTGTGTCATGTAATGTGAATTTTTAGATTATCAAAGGAATGACAGTATTGTTTAGGATAACGCCGCTTCGCTTGTACAGACGCCAGCAGATCAAGCTACTACAATCTGTCAAATTTCTTTAATAGATTTTCAACTTTAGCGCTAAAGCATTAAGGTTCAAGGTTGATTAGGAAAATTTTACAGTTTCGGGTAGCTTGACCTGCTGGCGTCTGTACCACAAATCACATAAAAGCTAAATAATAGATACATTTAGCGCTAAGCGACTTTAAAACATCGTTATGTTTCTGCCAATCATTTAAAAAGGACAGAGAAAAATCTTAGCATGGAAGATTTACAGCTCAAAATAGCAGAAACAATAAAACATAATCAACGGGAAGCCAGGAACAACTCTTCGTGTTTTAAATATATGGGGCAAATCATTTAACTTTACATACCATCGACTCTAAAAGGAAGTAGAAGAACGATTTAGAGACATGTGGTGCAAGCAGGCCTTGGGTTTTAACTCAAAAGCCTTCCCGACTCTGGATCATTCAGGTATATTTTACATCAAAGCATGTTCCGAAATACTGACCACCCTGATGACGAAGAACCTGGGTATATTTATTCATGAACTGTATACAAGAAATCTTTTCCTGTCCTTGACGAGACATTGATCCCGGATAACCCAGCCCAGCCAGTAAGGCCATCAGGGCCTGATGTATGAATATCAGTCCTTATGACCTTCTTTTGTTTCAGAGACTTCCGAGTATCCCATGTGCTGTCTCATCATCTTTATACAAATACCCTCATGGACTTGGAAATCAGTTCCCTGGAACCATTTCTGTTCTACAATCCCAGAAAAGACAAACCACTGCACGCAAAGTTGGGATTCATTACTGAAATCTTCTTCTTTCCATTTGTCTTCTTGTTAAGCTTTACTAAGAGGTAAGATAATTTTCTTTTACTTAATCGATTAGGATATAGAGATAGAGCACTCACCGCCATGACTTACGAATGTAGGTCGTAGGTTCGAACCTAGTCAGACGCTTTACTTTGTATAAATTATATCATCACCACTGCTCTCAAAATGGTGCGGGAAAACATCGTGAGGACACCGGACGGCATGTTCTAGAACCAAAAATTGGAAGACATGTGACATCTACCGACCCGCGTGGTGGATTACGGCCCACTCCCTCTCACAGAGAGGAGGCCTGTGTCCCAGCAGTGGGAACATTATAGGCTGAGTATGTAAACTATTGTCTAGTTTATAATTGACGTCGATCAAAGCTATCAACCGGCGTATACTGCAATCGTGATTTACTTTCTAAACATGTAAACAAGTTTTGTGTTTTGACGACTTTATAGGTATACATAAAGTTAAATCTGTATAGTCATTCAGAAAACAACTTAATTTGTACAAACATACAGTTGATATTCGTTGAAGTGGAAATAATATTAATTAAAAAGAATGACTTGAATAAGCTTTATGTCGATTGGGATTGACGTCAGTTCATCTTATTTTCTATCTACAACATGTCCCGGAACAACACCACCCCAATTAGAATATTATTATTAGATATTATTATTTTATCTTTTTTCATTTGTTATGCTTTTAACTCAATACTCTAATTGGGGTGTTTTGCGTTAATTATGTTACATGTATAAAAAATATACCGAGAAATATACCTGAGAACCTCCTCAAGTCGGTTAAAAATAATACTTGAGCTAAAAAACCCCCAAGCCCCTGCAACGTGCTCTGCAAAGCAGAATCTGAATTAGGCAATAAAATTACTATAAGCGATTAATAAAAAATTCGTTTGCTTATTCCAGATTCCTTTCAATATTCCTTCGTCAAGGGTTCTTCAAGAGTCATTACCGTTGGCACGATGCCATTGGCTTACTCCTTCCCGTATGGATGGGGTTCACTAGTGGCGCCCCCATACTCGACGTCATCTCAACTTGGCTGTGGATCAATTGCACTGGCAGCTTACTGTTCTACTCCATCGGCGTGAATGCAGCTCATCATCATCCTGATGCCATCAAAGATGGTGACCAACCTGCGTAAGTGATTTCACATTTGATTAGATCTTATAATATTTATCTTGTGTTGGCATGTAAATTGGTATCGTACTATCGTTGTGAAAAGAGTATGCAGTTGGTAAAGATATACTTAGGTATGATTACTGGTGGATATCTTACCGACTCCTATAATCTATGATCATTTATTAGATAAAGAGGTTTTAAACAATGATAAATTTTATAAAAGAAGTTTGTAACAGACGACTTGAAACTGTATTGGTTATCTGTGCAAATTCAACATTAAACCCGTAGAAAACATTAATGCCTTATTTTCGTAAAATTTACTATTTTTTGACTAAGGGCTAATTTCGCCAAGCTTTTATACTTAGAAGAAGTCTTATATATTATAATAATAAATTATGAACAATTGACAGTTTTTCCAAACTAGAACTGTCAGACGTCAATTTTATTCCACGGGTAAATACATATCATAGGGACAATTCTCGTAATTGACCTTCTGAGTCAGAAGGTTAATTCTCGTAATTAAAAACTCATAAATCATATTGTGTATACGTGTGGCATATAGGTCACACGTCAAATAACAAATCTTTCTGTGTAATGTCAAACAAAAATTTTCAGGAGTGAGACACCAGACTGGGGAATGCACCAAGTAGAAGCCCTTTTGGACCGCAAGGATATCAACGGTAACGTCTTTGCCGTCATGACATTGTTCGGAGACCACGCCCTCCACCACATGTTCCCCACTCTAGACCACAGCCTACTCAAGTACATGCACCCGATCTTCATCGACCTCTGTGAGAAGTACCAAGCAAACTACCGAGTCTCCACCCAGTTCAAAATGGTCCTCGGACAAATTAAGGAAACAATGCGCACGGATTTCAAAATCAAGAAATAAATTCGCACCTAATTTCGCTGGAAAATTATGTTGTAATACTTGTAATATAAAATAAAATTAACGAGCCATAAAACAAGCTTATCATAAAATTCTCTGTTACTGTAATGTTTAGATGAGCCTCCCGAGATATCATTCGTGGAACATTATAGGTATTTATGTTCTTAATAAACTCGCTTCCGGATTTATTCTTTTGCTTTTATAAAGATTAAAAAAAAAAATTAAAAAATTGGAAAATCAGTTGAACCATAGATTTATGTTCGCATAACTCGACATAATGTATGGATCAACTGATTTTTTTTTTTCACGATCACGATTTCACGATGTTAGTCCCATGGAGAAATTTGTTCAGTTTAATGGTCTGTACTACATCCTTAAATTTGGCTGGTCTTTGAAAAATAACCCTGTATATTATATTCAAAGTCGTCAATGTATTTTTGGTTATTTGACCCCTAGTTATCAGGCAGATAATAAGACAGTTACAATAACAGACCGTGAATTATCCAGCATTAAACTTAAGAATAAAATTCCATCTAATGCTTGCCTTTCTTTAGCTACGAGTATCTCCTCCCGAATCAGAGTAACTTTCTCCTAATCCGTCCATTGCGCCTCACCATTAAAGGTACTACTGCCGACCCTATTAAAGAAATAGAATGACAATTTAGCCCTTAATTCTCTTTACGCGACCTTTTAACCCCTAATTTAAATTCGCGCAACAATTGCGAGAGCTTTCGGATGGTACGATGGTACTGCACTTTAATTTGAATTAACCTCGACAGGAATGTAAAAACCCGAGCCGAGTCGAGGGTTCGAACCCTAATTTAAAACGGGACCAGAGGAGATGTCGATACCACGCAAACCTACCTATATTACAGAGGTTATAAATTGTAATCTGGATTAAAAGATGTATATGTATTTGATGTGTGGACAAAGTTATGGATTTTTATAGTGGTAAGTGTGGCAAGCTTTTTTATGAGGATTTTCTCCTGGACAAGCACCATCTGTAGGTGTAGCGTTGAAAGGTATCCCACAATGTGGACAGATGACCTTATAAAGGTCACAGGAATCAGCTAGATCCGAGAAGCACATGGTAGGAACGGGCAATGTTGCGACGCTTAGGGGAGGCCTATGTCCAGCAGTGGACGTCTTTCGGCTGAAATGGTGAAGCTCCGTCTAGCGAAGATGGCCGTCATCAGATTTGGATGATATTCCTAGCGTAACGCACAGTTTCTTTTATTTTATGCTTTTGGCATAATGGATAGGTGACTAGTGCTTGCTGTGATCGACAATAAGTTTGCCAAGTCACCAACTAGTTTTCTGATGCACAACTTGTTACTTTACATGACAATATAAAATCACCTCAACCAGCATTCGCTTCATCCGTTCATACACTCACTCGCTGATTGCAGTCACAACAAAATTGAAATTAGCATAAAATCTAACCTATTAGCACGGAATACATTCTCTAAGAGACTCGTTACTTCGTCGTACAAATTAGACTCGTCTCGCGAGGATTGCAAAGAGATTCTCGTGTATGACAAATAAGTTCACACGTACGAGTATACAGAAATACGAGTATGGAAAATATGTTATTTTTTTACTTAATTATTTTCACGGAACATATATGTAGATATAATATAATATAATAGAATATGATTGGTAGAAACTTGAACTCGAATATGATTGGTTGAAACTTGAACTCGCCAAAACAGGTAGGTGAGAAAAAAATATTGCTGGTTATGGAAAAAATAATACGATTAGAGTGAAATCTCTGTCGGCCCACTGAGTGACCTCAAGGAAGACGCGCACAGTGGTCACATGCTGCCTTGCATTCTCGCACAGGTAGGTTTCCGGGACCCCCCTTTACAGTCGATGTGCCCTAACAGGCGTTGCACAGAGGGGGCTCCGGATAGGTCTTTTGAGAGGTAACGCTGCCCCTTCCATGTCCAGATGGTGACCGACGTTTTGGTTGGTTTTACTGACTTGAGGTAAAAATCCCACACTCCCTGGTTTTATCTCCAAAGACCGGGCGCCTTCTGAAGGTTTCCCCCTAAAAACAAAAAAAGATATTTCGAGAAAAGACTACGCAGAAAAGAATTTTATTCCACAAATAATAAAATCTGCGAGGAGTTCTTTACTCTTTCGGAATCCTAACATAATATAGAGCAGAAATAAATTCCTATTGCCTATGGAACAACCATAAAATCTACATGTTTTGTTAGTTTATTATGTAATTTCCGTAACCTGAAAATCCCCTCTTATTTTGAATGTTCAGGTCGAAGTTATCTTCAGATCTGGCAATCCATTCCACGCAAATTGGCTATTTATCCTGACATAAGCGTGAGTTATTGTGGACCGTAATTCGCATGTCCTGTGTAAACATCTTTATTTGGGAATCTTAGAGGATTTGGTACTAAGAATAGATGGCATTCTAATGATCAGTACGAACATAGATTATTTGATTTTGTATTTATGTAACTGAATTTTGGTGAACAGGGACTAGGAACTAAGTATTAAAAAAAGTCAGCAAGCACCGTTGTTCGTTAATTTTTTAATTTTAATTTAATTTTTTTATTAATTTTAGTTTAATACCGAATGATAATATCCACTGTAGAAATAGTCTGAAATTATTAAAATTGTAACAAATTTCTAAAATTTATTGTCATTATGGCAACACTCAGCAAAGCAAACTTTAAATGGTAAAAAAAAGTGTAGAGGCAGTCGTTGCTGGATTGTGAAAGAGTACAGTAATGCGATTAAAAAGTATAATGCGGGGTTTACACAGGTGACTATAGCCGCACGATTTTTGCCGCACGGTGAAAGTCAACTCTCTAAATGGCAATTCGGCTAGGCCGCAGCAGGCTAAAATCGCAAGTTCCAAAGTAGAGGTTTCGACATTTGTCGTGCGGCGACAGGTCGCATGCGGCGGCAGCGGGTAACTAAAATCAACGGTAAAAATGCTCAGTCGTAGGCGATCGCCCGCCGCATGAAGATCGGTCTTTTGATGCAAAATGAACTAGTCACCTGAGATTTGTATCGAGCTGTGTAAATGGGGTGGTGATTCGGCTTGTGAGGGTATTTGGTAAGCAACCAGCCGCACAGCGAAACTCGACCTGGAGTAAATTCCCCATTAGCATGAAAAAGTGTTTCATTTAAATGGGTAACTTGCTTGTTTGAAAGGTGTAAAAAGCATAATAAAATCTGATTCATACAAAATGAGTGTAAAACGCAACAAAGAAGGCGAAATTATATTCTCTGAAAACACATTATTTTAGTAGATTCATAAAATATGAAGCCTAGCAGCCATCTTTGTTTCAAACTATTGTATGGCACCTGCTACTACAAACTGAAAGCTTCTATTCTAAATAATGATTTTACCGTCTAAACTTATTGTTGTGAAGGATTTTAATCAAGATTAAAACAAAACTAAAATTTGATTTAAGTTCTGCTCATAAAACATCTAAAGTAAACAGTTTAGTAATTTTGTGAGCCGTTATCTAAAAGTGAACATTTATTTATTACAAATTTTATTAGTGAACCTGATGTTTTCAATTAAAAACTTTTTTAATTCTTTGATATATTGTTGCGAAAAAAATATGCTTTTGATGTTTACATGTATTTTAAATGTAGTAAATGTCATGGAAAGTTTCAAACCAAGATGTTTGGCGTTGATCTGCATACTGAAAGGGCTTTGGACTACCAACTAGACGCTCAAAAACAGCAAAATCGAAGCTTATGTTGGATAAAACTAGTCCTTCAATGCATAAACGTCAAAACAACGAGATGGAAAAGCGCAATATTCTGTGAGCTTGTCTCCATTTAAATAAAAACGAGTCCTACTGCCAAACCACTATCTGCTAGATTTGATCCAGTCTGTCCCTTGCTGCCCCGGCAAAGCGCGCCCTAAACCGAGATCCGAACGTACTTCACAGGGGTGCCCTTAGCGTGTAGTTAGTAAGTTTTCAAGTTTGGTTTATAAGTTTTTTTTAATAGTTCCGTTATTAAGGCGCCGCGGCCGGATTAGGTCCGGTTAAGCAGCCCATGACCCACGAAATAGCATTCACGAAAAAAAAAAAAGCAATCTATAACGAAACAGCAAAAGGCAACTGACAACACTAAGCGGCAAGGCTTGTTTTTTTCGACTCATAAAAAATAAGCGGTGCAAGTGAAGCCCCGGTACAAAGGACACAAAGGGCGACTGCCGACTGCTCTTTATTGTTTGCCTCACAATATAAAACTTCCTTTCACGCCAAAAGTCTTGAACCACGAAAACGATTTTTTTTTTTTTTTTTGTAAAATATACGAATTATTTTCTTTCACCTCGAAATTATAGCAGTACCTGTAAGTGACAAACGGGATTTCGTTCCGGTAAAGAAAGTTTATCTTTTGAATGCGTTACGTCTAATATCTACACAATAGACACAAAAGAAAGAAAGAAAGAAAAATGAGTTTATTTGTCACAGAAACACGTGCACACAAAAATATTAAAAAATAAATAACTCGAGTTGGCAAACAGAAAAATAAAACAAAAAAGATCTACGTACAACGTGTCGCTATAATCGCGATATTAATTTAACACACGGATAGGGCTAGTGGCCAGTAACCATAAAAATTATAACAATATAAAAACTAATTTGAAAACTACCGCTCGTTGACATAAGGCTCTCTTTCCTTCAATACGCCTACTCTTTGCACGAATTTTTAATTTCATTGATGCGATGCCTTAACCCCGGCAAATGACCCCTGCGCTACAGTTCTTTAAGTACAGTAGAAAAATTTAAATAAATAACTAAATTATAACATTTAAGGCAGATTTTTTCAATCGACGGATAATTTTCATTCGTGGAATAAAATTGACGTATGATAGTTTTTGTATTGTCAAAATTTCAAAATTATTCCTCCGAAAAAATTATCTGGCGTTGACGAACCATATCTAACGACTGTCAAAGATCCACGAAGACAGCCGGGACCAACGGCTTCACGTGCTATACTAAAAATGCTATTCAAATAATATTACAACTCTGTAAATATTGTAAATCCACAGAAATTGTAAACGTCAATTAACTATGACAACTAAAATCCGGTTATCAAAAAAAAAAGAAAAAAGTAGTTGAATTAGGGCTGATTTTTCAATAGCCAGATCACTTTTATCTTAAAAGAGAGAGAAAGAGAGAGAGTTCTCATATGCCCTCTACATGTTAAGTAAAGTTACAAATGAGAGTACTTTACTAAGTGTTTACCATGCATATGTAGGCTCTATACTAAAATACGTTATCCTATTCTGGGGTAATTCACCGAACAGAGAGCGTGCTCTAAAAGCTAAAAAAAAAGGGCATCAGAAGTATATGCAGATTGAGACCGACTACACGACACTATACATATTTGAAGCGGCAATGATGATAAAACGCGATATAGATAAGTATGAAACGTTGAGAAGTGCGAGACACAAAACTGAACTTAAAGGCATTAAATGTAGAACAGTAAAATTTAAATCGAGTGTATTTGGTGTTGGAGTTAAAATCTATAACAAGCTACCTAACTGTACCAAGAATATCTCTTCATTAAAAGTTTTTAAATTAAAGCTAAACGAATTTCTCTTATGTAAAACATATTATTCAATTAATGAATTTCTAACAGACCGAATTATTCACTAAACTTGTTTTTGACTTATTTAATGTGTAATAATTATGTCTTCTAATTAATGTTAGTATGAGGTTGACTAAAACTTGACATGTTAAACTTATTTTAATTTAATTTACTTTTTTTGTACTTATTTAATGTAAATCGCATGACCAAAATAATTATGTCTATTAATAATGTCTGATGAGGTTGACGAAAAATTGACATGGTAAACTTATTTTTCTATTTTTATGTTTTGACTTATTTAACTAAATTGTATGTCCCTAATAATTGTGTAAGAATTAATGTAAAATGAGGTTGACTAAAACAGCAAATGCAATGGATAACAACCACCAACCAATTATGAGTGTAATTTATTATTATTCTTTATTTTAACATAGCCAATAACATTGACGTACCTACCTACTTATTAATATAAATATTGTACACCCCATGGGTATGTGACAGTGATTCATACTACTCAATACTATTGTTAGATCTGTCTATTTACCTGTGACAAACAATAAATAAATGAATTTTGAATAAGAATAAATCTGACAGTATGACATATTTTCTATACAAAATCTGTCACATAACAAAAATTATTCCTCCGATAAAAGTTACCTGACTATTGAAAAATCAGCCTTTAGTCAATAAAACCTTTATAGTGTACAGTTTAAGAATTTAAACTACGAGTAACTGCGAGTTTACAGCTGAAGTGGAAATAATGTCAACTAACTTCTGGAGAGCACTGTACATTGTTCTAATAATACTTCCCTGTATGATAAACCAAATGCTCTTTGTAATAGACCCTAGATTCTACTACTACAGCTCGTCCATTGCAATCTACTACTGCAAATGGAAACCAATCAGCATCGTAATTACGTAACACCCTCGCAATGGCATTAGCTTCCATTTTGAATGTACAACAATATTCATTGCGTTTATCTAGTTGTTAGCCAGACTGACGTTTGCAGCATACGATGCAGTGAACAGCTAAATGAGAGTGAGTGTGTTACTCTTACTTATTAGGACTGCTCGTCTTATGGACAGATCCAGTCAAATCTGTGTGTTTCTTTCATTTTTTTCACCATTTCAGACACTAATCTACATGGTTCTCACAACATCTGACCAAGATCATGGCTGGACTTTGTAAGAGACTGTGACCGCTGTGTTTTTTATGGTCTTTCTTTACAGAGTAGTCGAATAGGAAATACCGAACTTATCTAGTTTTAAAATATAATTTAATTTTAACGTGTGCATTGTGGCTGGTAGGCACCGCATAATATCTATAACCATAGTGTATTTTACACGTTAAAATTAAATTATATACTACTACTACTTAATGGATGCTATCGTCATAGCTAATGTCAGAACATTAGCTAGGACGATAGCATCCATTAAGTATCCAAACGAAAAAGAAGCAACAAATCGTGAGGATTCAATTAGCAATTAAGGCAACTTTTCTGTTACAAAGTATTCAGCTGCTACATGGATTTTATAAAAATGTTTAACTAGTTTCTGCCTGCGACTTCGCCCGCGTGGAAGTCAACTATACCTACCACAAAAGATGTTCTATAGCACTCAGTAATTGTGAAGCTTTTTAAGTGAAAGAATTTCTCGTAATTGGATCAGCACCCTAATTGCGTAATACACTACCAATCACGATCTGAATCATTTTGAAGGATATTTTTAATCATTGCTTGTGTTCGAAAAATTTGCTCAACAACGTAAATAACGCAATGAATGTTGTTGAACTGTCAAAATAAAAGCCATTGCTACTGCAGTTAGTGTGTTACGCAAATACCCCGTAGTACCAGTCTTACAAACAAACAAACAATTTACCTACCTCTTCATTAAAAGGCTTCCCCCTATAACATAAATCTAAATAACGTTTGGAATACGTGTGTTGACTTCAGCCCCTATCCTACTTGCTTTTTTCCCTTCATGTATTACAACACAAATTCAAATCAATGACAAGCTTTAAAATTGCACAGCATAATTTATTAATAATATTTGCTTTTAATAATTCACTTTGTCACCGTAATGCAGTTAAGTAATTTTCATGCATAACTGGGATATTAATTACATTTGATAATATTTGTCGACCAAAAATATTAATATGACATTATTTTAAACACGTTGCAGCTTTAATCATTTTAACCCAACCTCGTTAGGACCAGCTTCCAATCTAATCAGCTGTCGGTTTATATGGAAAGACCTTATCGATCTGCTGCATCAATTTTCTGTTAATTACCTACTGATACCTGAAGAGTTTAACTGAGCGATTCGTGGCTAAATTATAACAGCCACAAGAGTTGATCTACGAGGAAAACCAACGCTTGCTGAGGTCGGTTCGTGGATGGATGACCATTCATTACATACCGATACCCCTCCGTGCCCCGAAAAGCACGTTAAGCAGTTTGAATGACTTCGGATTCGAATAAGCCGAAGTAAAGGAAACCTGCTCAAGTTCATAGATGACTCCGCCCTGCAGTGTAAATGTGGTACTGTCCCACAAACAATGGGGCACTTAATATCGTGTCCAGCGTGTCCCGTTGTCTGCACGCTATAGAAGTTGATAGACGCCACTAAACGTGCCAAGCTCGTAGCCAAATTCTGGGTCCGACTGTATATAAATTGCCTTCAACATGCTAAGAAGAAGTTTGTTCGTAGATCTTTGACAGTCGTTGCGGGTAGTCAGAAAACCCGAAAGTCTGACAACTAGGCTCGCCACGAGTTTTGTGCTACCCAGTAACTGGGTTGTGGAGGTCAGATAGGCAGTCGCTCCATGTAGCTGGTTCCGCTTAGACTAGAAGCCAACCCCAACATAGTTAGGAAAAGGCTAGGCTGATGATGAGCTGAAGAGTGAATCTGTCGCTTTATTTTGGTTTATTTACTAGGAGAAAAAATATATTAATATGAGCTTAAATGCAAATACATAAAAACTGTGGAATAAACTTGTACTTTTCCTTACGCATTTTTGTAAATATTCCCAGATTTGTCCCTACTAACAAAAATGTACACCAGTACATTTATATAGTTCACCAGATTCGCGATTTACCTGGTACTCGATTGACCAGATTCTCAAGTCACCATATTCTCAGTTCTTCAAAAGTACAATGAGAAACGAAGGTCTAAAATGTAACACAAAACTATATTTTCTATCAATAAATTTATTCAATGAAAAATAATTAGTAAGCAGGTACAGTCAACAGCAAAAGTAGATGATCAAAATCAGAAATTCAATACTAATGAACGGAGTTCGCGTCAGAACTGTGTGGCGTACCTACTAGAAGTAAATGTTTGGTATAATTTACAAACACATACTTTTGAATCACTTCGACGCCACACAGTTCTGACGTGAACTCCTTTCATTAGTATTGAATTTCTGATTTTGATCATCTACTTTTGCTGTTGACTGTACTTCTATTTTAAGAGAAAGAATAATGTTTATTTGGACACAGTTCGTGACACACAAAACAAAAAATTAAAATAATGATTTAACAACAATAGTGTGTGCCTCACGTTTGCAGTTCATTTCAGCATTAATGCCAGACAGATGCTGTCTGCCATTGGTTTTCTAATGATTTTGATAAACATGCACAATGATAAATGTTCAAAATATAAAAAAAATAGACAGTCATCGAGAATGCCGATAGAAGTGAAAACTGGCAATAACATACCCGATAAATGGCTATAGAAAATCGATAGAAAGGTCAAATTGCAAAAACAATTATAAGATAATGTTGACTATAAACACGCTAGTTATCTTGTGACCCATGTGATAGTGGTGGACTCATAAACTAGGGGAATAAAATATTGTATGACGTATTTAATTGAATAATGAAATGAAATAAAATGTTTATTTATCTATGTAAGTTTTAAAAGTAATGTTTTCTTAACTTGAATTGTTGTAATTTGTAGGTTTTAGTTTTAGCTTAAATAGTATGGTTTGTAAAGATTAATTTTTTTTAAGTGTATTCCGTGGAAAATGTTGTTGGTTACACATTTGGCCGTATCTTTTGTATTTCTTCCTATAAAATGTATTGTGTCACTGTTTGTTTTCCCAAATAAATAAAATAAAATAAAATATAATTTTCTAGCTGAATGATCCCTGAGAATAAATGATCATGGTCTCTTTTAAAGCCGAACATTATAAATATTAGAATTTCATGTGAGTACAATGTCGGCCGTGTCTGGAAGGGTCTTTTAAAGAAAGAGCCATTGCAGCTTTGAGTTGACCTGTCCCAACAGACGGCACGCATGTATCAGTCATCGTTTAACTTACCTTACCTTAGGGAGCTTAACGACCCGTCACATGACGCTACCAGATCTGCACGATATTTGCGTAGGGCATAAACAAAATACTCAAAACTGCCAGACAGTTACAAACTCATGTATTTTATCTAGCCTAAATGGTACTCACATTCACGTTCAGTAACCAGTATTTATATACACTTATCTAAAAATATCAGGGTCAGCAGGGTCAGGGTCAGGGGCAGCGGGTTTTATAAGCTTGTCCAAAATGATTGCTACGTAAGCGTAATTAAACTTTTTAATCAAAGAAATAATTTGACGTGATGAAAATCCTCTTATTTTGAAAAGAACCTTTTGATAGACTTTTATTATACTTACCATAGGTAATACCACGCCTGTAATCCCGGAAGGGTTAGGCAAGGGTCTACCCGTAGGTTAGGAGTAGGGTAGGAGTAGGTTAGGAGTAGGGTAGAAGTGGGATAGGAGTAGGGTAGAAGTGGGATAGGAGTAGGGTAGGAGTAATGTAGGAGTAGGATAGGAGTAGGGTAGGAGTAGGGTAGGAGTAGATTAGGAGTAGGGTAGGAGTAGGGTAGGAGTAGGTTAGGAGTAGGGTAGAAGTAGGGTAGGAGTAGGGTAGGAGTGGTGTAGGAGTAGGGTAGGAGTAGGGTAGGAGTAGTGTAGGAGTAGGGTAGGGGGTAGGAAACTACGCGAACGAAGTAGCGCCGCGCAGCTAGAAATAATTTATAGGTATGGCAAAACAACGTATAGCTATAGTTAACAATAAAGATAACGAGAACATTTTTATTTGTCTAGACCCCACAGTTCATACCTCATTATTTTGTAAAGAGGTCTTTATCCCTGTAATGGATACAACACAGGCTCTCTGGAAAGCCTAATTTTATTCATACTACAAATGACCGTCGGGCCTCATATTTTGCCAACTTTATGTGATGACATGTATTTATCTCTAACGTCGGTATGTTTTTAGGATGATTATAATTAGCGAAAAAACCTATTAGAGGAAAGTACCGTGTACTCATGACACCAAAAATTTTATTTTTTGCACAATTAAACAAATGAGCGCCTCTGTCGTTGCCTCTGTCGTCGGCGAGTGCAGTTGCCTCTGAAGTTGAAGTATGCCGCTCGTGTATATAACGACGAAGGTGGCTAGGACAGACTGGATGCAGAAGGCGGAGGACAGGCTGTTATGGCGCAGCTTGTCCAGCAGCGGACTGCAATAGGCTGAGTTGATTGATTGTTGATTAGTCGTGTATATGATCACTTAAAAATAAGACCCATTGACGTTCAGAAAGAGCCCATCACGCAGTAACGAGTGACAGAGACGACAAGAAAGCCAAATTTTATTCAACATGAGACTGGACGTAATTATCTCTAATTCTTATTATACGACACGAGGCGACAATGCGACAGTAAAACTGCGTATATCTAATGCCGTTCCCAGTTCCAGTTCCAATAATTTAGTTAGAGGCAGAACCCATAGTCGGCCCAACCTAGCCATATAGTTCGTTTGAAAAAATCACTTAAATTTTCCACGCTAGGATTTATTTGCTCCATTTTTATCCATTGGAAAATTTAGAGAATGTCTCTTAAGCCTAAAATGGCAAGATATTTATGATGAAATAGATCCTAATTCGGCTTTAAACAACTTTCATGAAGCTTTTTATATAATATAAGTTAAATTTCCCTTTGCAAAGAATAAAAGTAAACTATCAATCACCTACTTTAAGATGGTTAACTAAAAGTATAAAAAAATCTTGCCTCTCTAAAAGACATCTAAAATCTTCATGAAAATAAATTGGTTTATAATAAACACGCTAAAATATTAAAACAGTGTATTAACTTGTCCAGATAAAAATCATCTAGCAAATATATTTTTAAAGCAAAAAACAAATGTAACGCAACATGGAAATTAATTAAAAATAAACCTAAAAGTACCCGAATAAATGAAAGTTCTCATTTGTAAAACCGTTATATAAAAAAAAACATGATTTAAACAATTATCGTCCAGTGACCTTAATACCTATAATTTCAAAAATATACAAAAATGCAATGTACAGACGCCAGCAGGTCAAGGTACCCGAAACTGTCAAATTTTTCCAATCAACCTAGAACCTTAATGCTTTAGTGACAAAGTTGAAAATCTATTAAAGAAATTTGACAGATTGTAGTAGCTTGATGTGCTGGCGTCTGTACATATAATCGAATTGTCTCATTTATATCCAAATACAATAATAAGTACGGAACAAAAAGGTTTCCAAAAAGAAAAGTTAACCGCACTAGCTTGTTATCAACTAATAAAATCGATTGCTGAGAATATAGATAAGAAGATACCGGTTACTGCAATATTTTTCGACATGACCATTTGACTTTGTAAAACATAATATACTGTTAGAAAAATGTGAGAGGTACAGGATAAGAGGAAAAGCGTTGAATTGGCTAAAAAAATACCTAACGAATAGACAACAACGGATTGAAATATTAGGCGTTAATAAAGACAGGGAAGTGAGAAAGTATAAATCTCAATACAGGACCACTAAATAATTATGACGGGCCATTGCTTTTTCTTCTATACATCAATGATTTGCCAATAGTGACGAAGAATAAGTGCGTGTTGTTTGCAGACGACATCTCATTGACAATAAATAATGACAATAAAAATGAACAATTTGAGGATAAAATAAATGCTGCCGTAGAAGCCATAATAGAATGGCTTGAACAAAATAAATTATGTGTGAATGTTTCCAAAACCAAATATATAAATTTCTCTAATTACAAAATGACAAATGAAGCAATGAAAATTATTGGGGGTGATAATGAAATTGAAGAAGTTGACCAAACGAAATTTTTAGGCATACTAATTGACAAAAATTGTAATTGGAAACAACATATTGAAAATATATGTAATAGGCTAAACAGCTTTGCATTTGCACTAAGAAATCTCAGGAAAACTACTGGTCGTGATGCCGCTCTGTTGGCTTATCATGGATATGTTTCATCTGTGTTAAGATACGGCTTAATCATATTGGGCAATTCCACTGACAGCAATAAGGCATTTATTGTGCAAAAAAAGTGTTTACGAGCTGTGTTTGGTGCAGACCTATTAGAAGCCTGCAGACCTATTTTTAAAGAAACATAAATTATTAAAATTACCATGCTTATTTATATACTGGGAATGGGAGTATTTGCAAAAAAACATCCTCACCTATTCAGTACAGCCAATAACGTCAATGTTTATAAAGTGGGCAAAATCGCAAGGGATCCAACAAAATTGGCAATGCCAAGATGTAGAACAGCGACTGCCATAAAAAAAAAACACTAGTCGAATAGCAATAGACATATTTAATAATATACCAAAGGTTATTAGAGAACTGCGAACTAGCATATTTCAAAAGCATCTCAGAGCATGGTTTATCGAAAATTGTTTTTATACTATTAAGGAATTTATGAATTCTAGGACAAATAGTAAAGCTGCATGACATAAAATTAAATTTGACATTTTTATTAGAAGCTATTTGACAATTTGTAACTTAATTTCTTTTGTTGTCTTTTGAAAGCTATAATTTGGACAGTTATTTTGTAATTAAATTATTTTTATTTGACATTTTTAATTTAATATGTAGACAATACTTGATATTATGCTTTTTTTACATTGGAATTTAATCATTTAGTTTACATTGATTTAGTTAATTAATTAGAATTATTATTATTATCATTGTCACAATATGCCGAATTTTGTAGACGGAATATGAAGAAATATTGTGTATGTGTTATAAAATCTGCAAAATACCATATTTCAGGAAAATAAATGAATGTAATCTAATCCAAAATACTGTTATGCATTAGTATTGCCAGTTTTTACAGTCTTACTAGCTTTTGCCAGCAGCTTCGCCCACGGGAGGTCGGAAATTATCCCACGAGGACATACTTCTAGGATAAAAAGTATCCTATGTGGCAATCCAGGTTATAAACTATCTGTGTGCCTAATTTCATCCTAATCTGCTCAAAAGTTTTTGCGTGAAAGAGTTTCAAACATCCATCCATCCGACCATCCTCACAAACTTTCGCGTTTATAATATTAGTAGGATCGTTGTATCCATATTGTGTATTAGCCCAACGAATAATAGTTCATAGTCGCTAAGTAAACCATTAAAGTGAATGAATCCAAAATAATTTAAAAATAATTGTAATGAGCAATCAAGGAGGGAGACCGACCAGCCGGGCGGCCGTTACTTAGAATAAGCCCCGAGACCTCCTACTTTTCTTAATGAGCAGACTCTTGACGCCACAGAGCCGTTTCGGCTATTTGAATTAATAGTATAAGATGAGATAGTCTATCATACTGCTTGATCTGCAATTAGTGAGATTACAAGTCTCATTTAGATTATTTAATAGCGTGATGTGAATTATGATTATTGGTTTGATTATAATTACCTTATCGTCGTTATTATTACGTATTACGCGCCAAAATGGCATGACAATGTAACGTATAGAAAATGGTGATCTGTTTTTAGGCGTAGTAGCAGTTTTATCAGATGTAGATATGATTTTATGTAAGATTTGGAATCAACAGAGGGTGGCATGGACGTCGACGCGTAAACTGTAACCATGCATGCATAGACATTTTTGATCGGTTATCATAAAAGAAATGGAATAACAAATATATTTTTTATGTACTGATTGCGCATCGATGTCCCTACCAACCTGTAAATAAAAATGTTATTTTTTTTTACAAATACCACAATTCACTTTTAACCAATGTATAAAAGATATACTTACCTATGGAAATTGAAAAAAAGCTTCGAGCTATTTTATGTACAAGAATTGTAACCCGCAAAAGAAGGAGACAAGAAACACCCTCCTCTTTAAAATTCCATTTTATCTCCTAATCAAGAACTCTCAATTCTGAATTCTCAAGTCTCGATTTCAATTGGCCCGGTCCTTCCCTATAAAAGGATAACAAGGTTACCGTCAGTTTCAATGTAAAAGCAAATCGAATATTAGGTTACAGCCGTGGAGCCTTCCTAATGGAAACCATCGTACACTTAGGTCCCATACATAATTGGGATAAAAGGATTTCCCTCACCACAATGACTTGTCACGTTATATCTTCATTGATCCTCTATAGGCTAACACTCTAAGGCTCTTTGTACACGGCGTGGTTTCATTACGTATTACGTGCTTCCATAGTGATCCATACGACACCTCAAGTTCTGAGTTGAGCTACACGATTACTGGCAAATGCTTGCACTGACTAGGCTGGTCCACTCAAAGTGTGGTACTTTCTCCAAATACCCTTGCAGACATCAATCTACATGGTCTTCACATGATCTGACCAAGATTATGTCTGGACTCTAAAAGAGACTGTGACCTCTGAGTTTGTTTCGGCCTTTCTTCTGAGTAGACCTCATTTATTTTTTTTTAATAATATTACGTGTAAAAGTGATTCCAATATCCTATTTCCAGAATAATTTCATTTTCTTTCACTGACGACAGTGCCTACACATGGCGAATAAGCCGTAGTTTTTCACGGGAAGAAAAAAGTTTATGTACAAAGGGCTTTCCGTACATTTTTCTTGTATCTGTTCTTTATCTATGAAGGCGATTAGAGACATTACTTACTTGAGTTCATACTTTTGTAATTTGTAAGTACGAGTATGTAAACATAACTCGGGATGTTCAGAAGTTTCAGGCTTGATGTAAATTAGTGCAGTCGATAGGGAACAAAGACTGGTTGTTTTAAAAAAATAGGCCAACAATCTTTGCACGTCATCTCGTAAAAATAAATAGAGAGAGATGACTTACTGCAACTACTTATTAATTTGCCTGGTTCAGTAATCTTAGCAACGACCTCGTGATATTGTAGATTTACGATTAAGTTTAGCAGTGGCTCCGCGGCAAACCGCGGCGGAGCGGACGAACCTCCGGCGCGATCTCATGGCGGCATGGAAGGAGCGACTATCGCAACCCAGCGCAGGGCACGCCACGATAGCGGCGGTAAGACCCCTCTTTGAGGAGTGGCTAGAGAGACGTCACGGCGTTCTCACCTACCGCCTGACGCAGGTCCTCTCCGGACACGGATGTTTCGGGAGGTTCCTGCACATAATCAGGCGGGAGGAGACGCCCGGGTGTCACCACTGTCAGGATCGCCCAGACGACACGGTGGAGCATACGGTGGAGGTCTGCCCTGCTTGGGCAGAGCACCGCCGTGTCCTCGTAAAGGCGATCGGCAGCGGCGGCGACCTCTCGCGTCCGGCCCTGGTTCAAGCCATGGTCCGGGGCGAGAGGGAGTGGGAGGCAGTGACCTCCTTCTGTGAAGCAGTCATGCTAGCGAAGGAGGTGGCGGGGTGGGCGAGGGAACGCACCTCACGCCTCAGCCGCCGCGGGAGACGCTCCGGGCGTCGGGAGCCGCGTGACGACTCCCGGCCACCGTAGGCGCGGGCCTGCGGGCGGTGAGTAATGGGTAACTCACCGTCCGATCAGGACCAGGCCCGTGCCGGACGGCGTATATGTGTTCCACGCGCGCCTCAAAGAGATTTCAGCATGAGTGACGGGGCCCAATAGGGCCGAAGCCTGCCAGGGTAGCGGGATCGTCCGAAAGGGTTACCGCTGCCCTGGAACATAAAGGGCTAAGGAAGGAACACGGGTAGGTTTTAGTCAGTAAGAGTCTGACACTCCCTCCTGCTCCACCCAGAGCGGGAGGAGTCATTTGATGATTTCCCGTCCACAAAAAAAAAAAAAAAAGTTTAGCAGTGGAAAATCACAATGATACAAACGATATAAAGTCTGTGAGGTCAATCGGACTCTCTCTCTCTGCAAGCCACTGTAATCTGCAAGATACATTCGTTACGAAATGCACTATTCTCGACAGATGTTCGTCCTATACGAACAGTCAATATTTCCATTTGGTACGTGTGATTTTCGGAATTGTTTCCACAGCCTCGTTCCGCAGCATTACGTTTCCATCTACGTTGAAAAAAATAACACTAAATAAATAATATTGCTACATACATAATCAGTCTATAATGTTACCTCTGCTGAAACACAGGCCTCCTCTCTGTGAGAGGGAGTGGGCCGTAATCCACCACCCGGGCCCAGTGCGGGTTGGTAGATAACACATGTCTTCGAATTTTGGCATAAGTTCAGATATCATCTTAGTCAGATCGGTTCCCTATCCATTTGCATAAAATTTTAAGACCTAATATAACTTGGCATACTTTTGTTTGTCCTAATTATATTTTCGCATAAATTATTTACGCATAACAGCTTACGCATAATTTCTCTAATCATAATAATGATTAAGCATAACATTCTAAAGCATACATTTTTTAAGCATAACAATCTAAAGCATAACATTCTAAAGCATAACTTTATTAAGCATAACAATAATAATAAGGCGTAGTCGACGGAGCCCCGCTTCGCGGGGCCCCTATTTCTGTCTGCAGGGTTTAAAGGACCTTGGGGCACCCCGACTCGCGGAAAAAGTGATTCAGAATCGAGTGAAAATAAATACGTAAAAATAACTCAAATTGTTTATTATATTAATTGATTGTATGCCTAAATATTATTATGCTAATAATCATTAGGCCTAGTAACGTTATGCGAATTAAATTTATACCAAAACAAATTAGCCTTCAAGATAATTATGCCAACATAAACTGTATGCCAAAAAAAAATATGGCAAAGTATTATTATGGCAAAACAAATTATGCCAAAGTATATTAGGAAAAAGAATATTATGCGAAAAGAAGGGATCCCAGTCAGATCATGTAAGGACCATGTAGATACATTGACTCATAGTGTGATGTACCTATAGCAAGATTGTGTTTATTCCCGGTATTAAAACTATGAATATCGAACAGATTGTAGATGTCACATGCTCACAAAGATGTCAGATAGTAGGTGTATTCGAATTTTTAGGTTCTGGGGCATGTCGGTTGCCTCACGATGTTTTCTTTCACCGTTTTGATATTACTACACAACGATTAAAATAACTGTAAAAATCGATTATCATCACACCAGTAAAGCACCCATTTTGACAATAAGCTTTTGGCAAAAGAATTCTCGAGTAACTTCTGTGGCCAAAATTAAACTTGCAAAGCCTCACACCATAGTTTAAATTATCTTCCTGCCCTGCTTATAAATATGAGCAAAATATGAGGCTGTTGTACATATACATTTTTAATTAGCACGCCACATTAATGAGGAGCACGGCCTGTAATCGTATTTGTTGGCCCCGCCTATCCGGTTAACGGATGCCCGGAAAACGTATCAGCTGAAAAATTAAACAAGTTTTACGTTCAAACATTTACAATTTAATGAGAGATCTTGTAAAAAGTTTATGTACTTTGTAAAAACGTACTCGTAGCCTGAAACTAAGAATAAGGAATAAGTTTTTTAAATATTTACAAAGGCTTTTTGCTGATACAAGTTTTTATTCTGTTTTCTTACAGTATGTTATCGTAACTACGACACTTGTAGACAAAGCTCACGTCAAAAAAGTTTCTGATTCCTATTGCCACAAGTTGCTGGTGATAACAAAGCGGTTGTCAAAAGTTTAGTTTATTGTTTATGTCGATCTTGTTTTGTTTCGGTACATTTCCTTTTTGTAAGTCGGTGACAAGTGTCTGTCTATTCTGCTTAGAGTTTATGTGTGACATGACTTGTCTAGTCTTTGATTAAACTAGTCCTTTCATAGTAATTTTACCTCTGACTTTACATGGCAGTCGAAATCACAGTGATGTTTATTCTCGTTGCAATAAGGTTGCTATTGGGTTCCTGCTGTCAGAGATAAAATACCTGAGAATGGACTGAAGTTACTAACTGAGCATGCCAAGTCATGTGAATGATAACCAGGTTCAGTCACGTGTTGTCATATTTATTTAGTTATTAGTATAGATTGATTTTCAATTTATGTAATTACCTAAAAAAAATAAAAAAGTGTTAAGTAACGTTTTCTTTGTAAACATTTTTGACCATTAAGTATGCTAAAACTTCTTCTTTTTCTTCGTCTTTTCGCTACATTTACTTCTTATAAACTTGATAGAAAATATTTGAAACAAAATGTTATAAGTACTTATTCAAAATATTACCGCTGCTGGTTTCATTTCATATTTTGAAACCTTATTTTTAACGCACAAGTTATCAAAAAGTTAGAGGGACTCTTGTCGCTAAGTAATAACAGCCGCACGGGTTCAGTTGGTAAACTGAAATATTTAATACCTAAGAGCGTTTTTGTAGTTTCATGTTCCGGTAATAATTAGCAGAAAACGTATTTAGATCGCATTAATCTGAGGGATATTCGTTCGCTACCTCTATCCTTTAACTTCTTACATACTCCATGTTTATTACCAGGGGCTACCAAATTTATCACTAACCAGTCAAATTAGCCACGGACGTAAATTTAATAAATGACAGCGTTTAATAGGGCTCATTAAATTCCGTGTGGCGGTTGGAGCCTGATGTATTATTTTCTGATTGAGCAACGACTGTCATTGTTCGTGAATTAGTTCATTTAGGATTCGTGTTTGTTGTTGACATGCCCGTCTGAATTATTTTGATAAATGAATATGCAATGTTTCCATGTTAATATAACTGTTATTTGCAGGGGAAATTACTGTTTGTGCGCTTGTATGCAGCTTTTGGGTGTTAAAATTAATTGTATTACAGTTCATTCAAGTGTTTAAATATTTTTAGCCGCACGGTTTGATCGTTAAGCTACGCTGGGTGAACATCTCTACATACCAAGACCCCTCCGTGCCTCAGAAAGCACGATAAGCTGTTGGTCCCGGCTGTGGTTCGTGGATCTTTGACAGTCATTACGGGTAGTCAGAATCCCGAAAGTATTAACAACCAATCTTACCAAGGGGTATCATTATTATCCAGTCACTGGGTTTTGGAGGTCAGATAGGCAGTCGCTCCATGTAAAATACTGAAATTCAGCTGCATCCAGTTAAATTCTGATGATTTTTATGGATGGCTTTATGTATTTGGGACACCCTTATTCTGTGTGGAGTGAATTCCACTAGTTCATCAAAAACCTGGTCAGGAATTCTGCTATGAAATTTTCATAAGCCCCCAGGATTTAAGGATTGCCCGTAGTGAAAACTTGGCTCTACTTTTCAATTATAGTCATTAGCAATATATATAACATTCTAAAATCAGTAATTCGTCATAGAAAGCTTTCGACGTTCCGAACATCGCGATTATGAACATTCTCAATCAAATAGCTTACCTACTAACTCACATAATTCGTACTCTTAAAGTTTATAAATACAGGACATCAGTATTTTAAACTCCGAAGTTTATGACAGTCATCCTACTCCCGCATCCTGAAGGAAATAAACATGATTTCAAGCATTACTTCCACTGCATTAAGAACGATGACGTCACAACACATTAAATACAAACTCGAACCAGATAATTAAGTCGTCCGCAAACGAAATCAGTCCGCGCCGAGGAGCGCGGAGCAAATTGCTTAGAATTACCGACGACGCCGACTCGACGCGAAAAATGACGTAAACTCCACAATATTACCCTACAACACAAAGATAACCTCGCAATTAGAGCCTCCACTTAATAAATATTCGACCCACGTCGGCTTATTGTTGTTGCTGTGTTATAATGCTTTTATTTTCTATGAATTTATGTGGATCGCGTATTTTTGGAGCAAATTGGGTGTAATAAAAAGTAATGTACGCGTTTTTGAGGGATATTTGCGGAGGTAAGCATCCTTCTTGTGTTATCAGACTTGAAAATTAAATGATGAAATGTAATTTGAATACTTTCTCGCTCCCGTGTCTGATGAAAAACATTTCTTTAGAACAAGACAGTATCTAGCTTTAGTATTACATTACATCCTAGCATAATCAGCCTATAATGTTCCCACTGCTGGGACATAGGCCTCCTCTCTGTGAGAGGGATAATCTAACACGTGGGCGCAGGGCGGATTGGTGGATGTCACATGTTTTCGAATTCCTGGTTCAAGGACATGCCGGTTTCCTCACGTTATTTTCCTTCACCGTTTTGAGCGCACTGGTGATAATAATATTCATAATATTTCATACATTGCCTGGACGCCTCAGGCATTCTATACATTGCCTAGGTATTGTATAGAATACCGGATTATACAGATTGCCGGTAACATATACATACATTGCCAAACACGTAGATACTCAATAAAACTTATGCTATACTTAGATAAAGTTAACAACAGTTGAAGTTAGCTTACAATTTATGGGTAGTATTGCGTATGTAGTTAAGTTTACCCTTATCGTGCCAGTCATTAAGTGGAAAATGCTCTTACTTTCCTATTGATTCTGGATGACACTTACTCCATGCTGGATTATATAAAAAAAAACAATTGATTCGTGTGAAAAAATTGTCTGTTTGTGATGTCAAAATAACAGCTTTTTACTAAATTTATATGAAAGAATATATGGTACTTATAACAAATAAACTATTTTTTTTAACTTTGGTCCGTCTGTATGTTTGTTCCGGCTAATCTCCGATACGGGTCGACTGATTTTGATAAAATTTGGTGTAGCGATACTTTGTACCCTGGGGAAGCACATAAGCATATTTTTTTATCGACGTATCACGCGGGCGAAGCCGGGCCGAATCTAGTAAACCATAGATAAGTAACTAAACCAGCTAACCACCAATTAATTCGTAACAACCCCTTGCAACCACTTCTGATATCCTACTTAGCATAATATTGTTAATTAATATAGCAAGATTGCATCCCTGAAAGCGATATTCAAGAAGTTAAACTGCTAAACTTGCTAGAATATAGAACAAGCACTTGAAAACTATGACCAACATGATCGTATTACATAGCGGATGCATCGTAAGCTTACCCTAGTACGAGACGTGTACGTCGATTGCATCATGAGAACATATAACAAATGGCTTTTACATGCACAGAAACATAAGCTTCAATATATCTTAAGGTGCCTACAGCATTGCTATTCAGTAAAAATCTCACCGTGAAAACTATTTTGAAATTAGCGTGAAGTGCTGTCTATAGAGTGAAACCAGCCGATCGATTCTGTAAAAATCTCGCCGTGAAAAGTTAGGTGAAGTGAGCTTTGAGTGAGCTGTCAATAGTGTCAATCCCTAGCATTAGTTGGAATGACAGCTCACTCCACGCTCACTTCACCTAAGTTTTCACGGTGAGATGGTTACAGAATCGCACTGCAGGTGAAATAGATATGAGCGCCGCGCTGGCGCGCCGCCGTCGCCGTGAGTTCACGTCGACGCGTCGTCGCCGAGTGGCGCACGCGGCGCGCCGTCGCGCGTCGTCGCGATGAGTCGCAACTAGCTTTCCCGCACGCACGCGCGGCCCGCCCGCATTAGTTCGTCTAGTCGCCTCGCCACGCTCGTCGCTCACTCAGTTGAGTCGAATATTTCACCGAGTGAACGTGTGTTGTTGTTTAGTTTTAACAATGGCAGCAACTTCGACTACTATTGATGTTTATAAAACGAAAATAACTGCGGTGGAGACGTTCTACAGTACTGCAAAGACAGGAAAACTTCTATGCCTGCACTGTATGCTCTTACATGCCCAATTTTGAATATACCAGCCAACAGCAGCACGCCCCGTGCGAGAGTCTTTTCCACAGCTGAATTCGTGATAACCTCGAAACGTTCACGACTAAATCCTTTGAGGCTAACTTAGATAGTATTTATTTATCCATGACAGCTATGTATTTTGCTTTTTGGTGTAAGTATGTAGGAATAAAGTTACGTCCGTCATATCTTATTATAATTACCTATGTGCTGTTGTTATTGAAATTTTGATATTTTATTTTTTCTATATCAAGAGCCAGCAATACCTACTCACTTAGATGATACTACTTTAATTACTTATATATGATTGTTTTATGTTCTTAGTTTTTACATTATTATAGAATTTACTTAATTATACATATTTAACAGTTATGTTGATAAATATTTTCTTTTTAGTTTTTATTATATGTAGATAGATAGTGATGTGATTAAAAATTAAAAACGCTCAGTCTCTTCAACTGAAAATAATGAAATGATTAATTTTCACTAAACGTGATCTCCAATTATTTAGAAGACTGTTAAATTGTATTTAACAAATACGTTCCTTTATCAAAAAAATATAAATCTCTCCCTGGTAAAAAAATATCTAAGGCCCACAGCCGGCCACGCCGCGCCGCCGTGACGCCGCCGCCGCCGTGGAAATTTTCAGGCCACGCCGCCGCCGTTGAATTGGCCATCGGCGCTCATATCTAAGGTGAAATGACAGCTCACTTCATCTAAGTTTTCACGGTGAGATTTTTACAGAATAGATCGGCTGATTTGATCGATTTATGGCGATCATTATTGTCGCTCGATATGCTGGGTTTTGCTGATCAATAAGATCTGTCAGCTTCTAAAAGATTTGCTCGATTTTAGCGATCTTTGCTGTCACTTGTTCCCGATCAATAATCAAGGTTAAAATGGATCGTTGATTTATCGATCGACAAAATAATGGATTGTTTTTGACTGTCATGTCGATCGCCTGTTGTTTACTCATTTAGTCGATATTTTTAATTACATGTGACGTCATCATAAATCGAGAAAATCTGTAGGTATTTTTAGACACTTGATAACCTTGTAGTGAACGTTCCTGTTTACATAGCATAATATTATTATAGCATAAATAGCCACATATCTTGCCTCTGCTGGGACACAGGCATTCTCTAGTTGAGAGAGAATGGGTCATAACTCTCCACGCGGGCCCAGTGCAGGTTGGTCGAAGTCACATATCTTCCAATTTTTGGACATTCTGATTTCCGCACGATGATTTCCTTCACCGTTTTGAGAGCAGTGGTGATGAACTTAAATACACAATGTAAAGGGCCTGTCTGGCGTTGAACTCTTCATTCGAGACCGACACCACTGAGCCACCACGACTCCTGTTTACATACTATTTACATATTTAAAAAAATATTTTAAACATAACAAATATGTTTTTAGTTTACTAGAAATGCTTTAACAAATATTTCTGCCCATTTCGTTTCGTTTAGAGTTACTACTCATTATTAGTAAATATAACCTATAGGCCTAATTATTATTTATATCATTGATAGTAGTTCTCTTTGGGCGAATTTTACCAAACTTTTATACCTAGAATAATTCTTATCCTGAGAGTAGATATTGATTTTTTTCCATACTAGAACAGCCAGAAGTCAATTTTATTTCACAGATACAAGATGCCGATGATGTTGGTAAAATCAGCCCTCAATTAAGTAATAAATAATAATTATACTGGAATAAAAAACCGTTCGTTATCTGACATAGGAACTGGGGGCCTAAAAGGCCACTTTGGCAGAATCATAATAGGATAACAATATGAATCATATTAAAAATCGTAATGGTCACAAACTGACAATCCATAATGTGACCTGTGTGCAATTCATATCACAATGAAATTACATTTAAACTGTAGAAATAAAAAATAAAAAACCAATTTGATTAAGAAAAACTGTAATGACAAATTTACCGATTAAATTACGATTTTTATTTTTTTCATGCGTCAATGTTTACACCAAATCATCATCTGCCTAGCCTTTTCCCAATTATGTTGGGGTCGGCTTCCAGTCTAACCGGAAGCAGCTGAATACCAAATATGGAATGAAATGGAATTGCTAATGATCTGCTAGGAATTCAGGAAATGAATAGCTTTTAGAGGTATTGTTTAAAGTGGCATTTTTAGGCCGCCTGGACAAACGATGTTACGTTCCCCAAAAAAACTTCCACTCTGTAGGCAAGGTCAAAGGAGCCGTATGATGGGTAATTGGGTTTTTCTTTTAGGGTATTCTCCTAGGTGTTGCTGGCAGGAAAAAGTTGTCATTTTTATATACATTGTTACTTATACGGCTGACGGTTCTTTTGCTTATTATTTAAGAGTGTGGCGATGGCTAGTCATATAATGTGATGCGAAGGTAAAATTAAAATGGAATCAAGTGAGTTGTCTATCAAGTGCAAAGCCGACGGAAATACACAGGGTTAAATTAAATTAGCTAGCAAAACCTCCGGCTTCTTCTTTTCGTGTCGGTGATACTCTTCCTCTTGTTTTTTTATATAGTTTGAGCCCAGTTGTTGGCCATGTTGATTGCGGCATTTGTGGCATTCTTTAGGTCATCCAAGGTGCAGGTGAACGAGCACTTAGGACACTCCTGCAAGTGGGGTATGGGTATTGAATGGGTCAGAAATCCTCCACTTCGACAAGTTGTGTCTGCAGCGGCCTACTTGGGTACGCAATCGATCAAGTGCTTTTCATATAGGCCATTACAGATCACGCCTGGGCGAAAAATGTTCCTGGGAATTAACGAAGTCGGAAGGTGGTGGATGTTTCTCTTCCCATATTTTTTTCTCATTGGATGATTTGTTTTGAACTGCCTGCGTAGAGCATAAGAAGCTCTAACGACTTTTAAGCCTACCCGGGGTCGGGAGGTTCTTTTTTTCCAGCGTGCATACGACATCCCTTCGTACGGCAGGTGGCGCGATTCCTGCAAGCGGGTATAGCTTATTATAGTGGAGTCGGTTGTAAGCAGCCCGATATTATGCGACACGTCTCATTCATCTACTTTTTGTTGCATCCTCATTATTTAGATATCGATACCAAACACGTCTGTAACAAAGTCTCGACTGCTAATTTAATCTGACCCTGTAAGTGATAGGCGTGGCTATTATTGAGTGACCTTTTTATTCACAATCTTTTTATTTTAAATCGTGGACTAAGGCCCGCTTGCACCAAAAATAATTAAATAGGTACATTTTACGATAATCGTATTTAAAAAATCGTTCTACTCCTGTCTATCGTTTGAAGATGATAGAGACAGAATTATTTTTTAAATACGTTTAACTCTAAATATATTTAGTGATGGTGCAGTGCAAGTTGGCCTAAATCACTAATGGTCATAGTGTCGCCGTGCTGTAGCGATGTCCTAGGTGGGAGGACACAGCGCGTACGTCAATAACAAATGTTTACTGTGTACGAAGCAACAATGTGGGCTTTGAAAGGACAGAATACTCAACTAGTTTATTGCTGTGCCGCTCGCTTAGGATCGTTAGGGTTTATGTATTCTGTGCTTAGGATCGTCCGGTTACCACAAGAGGCAAAGGTGGCAATGAACGATGCTGTTTTAACGTAACATAGGGATAACTGTTTCTTTTTCGGCAAGCAGTTTTTTTTTTTTGCAAAAGACACAAAGCTGCTTTATCTATTAAAATTAGCGATTTTTTTAATAAGTACATAGGTAGGTTTAGGTTACATAGGAGTACTTATGTTTTATTTATGTTCAATTTATTGGTCAGTATTTTCACTAACAAGCTACTATTTTATTATTTCTGGAAGCGGAATGATAAAAAACGTAAAATGACTTTAGATTTTATACCTATTTAGGAGTATTTACTGCTACACTGCATTTTATCGGAATTGTCAGAGTCGTTCGATCGAATAACTATTTAGCTGGACGAAAAGCTATCATAGTGTAAACAAACTTAGGATAGTAAACAACGTGCCGTTATAATGACGACATTAATTTAACACACGTAGGGCTAGTGGCCAGTAATCATAAAAATTATAACAACATAATATAATTCATCATTTGATAACTACCGCATGCGCCGCTCGCCGACATAGGGCTCTCTCTCTCTCTTTTATTCAATGCATCTACTCTTTGCACATTGCATTGATGTGATGTTATGATCCGTGAGCTACAGTTCTTTAAGTACAGGCTGCTTCAAGATGCTATTTTAGAAAGTATATAAATTGTAACGTCTAATGAAATTAAAATATGTTCATAAAACGGAAACGGAAACCGTATACGTTTGTTAAATTAATGAGGCCATTAAAGCGGCTCGCTGTATTTAATTTATAGCGCTACAAGATTATTTTGAAATGTGGCCAAAATTGGAACTTGACGGCGTCGAGTCTTGGTTTTTGAATACATTGCAATATTTTTGTTAGGTCACAAAACAATTGCACAAATGCTTACCAACGGCACCCCTATATCAAGGTCATTCGAGCGCCAAAAAAGACGTGTAGCAATGTAATTTATAGCATAATAATCAGCGTTAAATGTTCCCACTGCTGAGACACAGGCCTAAAGGAAGCATTACCATGCAAGCCCAGTGCGATTACCCCGCGGGTCCAGTGCAGGTTGGTAGACGTCACATATTTCGAATTTTTGGTTCTAAAACATGATGGTTTCCTTACGGTAGCTTTCAATATCTATTCGGTGAATCTGTTTGTATTCAAAAATTAAACAGCAGTGAAAGTTGTTTTATGGGATCCAATTAATTTGTAACATAATATTAGGCGGCCATTCTTCATAGGCTTCCTTGTTATTTTTGTATAAGAGGTCCTTTTGCTAAATCCTAGCGAAAAGAAAGATCAAATCACATACTTTTATCACTTTCTACTTAGTCGGTCAACAATATACGCCTGTAGATACTATTTCATTTCGCTTTTACTTACAAGTTCAAACAAACGTGGAAATGCTTACTGAATGCACTCACATTACAGGCATATTAAAATAACGAACCCAGTCAGGCACTTTACTTTGTTGTACATGAAATTATCATCACCACTGCTCTCAAACCGGTGAAGGAAAACATCGTGAGAAAACCGGCATGTCGTAGAACCAATAAATTCAAAGACATTGACATTCATCAACATTCAGTGGGCCCGCTTGGTAGATTATGGCCCACTCCCTCTCACAGAGTGGAGGCAGAGTTGCATAAAGGCATATAAGCAGTGCCTACCTTGATAAATCACCATAAGCCTGTCAATTACATTTTAGTGTGTGTGCCCCACAACTATGAAACTCACTAAATTATCGTACCTAACAAAAAATAAAATCTTTATAAAAATACGCGCGGCAGTAGGCAGTCGCCAGACGGCCTACTCGGCTCCCGTACTATGCGCACATTGTCAGTGGTCTTTCCTAGTTCAAGTTAATACGACGACATTAAAAATATGTACGTCTCACGCGTAATACTATGACGTTCGATCTTCCCAATTTATCACCCTTAGGTATGCCTACTCAAGTAACCAACCGAGTATGAATGTTAAATAATAATACTTCGTAATTTGGCCATGCGAAGGGAGAAAGGGATGGATAATGAGGTCGCCAATACTGAGGTAAAAATGAAAATCCAAGATGGCGGCTGCAATAAGTTTCGAATTTTTCGTCATGGGTGTCGTTTTCATGGTTTTCAAGGGTGCTGGAGCCGATTATAAAGTCAAAATGAAAATCCAAAATGGCGGCTGCGAAAATTTTCAAATTTTTCATCATGGGTGTCGTTTTCATGGTTTTTGAGGGTGCTGAAGCCAATAGTGAGGTCAAAATAAAAATCCAAGATGGCGGCTGTATTTTTGTTTTTTCTTAATTGTTGTCGTTTTTACGGGTTTCAAGGTTTTACAGTCGCCATCTTGGATTTTCATTTTGAACTTCGTTCCTGCCGGATGTCCCGGACCACACATGTTTTTTTTATACCCAGTAAATCAATTACTTTTTACTTTAAGTGCCTACCAGCAGTGCGATTCTGTAACCATCTCACCGTGAAAACTTAGGTGAAGTGAGCGTGGAGTGAGCTACCATTCCAATTAATGCTATGGATTGACACTATTGACAGCTCACTCTAAGCTCACTTCACCTAACTTTTCACGGTGAGATTTTTACAGAATCGATCGGCTATTCTGAAAACCAATGCACGCCACTGAGTGGAGGCTGTCTGCGCCATCGCCTGATATTTTTATGATACCACCAAGTCGCACATTCAAGTGGTGCTATAACTAGTTTTGTAATATTTTCTTTTACTTACACCCACACATTTTTTCATTCTTTCACTTTTTATTGGTACACCGCTGCGTCGAGATCTAAAATTTGTCTTTCTTTGTAACAATTTCCAAAATCAAGGATTAAAGCAGTTTTGTGAAGAAACTGAGGTTTTTATTATTAAACTTCCATAATGTCCACTATCAGACAGAGGCCTTGTGTCCAGCAGTGGGAACATTATAGGCTGATTATGTATATTAAATTATCAACAAATTTTACGCACTTTATACACTGGCGAATGTGAGCTAAACCGAAAAACGGAATTATAGGCCTATTAAATTAACAACGTACATATATTACGCACGTTTTGTTCTGGCGAATGAGATGCTACGCCGAAAAAAGGGGTAATAAAGTATTACCCCTGTCTGTCACAACACTTTTGCTGTGTATTTACAGGCATTAATAAAATTTAATTTAATCAGACATAGCTAAATAATTACAGCCGCACAGGTCGATCGATCAGGTTAAGCTACGCTTGCCGCGGTTGGTCTGTGGATGGGTGACCATCTTAAATACGGAGACCCCTCCGTGCCTTGGAAGTCGTATTACCCAGTAACTGGGTTGTGGAGGTCGGATAGGCAGTCGCTCCATGTAAAATACTGGTATTCTGCTGCATCCGGTTAGACTGGAAGCCGACCTCAACAGAGTTGGGAAAAGGCTAGGCACCTGATGACTTATTACATATTTTTATGATAATCAATAAAAAGATACTGTACATAAAATTCTTTTTTTTTCATTTAGTGGCTCTTAAACCTTGTTAATTTATTTCGTTGTGCCAGTTACTTAATACGTACATAATATACAGCGAAAGGCACGTCATTTTTCATTTTGCTATGTATTTTGCAAACAATAAAGTTTTTCTACAAGAATTTGTTAGAAACTATCGGAGTTAGCATTGAAAGTACGCATTGGAATGCAAAATGTATTCGAAGTACGTTTTGCAGTTTCGTCGTGAATGCCCAGCCGTATGAATTGCCACGTCTCAAGCATTTACATAATAGTATTACTCTGGGGTCGAGAGTCAGCTGGCCTAGAACTGCTAATTGACATTGACACGTCATTTCTTTGTTTTCACGAGTGTTACGAGTTAAAAGGTTTTAATTCATTCATTTAAAGTCTGACGTCTGAATTTAATCGTAAGTCATAAAGCATTATTTTTTATAAAAATTTAAACTAGGTAATTTTCGCAATTTTTTTAAATAACTACCTAAACACGATAAAATGAACATTATACAACGTGTTTTTTTTGATATCCCATAACTCTAGGGGGTCATTGTACTCATCATTATGAACAACTTTTACTATGGGACCAAACCCGAAATTGCGAAACAAAAATCTGGTGTTCCCTACATTTTGACGAGCTATACGAACATAAATGTAGAGAACAGCTAATTTTTTTTCGCGCTTTCAAGTTTGTTCCCATAGTAAAAGTTGTTCATAATGATGAGTAAAATGACCCCCTAGAGTTATGGAATATCAAAAAAACACGTTGTATATGGAATAATAAAGATTTGATGTTATTTTGTAGGGGTTAACGGCCGCTGGTAGTATTTTTACTTGAAGTATGAGTTGAGTATTATATATTTGAAGTAATTACACTAGCAGCGGTTGACGACCCCACAAAAAAATCATCAAGTTTAATCCATTTTTTGTTTTATCATGTTTAAATTTCGATACCCATCACGTCTGGAGTTTCCCAAGCTAATTTATTTTTAATGTTAGTGAAGGACAGCATTAACGGTCAGATTGTTTGTTCCTAGTGCTTACATTAGGGACGAAAATCGTTTTTACCCTTCACCAAAACCGTAACGTTTATACTTTTATAACGCTCATTTTATTCAGGACTGTAACAAAATAAATCCTGTCAGCAGACGCATTGGATTTTATTATAATCTTTATTGCCCCGTCCTAATTGGCCCCCAGTTCTTTAAACATCACGATCTTAACTGTTATTGTGTAATAGAATTAATTACAAAAGTTAAAACGTTCACGTAAGATATGGATTCGTATTATTACCAGAGGTAAATTGGTGTTTTCATACCATGGATAGAAAAACTATAGCATAATCTGCCTATAATGTTCCCACTGCTGGGACACAGACCTCCTCTGTACTGTAATCTACCACACAACCCAGTGCGGTTTGGTAGATGTCACATGTCTTCGAGTGTTTGGTTCTAGGACATGCCGATATCCTCACGATTTATACCTTCACCGTTTTGAAAGCAGTGGTGACGAAATAATTTACGAAAAGAAAAGCGCCTATCTGGGTTCGAACCTACGACCTACAACTCGTAACACGCAGCCGTTACCATTGTGCTACGACTACTCTTAAAACTTAAAAATATAGCAGTGTAACGAATTTTATTTTATTTATTTATTTAAATACCTTAAAACTATCATTACAGGTCTTACTTAACCTAATGCGATAGCCAAGTCACACACACAAAATTAAAAATAAGTCACAAACTACATCTCAAGTTCATAAAGATCATTTTTTTAGAACCTTTAGCAGCTATTTATAATGTAAATTAAAAATGCGTTACGAAGGATGTCATAAACAAGAAAAACGAACTCATTATTATAACACATCTAAATGTATAATAGGTATCGCTTTCTCAAAGTCGAAGCAAACTCGAATATCCTCGAAAGCCGACACCTTTTGTCGAGTTATACTTGAAATAACATTCCGTGAAATATAATAAAACTTTCCCCATTCCAAATTCAGAATATCAACGTTAAATCAAGCAGTACTTCCTTCCTGAATACTTAACACTCCAGTTTGTTTATTTGGAGTGCAAAATGGCCATCTCTCGAGATCGTATCGGAGTGATTTTTAAAGCGAAAGTGATGCCTTGTCCGATTTCCGTTACTGAAGAAAAACGAGCCTCCCTTCGTGGAAATAAAAAGGTTCGGACGATAAAAGCAATTCCGATTTTTGACATACATCTCGACAAATTGTAAATAATGATAGGGAATTTTATTGATGGTTCCTGAATCTACTATATTTATATAAATATATATATAATATATACTAATAATAAAGTTGAAGAGTATGTCTGTTTTTTGTTTGTTGGTTTGAACGCGCTAATCTCTGGAACTGCCAGTTGGATTTGAAAAATTCTTTTTGCATTTGATAGCCCAATTCTTGAGGAAGGCTATAGGCTATTTAACATCACTCTAGGATCTAGCGTGATGTTAAATAGCCTATAGCCTTCCTCTAGCTAGGTCATAGCGCCTTAGGGGCCGAGCAAAAAAAAAAGTTAGAAATAGAAGAAATAGCGCGGGCGGGGGCGATATGATTCGACGTGGTGGGTCAGGAGCCGAAATTTTACGCGGACGAAGTCACAGGCAGGAGCTGCTAGTGGGTAAGAAATATTTCCTACTGGCTGCGCCCCTCGGTTTCACCCGCATAAGTTTCGATCCCGTAGGAATATCGGTATAAAAAGTAGCCTTTATATTTTTCCTGGTTAAAAACCACCTGTGTGCCAAATTTCATCCAAAACTGTTCAGTAGTTTTTGCGTGAAAGAGTAACAAACACCCATCCATCCATACAAACTTTTACGTTTATTATAAGTATAAGTAGTATAGGATATTAGGTAGTATTATTTTTGAAGGAATTGTAATAAATGACTAAGTGTTTAGAAGAATGAAGTTTGACTTACTTATGGCTTAAAACAACGCTATAGGATACCAAACAAAACTAACAAAAGTGCCTGTGTCTGTGTGTGTGTTTTGTGTGTAGTAGTGCAAAAGTGCCTTTTATGTGCCTATTTGATATAATGACGATTTGACTTTGACATTACCTTTATTTAATTACATTGAATATCCTACAGGCAGCATTATTATTTCGGAGTATGTACAGTGTCACAACAACATATTTTGTAAGCGGTTTACGACCAACAGGTATGAAAATTGAGAATTTCCAGGGAGCAAAGATATTTTCCGACGAAGGACGCTTGTAAGCGGCTTAAAGTCTTGCTGATCCATAATCCCGACTACTTACATTTCATGTTCCTGAGAAAGACTTAGATGTAGATGATAGTTGTTATATATAAATACAGGTTCAAGTTTTATGTAAAGGATATCTCGGTGCATAAATCAAAGTTAAGATCAAAAGAAAATCTTCAAGCGGACTTGCAAATTTTGATTCGTGAACCCTTTTAGGTAATAGTTGGATTGTAAGGTTAAATGCCACAGTAATAATTCAACAAAGGTGGGTAGCTTCGGTCGTCCGTCAACGTCGCTTGGGTAATCCACTTAGATAGTGGCAGAGTCCAGTTTGATCACTGACAACGAAAATTTGGTCAACACCATTCTGTGCATAAATTTTGGGGTAGAATCGTTATTTGTAAACATAGCTAGAGTTACACAGTGTGTGGGATGTTACAATATTTCCATGGGTTCTCTATGTTTTGGCATTAGGCGTACAAATGCATTATAATTATCAATTTAAATTCAAATGAATTAAGTACTATAACAATTACTAAAACCATCTAATCTCTTTACCACCCTTGGTTGACTGGTAGAGAATGCCTAAGGCATTAAGTCCGCCTTTGTACCTTTTTGTGCGAAAAGTTTAAATAAATCTATACTACATATAATAAAATTGTAGAAAAGTGGTGTCTGTACAATGGAAATATATAAAAAAAAAGTAGCAGGGGTTGTTATTATATCGATGCCGAACCCGAAATTGTAATCAGATTTTTTTTTGTCTGTTTGTCGGTTTGTCTGTTTGTCTGTGTGTTTGTGCACGCTAATATCAGAAACGGCTTATTCGATTTAGATGCGGTTTTCACTAATATATTGTAGTAAGCTTCACTTAACATTTAGTGTTTATTTCATGTCAATCGGTTCATAAATAAAAAAGTTATGTCAATTTAAAGAATCACGGCGAACATTTACACGCCTCGCGCCTGCGCGTCCGTGGCTATATAAAGCGCGGTGAGACCCGCGCCGCTGTCCAATTCGATCCAGCCTGTCCCTTTGCTGCCCTCTCCCAGCGACGCCCTAAGCCGAGGTTCGTACCCCACAGGGGGTGCCCTTAGCGCGCAGTCACTTAGTTTTAATCTAGATGTAGCCCTGGCTGGAGGCTTTAAGAATTCTTAAGGCAACCACAGGATAGTCCGGTTAAGTAGTCACGACCTCTCAAGGTCAACTACGAGATGCCATTCATAAAAAAAAAACGCGCCCCTGCCATAAGGATTCAGTTATTCGTAGCGAACGCACGTATCCTGGAGAGTATAATAGTTGCATTCGATTATTGCGATTCACTTGAATACTGACTGTTTGCATAGTTCATCTATGTATATCTATACATATAAAATTCAAAGTCCTGACTGACTGACTGACTGATATATCAACGCACAGCCTAAACCGCTGGTCCTAGAGACATGAAATTTGGAGGGTGTGTTCTTCTTGAAGAGTAGGCATCCATTAAGAAAGGATTTTTCGAAATTCCACCCCTAAGAGGGTGAAATGGGGGGATTTCGTTTGTATGAAAAATCTTATTCCTTGAATTAATAAACTTGAAACTGGCACGAATACTTACCTAAATAAATTATGATGATTGCCAGTTTTTTTTTTCTAAACTACCCCCTAACAATGGATTAGGGGGTTTCAAATTTTGTATGGAAGAATTTTAGCTCTCGGTCCGATTTACTCGAAACTTCGTATTTATATAAACTTCGTATTGGTAACTGATGTAATCTTAGGACATTTTGTAATTATGTAAGGTATTGTGAAATTAAATATTTGCAATTAATTTATTTAATCAGACATTTTGTAACGTTTATAGTGATAACTGAATGAATATTATGACATTTCTAATAATTTAATGTGTTCTAGAATTAAAGATTTGCACACCACATGTAATGGTAGAATGTAAATGGGCCACATTTATATTAAGATCATACTACTTTGTACACCTACATTTTGGCAAATAAAGTATTATTATTATTATTATTATACCTAAGATTGAAAATAAAGAATAATGTGTATCAGGGTTTTTCGAAAATCTACCCCTGACGGGTTGAAAAGGGGTAGTCAATTTTACAGGGGAGGATTTTACAGCGTAGCTTGATTTACTCGAAAATTGGTATAAATAATCTTTGTGTCAAGTTATGAACACATCTCAAACGATTTATCAAAATTGTGGAATTTTGATAAATCGTTTGAGTTGTGTTAAAGATAGATAGAGATAGGGGTGGTCCTATGGGGGTGAAAAGTGGGGATACAGTTTATATGAAAAATCTTATTTTATTTGTTGATAAATTTGAAAATTGGCAAGAATACTTGCCTACGTAAGTAATAAACTTTATCATTATATGTTTTTCAAAACTACCCCCCACAGGGGGATATATTGGTGTTAAAGTTTGTGTGGAAGAATTTGAATGCGCGATCCGATTAACTCGAAACTCAGTATTAATACTTTTGAAAAGAAAGTAACGATGATAAGTTTTTGGGTCTTTCGATAATCGACTCGATCAAAAAGGGGTAATTAATTTTTTAAGGGGCGTATTTTAATACGTGGCTTGATTAACTCAAAAATTGGTATACAACAGCTTTGTGTCAAATTATGGAAACATCCAATATTTTTTTTTTGTTTTCTTACGCCAGTGGGGTGAAAAGACGGGATACAGTTAATATGAAAAATCTTTTTCCTTTGGTTAATAAACTTGATACTTGGCAATATTTGCCTCATTAATTAATACAGATGGTCACTTTTAGTTTTAAAAAAATTCTCACAGAGGCTTCAGGAGGTGAAAAAGTTAATATGTAAGAAAAAATATTAAACCGCTCGGACGAATTAACTCGAAACTCGATACTAATACTTAAAACAAAAAGTATGCGTTTTAAGGGTTTTTCAAAAACGTTTAGTATGTGTTTTAAGGGTTTTCCAAAAAGGGTTAGGGTTTTCGTCTCTTACCGGGGTGGAAAATAGCATTAAAGTTTAAGGGATGGATTTTACTGCTTGCTTCCATTAACTCTAAATGGGTATAAATAATCTTTAAGTCATACAATGGGAACATATCAAACGTTTTTTTTTTAAACAAAGCCTATGTCGTGGTAAAAGGGGACGACAAGGTACATTTCAAAAATCTTATTCATTTGATCTGTAAACTTTAAAATTAGCCCGAATTAAATAAATAAATGATAAAGATCGTAAACATAAATCTTCGAAATTTTTAGAGCAAAGTACGATAAAATTGCCTGCCAGCAGATGCCAAAGAGATAGTCATCCTGGGGAAGGACATACTTCTTATCCTTCCCGACATCCACGCGGGCGAAGCCGCGGGCAGAAGCTAGTAATAAATAAATTACTGATTATTATAATTTATAGAAAGCACCAAAGTAATGGATCAATAATTCCCCTTCAGAATGTCCACAATAAAATGTTAAGAAAGCACATAGATCCAATGTTAAACGTGAAAAAGAAATAAAAGTAAAATTTTCCATGAATAAGTCGCACGCATGCAGTGCCCAGCCACAGAGATTAATAGTGGACTTTGTGTATGCACCAACAGCTGTTTTTGACACGCTTTTTTGTTTACTGTTTTTTAAACGAGGTTGCACTACGAGTGTATAGTATAAGTTTGTAGTTACAGAAATTAACAACTTTTATGCTGACTCACCATCACTCTCCTGCCCTCAGCCCAATTTCTTCTCGTAAGTCGGGGCCTCCGGGGTCGTAAGTTTGAACCCAGACAGGCACTTGACTTTCTGTATTTATTTTCGTCACCACTGCTCTCGAAACGATGATGGAAAACATCGTAAGGAAACCGAAATGTGACATCCACTCCGCACTGGGCCCGCGTGTCGAATTATGCTCCACTCCCTCTCACAGAGAGGAGGCTTGTGTCCCAGCAGTGGGAACATTATAGACTGATTATGATTATATGCTATCCCAATTAATTTGTGGTCGGTGCAACATGTTTTGTTTTCCATACTTCTCTATTAGTCGTCATCTCGATAGTCGACTCCGTTCTAGCCATATCGGCTTTTATTTGAACTATTGGAAATAAAAGGTGCAGTAACGCTCAAAACTCCAGTGGCATGCTAAGGACTACATTGCTATGAACTGTGCGAGCACGATACAGCCAGTGCGTGTGCGTGTATGAGTGAAATAAAGTAAAGTGATATTTATCTCAGGTTCCATGTGTGATTTATTATATCCTGTGAACACTATTGTACCTACTATCATCAGCAAATAGGATTGTGTTGTATTTTGTCGCTTTTGGAAGGTCATTGATGTATATAATAAAAAGAAGCGGAACCAATACACTTCCTTGTGGAACGCCAGATGCACTTGTCTACACCAGGATGAATAAGTTATCATTTCTGTTGCATTTAGTATACGCGTCATTGTGGCGACCTGTTCTTACCATTGCATTGCTAAAATTCGCGCAAATGTAACATATGCTGTTAGCTGTTTGGGCTAAGCAATGGATTCACGATCTTCTTTGACGACGACGTTTCTTTGAAACCATAATAATATTTGTATTTTAAGAAAAAACTTGTTAGGTAATATTTATGTTTATTTATAATATATTCATGCTTATTATTTATTTATAAGAAGTTATTACTTAACTATTTATGTGATTATTTAATTTAAATCTTTTCGGTGTTGGAAGGTGGCAATAAAAAAGTCGTGCTGAATGATAACAAAAATGTTTATTCATTTTATTTATTTATAAAATTAGCAAACTTTTATTAGAATTGTGACGTCACATTCCTGCCTAGATAAAAGAAGTTATCTTGTAAGGTTCATAAGATTTTTTATTGTATACCCACAACAACATAACAAGGAAAGGATATTCTAATAACACAAATATAATTGTGGATACTCACTTATTATAGGTATCGGTATTCAGCAGAGTATATTATCCCACACCTCCATGCAATGGGCTTTTAATTGTGGTATACACCTCTCATCCCGTGACTCCCACCTTTGCACCATCAAACCGTCGAGGTCGGGTGATCACGCTGGCCATGGAACATCAATTATCTCCGGGTGATTGTGAAACCACTCACGCACAGTGCTCGCCCGGTGAATAGAACAATTGTCCTGGACAAATGATATTTGTGTCAGCTCATCAGCTGAGTAAATGTTGCGCACAGTAGGTAGTATGACATCGTCTAATACTTCTATATAAGTAGAGCTGTTGGCGCGTGGAGGAATAAAAGCCAGTTCTCCTGGCCCTGCTGCACTCATCCATCGCAAACTCAACTCAAACTCAAACTATTTATTTCAACTAAACCAATTACAGGCACTTTTGAATTGTCAATGGTCAGTCAGTCAAAACGGTGAATCTAGTTGCCCATTCCAAAACAGGTAGTACATACACACATATTAATTGTAATTCGACCTGAGTCTGTATTAGGGATTACGTTTTTATCACACCAGCGAGTGTTATGCTTGCGCCATAAATGAAGCCTACCTTTTCGACTAGATTTGAAGGTCTTTTCATCTGAAAATATGGTAGTTTTCCAGTCAAAATCTAAATAATGCCGTGCGAAACGTAATCGTTCTTGTTTATGTCTTTCTGCAAAGAAGGGCTTTTCGGCTGGTCTTCTGAGATGCAAGCCTTCAGCGTGGAGGGCACGGCGAACAGTTTGCAATGAGGTGTCGAATAATACCGCAAACTGTCTAATTGGTGTGAAACCATTTGTTTCATACTCGCTCACCATGATGCCGTCGCTGCGCCTCGCTAATAAGCGACGGCCTTCCACTTCGTTGTCGACTAGTAAGGATACCCTCTTCCTCATATCTCTTGATCTAGCGACTTACAGTATTCGTCTAAAACAAAAAAAAAGCGATATTAGGCAGCTATAATAAAATACTAAAGTGACTTCATTTTTATTAAATATAACAATATAACATTACATTATTAAAACTCTGCATTTATAAATCCAATAATAAATAATAACAATAAAAAGAATTAATCCATTTTCACCAAATAATCTTAGGTAAAATCTATACTTATAATAAATCTGTAGAAGTGAAAATTCTGTACATTGAAAATATCAAAAAAATAAATGGCAGGGGGTGTTACTAGACCGACACCGAACCCAAAAATGTGATTAAAAAAATTTTTGTCTGTCTGTCTGTCTGTCTGTCTGTTTGTTCAGGCATCACGCAAAAACTACCGGTTCGATTACGTTGAAACTTGGTATAATTATTCTTTAATATCCTGGGCACCACACTGGGTACTTTTTATCCCGGAAAAGTACATACAATAAAAAACAAACTTAATTTTGCGGTTCGATCCCTAGACCCGATTACTGCACCAACCGCAAATAATAAGTTTGTCGTAGGTTAAGTCACCCGCAATGGAGTTCATTTTTATTCCTTTTAGTTTTTAGTGTTATTTAGGTTTATTTTTATATAAGTTGTAGGTATAGATTTTAATTTTAAAGTATAGGTAGTATATTTGTTAGTGTACGTAGTGACCGTAGGTTATTTTATAATACTGTTAGGTAGGATTAGTCATTCGTATAGATATTAGTTTTTAGGGATTTTGCTTATTTATTGAGTTTAGATTAGTTATCATCAGAAATAGGTTTATTTAGGTAGGTAGGTATTTAATTTTCTGTTATTGAGTTTTTTTTTTTAATTAGGTAGGTACTTAGGTAAAGATATCATATAGGTACCCTCTTAATCACCACTAATGAGACACAATTAGTTTTCTATTGTAATTAGCCACAAAGGGCCCGCGAGATAGATGGCATTCTGGGGAAGCACATAGGTACATTTTATCCTGTTAGCACGTTCCCGTGGGATAATTTCCGACATCCACGCGGGCGAAGCCGCGGGCAGAAGCTAGTTTAAAATAAAAGTTACAATTCATAAATATTATATTCTGGGGGAATTCCACTGACAAAGCAATTGCCTTTAAGGCCAAAAAGAGATGTATTCGTGCTATGTTTAATTTGAAGTCGACCGACAGCTGTATGCCATTATTTAAACAACACAAATTATTAACTCTACCGTCTCTATATATTTTTGAAATTGGGACATTTGTTAGGGTTAATCAATTTGTATTTCCACGACTAGCTGACACCTTCCCCCGTAACAGACGTGACAATAATCAACTGTGTTCGCATACCTCAAAGACTGTATTAATGGGAAAAAGCGTTTTCTGTATGGCTCCTAAAATTTATAATAAAATTCCACAGTCATATAAAGCACTGCCGCTAAATTTGTTTAAAAAAAAGATTAGAGATTTATTAACAGACAAGTGTTATTATAACATAAATGATTTTTTGAATGACACTATTTGACATTTTTTTTATTTTTTTTTTATTAAATTATTAGTACTTTTTTGTGACATTTTATGATTAATTTATTTTACTGACTTATCAATGTTTGTTTGTTTTTTTTGTTTTAAATGATTTTTTGAATGACACTTTTTGACATTTTTTTTATTTTATTTTTTTGTACTTAAATTTTGTGACTTTTTATTATTAATTTATTTTACTGACTTATTAATGTTTATTATTATTATGTACTTGGATTGAAGTGCGTTTAGTAATTTAGAATCTAGAAGGACATAAGTCAAATTAAACGTCAAGCTATTGCTTTGTGAGACTGCCTATAATGGACTTTTGGTCGACACTGTACCTAGTATATTTCCATACGGTAAGTTACTAAGCGAGGTCTTCTTCTTTCTCGTAGCACTCTCGTCAGAACGGTCGTGGTCCTCATGTAGTTCTAGTCTAGGGGCTGATGTGATTCGCCTCACGATTTCTCGATCCAGGTAGCAAGTTATTTATATTGCAGATAGAAAAATTAAAATTTAAAAGTAATGCAAGATGAAGACTGCCGTGTCATCTACGACTACATAATTCATCCTCTTTGGATTCAATAGGTAGAGACATACAATTAAATTTAAAGACGATGAATTACAGAAGACAAGCATACCTACAGCATAAATGCCTACATATATGTAGCCCAGTCGCAAAGCCCCTTGATCAGAAATGGTCATGCGTCTGGCTTCATACCTAGGCCACAAAGCACTTAATCCTACTATAGACGTTTCACTGAAGAGCGTTTAATTTTAATGAGTTCCCTCCATCAAATTGCATTTGCGGAAAATTTCCAAGAACAACACGAAAGGCATGGAAATCCATACTTCAATATTAATAAATGCGAAAGAAATTCTGTTTGTCTATCGGTCTATCTAGAAGAAAAGAAGAAGGAAAATGCGTTTTTTTTACGGCAAACATGACGCAATAGAAAAAACACAAAAAGAACAAGTTGGGGGACAATATGCGTCACATCCACGCAAAAAGGGCTGTCCTGGTCGCATATGTCTGTCTGTTACCCTTTCACCTCTTAACGACTGAACGAATTTAGATCAAATTTGGCACACAGACAGACGATGATCTAGGTTAGGCTATAAGATATTCTTTATCCCGTTAGTAAGTTCCCGTAGGTGAAGCCGCGGGAAAAAGCGAGCTTTCTATACGTTTAACTTTGATGCGCGTACCTCATTTAAAACAAACAAGTAGAAGAAACATCGCGATCGTTATTCCCATTTATCTGTTATCCATTAACTCAACTACTTTATCATTAAATTAATCACATAATAAACGAATTTATTGAAGCCGTCACAGAAGCCATGCCCTTTCAACTTAATTAACTGCAAAGTGCAGTTTTAAGAGCTCAATAAAAATTATAGGATAAGGACAGCCCGACTAAGTGCTATATAGCTTAAAATACAAAAGGATTAAACGTTATCGTATTTTTAACAGATGAAATACTCAATCCTGTATATGAATAAGGGCTGATTTTTCCAAAGCCAGATAATTTTATCGGAGGAATAATTTTGAATTTTGACAGTTCTTCCATACAAAATCGGTCAAACGTCAATTTTATTCCACAAATAAAACATATCTGTCGATTGAAAAATCATCCCTAAATGTAATAAATAGTGTTTATACTGTTTTTGAATACTGGCATTCAGCTGCATCCGGTTAGACTGGAAGCCGACCCCAACATAGCTGGGAAATGGCTAGGCAGATGATGATAACTAGTGTTTTTGATGGAGATTGTATAACTATATGGCAGATTAAGATTCGAGTAAAACTGTTTAGCATCTGTCACCACAAACTGTTTCATCAAGGAGAAAAAATTGTTGTGTATTATAATAATTGTGGTGTTAATAAATGAAAGATAATATATTTATCTAGCACAGACTTAAAGACACACGATACACTAAATACATACATGAGATAAAATAAAAAGTGTAAAGTCCGATGATTATTAAAGATATTAGCAGGAAAGTGAGCCGTGAGGCACACTTTGCGTGATGCCAAAAAGGTGTGTGACTGTTCCATTCCTGTGTGAGTGCCTCTTGATTTCAATAATTTTGTTTTTATAAATTCAACCCTCAACAAATGGGAAGGAAACACTTACATTCGTTTTGAGAAAACACGTTTACTCAGAAAAATTAGGCTGCCGTAGCGTTACTTAGCTTTAGGATTGTATGATCTGGATAAATAAATTATTATTATTATTATTATTTCCTTTATTTCATCTGATTACTTATTAATAACATTTTTAATATTTTTGTAAACAAAAAGATAAAAATACATTAAAAAATATAAAAAATAGTAGCCCACCGGTATCGGGAACAGGGTCCAAGCTACCGCCGCGGTCAGGGCTCCAGAGAGAGGAACCTTCTGACAATGCGAGCCGTGTCCAGAAGTACCGCTTTCTGAATCAAGCCCTTGATCCAGCTGCCCAACGAGAGTCTCCTCCTCAGGTGTTGGTCGAGGCTCTTGGCTATTAAGCCATTGGCTGTCACGACTATCAGCACAATGATCCCTGAGTCCACATTCCACATGTCGACAACCTCGCGAGCCAAGTTCTTCTTCACGAGGTTCTCATCATGCGGGACGGTTATGTCAACTTATTATTTATTATTATTAGCCATGGCGAACTTATCTGCCTCGTTGACATAGTAGTCGCAAGCGCTACTGCTCAGTACGAGGTCTTGGCTTTTGATTCCCAGGATTTTCCATCTGAAATTTTAATTTTTCATTTTCATTTTTATGCTTGAGTACGAGTATTTTGACTACGTGTATCTTATGTCTTTTATATTATTATTATTATTTATTTGTAATTGTGCGTTTTGTTTGTGCAGAGTAAAATATTTTTCTTTCTTTCTTTTAAATTTTACAGTAGCAGCCCGGTGTCTGGATTTGGGCCAGGTTTATGGCAATAGGATCGCCCACGGGACTTAAAAATAACGGCAAAATGATGGAATACTTCTGCCTAATCCTTTGAGGAATACAGGTGTGATGCTATGGTTACTCAGAAAACGTAGGCCGTAGCTTAACGTAGCCATGACAAAGTTAACTCTGTAGCAGCATAGCTCGTAGCTCCAAAAAAGCGGAGCGTAGGCGAAAAATGCTACGAGAAAAATAAAAGACGTATTTCATATCTCCGTGAGCTACACTGTGTTTATAAATGTATGTGGTACAGCTTGAAACTCTGCTTACTCTGTGAAAGAGCGTGGAATGGAACATGTAGTAAATTAATAATTTAAACTGCTTGTGACATACAATGTTGGAGTTTAACATATTGTGTCATGTGGAAGGTCGTAGTCACAAAGTTTTCGCTTGTAAAGACACTAAATTTAAACAGTTTCCAAGTGAGTAAATTATGAAGATTTATCGTAGTATGTTGATGGTGATTTGAAACTGCGGAGTTACTGAGTAACACACTAGCAGTGGGTTTCATTTTGACAGTTTGATAACATTCATTGCGTTGTTTACGTTGTTGAGCAGACAAATTTTTCGAACATATGAAGCAATGGAAGATTGATAGTGTGTTACGTAATAACGGTGCAGCAGGGTTAGCCAAGTTGACAATCTACAATCGTTAACGCTATTAGAAAACTAATCAAATGTATAGGAATGATGACATCCTCTCAACGCTAAGTCACGTGGCTGACCACGTGACTTAGCGTTGAGTGGATGTCCAACAAACCATGAACCAACAAATAGAAAATTTGTAGCCAAGTTTACTCATTCAAAATGTTAGAATGAAATGTAATCGTTTCTACAACGTTGGTCGCTACATCCCATACAAATGGTAGCCAAGTTACAGTTTCGACAAGCGCTAACGAAACGATGTCGAAGTTTTTGAACGATAGCTATATAAGCGATCGCCGAGACCCAAGAGTTACCGATAAAAAATGGCGTCTATTATGATACAGCGGTGATACGACCAAGAAGTGTTTTGATTATTTATCGTTATTTTGAATTATATTTACCATTTAGCATTTAAAATGCATACTTTGAATATGTTGTGGCGCGCTAATAACGAAGACTTGGGGACCTTGCTGGGGCCTCGTTAAATCGCCATGGCTTAAACATAAGTTAAAACTATTTCAGAAAAACAAAGGGTCTAGTCAAACACAATTGTATTGTTTGTTTCTAAGTATTAGTCTTGTCGCGTCACGTCATTGTTTATGTTTCAAACTTTCAAGTGCCCGAGTATGATTGATGGATTTTCATAACACAAAGGAAGATATTTACGAAACAACTAATAATTTACATACCTTTCCATGAATTCCAATAAAGTTTAAAATTGTTTTGGACTTGCTCGAGATCTAGATACCATCCTATAAAAGTTATCACTTCATTTATATCTTTCATTCATATGCAGAATCATATCATAACATCCCGAGACACAGTAATGTTTAAAATTAAATTCCACACTGATATAATTAAACCAAATATAAATGAAGAACTTTACCTTATTTCGCTTACTTTCGAAAACCTTAAAAAACAATTATTTGCCCGCGCCGCGCAAAAAGTACACAACCACAGACTACAATATATAATACAACTGTGACTTTAACGTTAGTTTGACGTTTGTAAGAACGCTCACCATAGACTAAAGTATAGGTTTTTTCTAAAAATGTTGTAGAATGAGCGTTCGACTCAGTCGTGTCAACTTGGCTACCAACTTATCGTTTTCTAAAATCGCTTACGCGGAGGCGTTAATGATTGTAGAAAGAGATTAGATACGAAACGTTTGTAACTTGGCTAGGCCTACAGGTCACTTTTTGAATGTCTAGATTTCGCTATTTAAAACATTGTCAGTCAATCAATCAACTCAGCCTATTGCAGTCCACTGGACATAGGCCTCCCCCAGGCTGCGCCACAACACCCTGTCCTCCGCCTTCCGCATCCAGTCCGTCCCAGCTGTTGTTCTTGATGTTTGTAGTTTGTAATTTGTAACTCACATTGTCAGTAATTAACTAGAATTGTAAAAATTAACATAAGCATAAAAAAATAATTTGCATATTTACCTACTTAAATAATGAATCCATTGTTTATTATTATCCATTAACTGGAAACAAACAAAAAAGCTTTATACATTTATTTATAACTCAAAGTTGGCCACCTGTACAAGCCACCCTTTGTGCAATAAATGTTCATTTTCATTTTTGTTTCTTGTTTTTTAAACCCTTACATTTCGTGATGGTTATATTATGCGCCTTTGTGAAATAATACACTTCTCAACTGGAGTATTAAAGAACCCAAAAGGGTGCATAATTTCCTATATTTATTCCGGTCGCTTTTTTAAGATGAAGCTAGCTAGTGTAGGTATATTTTAATACACCGTGATGGTTGCGAATAGGGTGATTTAACATAACATGACACCACGCTTCTAATCTCCGAAGAGTTAAGCATAGGTGTAGGTAACTACATATAGCACAGTGTACAGTGTGACTTTTTTTTTGGGTGGGAAATCATCAAATGACCTCTCCCGCTCTCGGCTGAGCGGAAGGGCATGTCAGACTTTTACTGACTAAAACCCACCCGTGTTCCTTCAGTTGCCTGTGCCAGGGGCCACGGTATCTCTTTCGAACAACCCGCCCTGGCAGACATCGGCCCTAGCGGACCCCGTCAGTTCGTGCTGACATCTCTTTGAGGCGCACATGGAACACAACGCGCCTTCGACCCGGGCCTGGTCCTTACTGGGCGGCGAGCTGCCCATGCTCGCCACCCATGTACAGTGTGACTTAAACGCTGTTCGTTGTTTGGGTCCAACTGAATTTTAAAGCAGTTATCCTCAACCGAATTGAGATGAAATATTGCATAAGTACACTTTTAGCTTGCATGACAGTGCATGGTTAGTTGTGTGACGTCATTCTAAATCCAATATGGCGGACGGCCCAAGATGGCGGTCTAATTATTTTTTGTTGCACTTTCATGATATGGGTATCAAATGAAAGGGTTTGCTGAGAAGAATACGAAAATTAATTTAAGGTTTTTGTTTTGGCCAAGTAAATCTTTTTTTACTTTAGCGTGCTCACTGTCTTATGGTTGCTAAAGTTATGGCTATACTGCTGAAAGCTAGTGCAATATTTAGTAGGTTTAAAAAAAAAATATGGAAATATAATGTGGATCAACTCAATAGCGATAACCGTAGTGTTTAAATTGTTGTGCATTGTTGTCACATACAGATGGCCGATCTGGCGATCTAAATGCATAAAAGTCAAATTTTGTCGTCATTCATAGTCTTCATCTTCATCTTGTTGGAATCTCTAAATTCTTAGACCTAAAATACCTCTAAAACCTACTCGTACTTAATAATAATAATAATAATAATCAATTTATTTCAGGCAACTAAGGCGAATAGATAAAATACACAAAATAATCTTATACGATAATAAACTAATACATACAAAAACCTTATTCTACAAATTTATTAACTACGTTGAGTCGGCGACGTATTGCGCTGAGTCGAGGTGTCATGTAGCCTTCCGCGAAAACGACGATACACGACACCCATCGGCCAAAATTCCTCCTTCATGAAAGTCTCCAGATGGTGAGTCGGAACCCGCACCACAAAAGACTTGAAGTTAATCTTGTGGCGCGACTCCAACTTCTCGACTCTCAAGGTGAACTTGGTCTTCATCTTTATATACTCCACGACCTCCTCTGCCGTCGTAGAGTGATGTAGACGGGACACGTACAGCTGCGTCGATGGAATAGCGGGACGCAGCAACATGTTCATGAGTTTACCAATAATATAAATTCAATATTTAGCAAAAGCTGCCTGTAGGTATTCACTGGATATTTTTGCACTATGGCAATAGTTTACCTTGTTTTTCTGGACTTTGGATAAATAACTCTTTTATTAGACCAGATTACTAGACTAACCACTAGCTTGTGTATATAAACTTTATAAAGCCTAGTAATTACGGGCCACACCTAATTAGATCATTAATTAGACGGTTTGATAACGTTTTGACGGATTATTATTACCTTATGATGTGACGTATTGCCTAACGCCATTAATTTAAAGTCCGCATAAATCTTAGTTGAAGTCAGAACAGCATCATTTGCGTGACACAAAATCCTAGGTACTGGCCGCTGCGTTATGTACATTACGAAAAGATTTATGCCAAAATATTAAAACTTTTAATTGAATAGGTACTCCTGCTGCATAAGTGACCATCTTTACATGCCAATACCCCTCTGTGTATCGGAAAGCACGCTAAGCCGTTCGTCCCGGCTGTCATTCGTGGATATTTTACAGTCGTTACGAGTTGCCTCAAAAGTCTGTCAACCAATCTTACTAAGGGATTAGTCAGTAACTGGGTTGTCCAGGTCAGATAGGCAGTCGCTCCATGTAAAATACTGGTATTCAGCTGCATCCGGTTAGACTGGAAACAGGACACACGCTTGTGCACTATAATATCTCCCGCGCCGAAGGCTAGTGTCTGATGAGATTGGCCGCCTGGGCCGATATACGCTCTGGATGACTATTACATGTTAAGGGGACCAAGACCCGCGGCGAGCAATGGGTAGCTCGCCGCCCGGTAAGGACCAGGCCCGGGTCGACGGCGCGTTGTGTTCCACGCGCGCCTCAAAGAGATGTCAGCACGAACTGACGAGGTCCGCTAGAGCCGATGCTGCCGGGGCTGCAGGTTGTTCGAAAGAGATACCGTGGCCCCTGGCACAGGCAACTGAAGGAACACGGGTAGGTTTTAGTCAGTAAAAGTCTGACACGCCCTTCCGCTCAGCTCAGAGCGGGAGAGGTCATTTGATGATTTCCGCCCCCAAAAAAAAACGATACGAGACTGACGACTACTCGTCGTCAGTCTCGTATTTTGCGTTTGTCAGACACGCACACGAGTAAAAGGTAAAGGTAAAACTAAAAGGTAAAATATCAATACCCATCATGTCTGTTGAGTTTCGCTAGTTCATTTAATTTGACCTTGTATAGAGGTAATTTTCCAATTTATTATTTTTATAATAATCAAAATAAATTCTCCTACATATTAGTTATTCGCAACCAATCACAAAAACCAATACGCGCTATCCACGCTCAGTTGGTTCACAAAATGGCGCGAGCACTATAATTTGAAATCGCGCGAATGCGGGTAGTTTTGCAATGACATGCATAAGTGTCAAATAACGAGATGTGAAAAAACACTAGAGTAGCAGTCACTCGTACGAAACGTGAGCATTTCAATGAGCACCAAGCACTTTCCGAGTGTGTATCTGCAGCTTTAATCACAGAAACATCATGAATATGCTGTAAAGGTATATCTGCATCGACGTATGTGTCTGTTTGCAGATGCAATGTTATCTTGACATTACCTTTTTCTAAACGTGACCTTTTTTATTTTGTTTTAGCTTGCATTTTAGACGTCGTATTGAGAGATCCCTTTGATACATCTCGCTTGGAGAAATACTACATCGAAACATATTTTTCTCGCGAAATAATAAAAGAGCCATGCTATTGAAGAAACCTATGTCCAAAAAAGGGAGAGCAGTGGTAGTCCAGTGGTATCGGCCCCGACTAACGAGTGAGTCGTGAGTTCGAACCTAGGCAGGCACTTTACTTTGTGTATTTAATTTCATCACCACTACTGTCAAAATGGTGAAGTAAATCATCGTGCGGAAATCAGAATGTCCAATGTCCCTGGGCCCGCGTGGTGGATCATGGCTCACTCCTTCTCACAAAGGGAAGGCCTGTGTCCCAGCAGTGGGCACATTATAGGCTGAAAACGATCATCTACCCAGCTTTAAAATTACAAAAACATCAAGGCTTTAAATTATTGATTAATTAGATTGCTACAAACAATGACTATCGTAAATAAACCTACTCAATAACTAAAACAGCTACATTTCGGCTTTTTAATATAGACGATACACTTTTAAGTACAAAGCATCGCTCTGGAAGCGTCCTATAATTTTGATGGTGCTACATAAATACCTTTCTGAGAAGAACCTATAAACATTTTCCACGTAAAATGTTCCGTAGTTAACGTTATACGCCGTTGCTACCAAAGACTACCAAGATATTTAATTTACCAAAGAGATTGAAAAAGTTTAAATTAGAAAATATCAAGAAAATTGTCAATTTAATGGCTGAAGTGTAGGAAGCTGAATGGCCGTTCAGTTTAGGGGCGAAAATAAAAAGAGTTTGTGTTGTTCCGTTTACAAAAATGCGATTCTTTTCATAACAAATCATGTATAACACAGGAAAATAATTTACCAGTGTGCAAATTGTAACCATGAATTCAGTGCATGATTCTAAACCTTCAGAGTTGAAATTTTTCGTCGGTTAATTTAAAAAAAAATCGCTTTGCCATATAGTAAACTGTGTAGGTCAATGATCACGTAGGTAGGAGGTACTTTTCTATGAAACAGCAGTTTTTTTTTTTTAATCATGTGCTAAATTCATGGTTACAGTTTGCGCACTGGTTAAAAATGTATCCTGTATACACTCATTCCCATATGACATGACATGAGATAACTAAGGACCAAAATATCCTCTTCTGCACGAGATCATAACACAACACAATACGCCTGTTAGTACCACAACTACAATGAAAACGACTGATAACTAACATAACAACGAAAATATTCCAACAATAGCCACCGAACACACTGTAGCAGATAACATTAATTCACAGAACAATATACACAACGATTCATCATTCCCCAACAATGTGCACCAACCCTAACATTAAGATAAAGACAAATAACCCTCACATCACACGGTCCCTTAACTTCGGACGTTCTCGGTTTCAACCCTTGCGATTTATAACCTATACTATTCTGAAAGTCAATAAATGCCCCATTTCTTGGACCGTTAAAGTTCAATTAACGTGGCCTATGGAGCGTAGAATGAAATATAAAAATGTAACCATTACATGCAGTCGTAAATTCCGGTGCTGTGTTTTATATTGTTGTGTCCATTAGTTCGGTGTAGGTGAGGATACAAGCTATGTACTTGTTGCTGCTGTATATATTTGTCTTTTTTTAAATACTACTACTATAATAGTACTAGTAAATAATACTTAACGGGAGAGAGAGGGCTGAGTCGTTCTTTAGCCAAAGAATTAGCATTGCCATTCAACGTGGCAACGCTGCCAGTCTTCTGGGCACGTTTCCGGATGAGAGCGATGCGAACGAGTAGTTCGACGCCTAAATTTCCTTTTGTTATTGTATTTATTTATAGTTATTTAGTCTTTTAATTTAGTACCTAGTGTAAATAGTCGTAATTTATATAAATTATAACTTAATCATACTTAATTCATTAATAAAAATAACAAAATTATATCTTAACTTAACTAAAACTATTCACAAATTAAAATATAGCGTCGAAACATTCAAGTACTAGTTGTTAGACCATAATGACAGCTGGGATCATTACATTAATGTCATGTTGACAAAAAAAGGTCTATCGCAACTGTCTTTTTAGTCTACTAAATTAAAAATCAGGGTTTAGTAAATTAAGAATCATCCAATAACTTCTTTCTTATTCACTTTATATTAAGGTGAAGACACTTGATTCCTGTGTTCTTTGTAATGGTCAGCACTTGCACTGTAGTTATATAACTATCTGTATTGGCACTGCGTCAGACCAAACGTAAAGCGAAGCATGCCTTTTTACTTGATTAAACTTTTACTCAAACGATATTCTCAGCGTCAGTATCGACTGAAGTTGAAACACTCAAGACTTTTTGTTTTCAAGTGTACTTGCATGTATTTACCATCTATGTATATTGAAAAAACCTGAAACAAAAGTCATTTCATTTTCAAAGTAAAGTCAAGGAAAATATAATTGTTAAGAAAATTGACTATCAATTTAAGTTGTCCGTATATATTCCTCAAAACTGTCATTCTTTGACTGTTGTATGACATGACTTTAACAACGATGATTTACGCCGTCGAAAGCTTCAAAGTCGTCAAAGACTTACTACCAGGATTACAAATACTCTATGTGTTAAACCAGAGGGGCAATTTTCGTAATTTTAAGAACGTTCACAGTCTGATCTCAGTCTCAATCTGTCAAAAAATACTTCTAATTTCCCTACATTTTGACAAATTTTTGACATTTGTTTGTCGCTGAGATGAGACTGCGACTAGATTTTGAACGTTTTAAATTACGAGAATTGGCCTTCAGGTTAAAAACTATATATATGCAACAAATCCGTTAAACTGTTTTTGCGCCAATCCGGAACATACATCCAGAAAAAAAAAAGTTTAAATAACTGTAACCCAACTATGAAAAAATCATTGATATACGAGTATGAAGTTCGAAACAAGAAAATATTTCAGACGGAAATCAAGACATAGATACAATAATACTAAATATAAAGCCGTGGTCGACTATTGGCTTTGCCTTAGTCGGGCGAAAAGACCAACAGATAAAAATTCTTAAATAGAAATACGTAACAATTACTTTTTTTCAAAAATATTCAATGTACAGTTTTGACTTCGTTACTATTTTATTATTATGTGTATAGATGCAGAGAAGTCGTGACTGGTATGATAAATTATTTCTAAGACTTTCTAAGAGATGGGAACAAGCTCTCTCAGTTCATGAATATAATAAGCAGTACAGTTTAATTACGAACTACTGAGTTCTGTAGCAAACACTCGGTATTTGCACTGAATAGTCTCAAAGACTTATGAAAAATGACTGCAATTAATATAATAGATTCAAATTGTGTATGCACCCAACTGCACTTTGGTGCTGGTATGAACAATGATAATATAAGGTTGTACTTACCCGGAACAATTGATATGATATATTATTTTTTTATTTTCAGAAGGCTTACAGACTAATAACATTATAATAACAGTAATATATAACTAAATTGCTAATTACAAGCCACCACAGATAAATACAAAAAAATATTACTCCTTCATCGTCTAAGAGCAGATTCCTCCAACCCCAGATAATTCTGTCGGAGGAATAATTTTGAATTTTTGACAGTTCTTCCATACATAAATTGCCAATCGGCGATTTCAAACCCCGAACGAAAGTTATCCGGCGATTGAAAAATCGCCCCAAGTCACAAAGTTGGTTTTTCACGTTTGTTCCAATTTAAAGCCTATCTGGACAACAAACAGTTCATGTGCAATCAGGTGCCTCCTGTACAAAAAATGGCTTTGCTAAGAGCTTTCTTACTGTATTTGCTTTGGTGCAGATTATGTAAGATTATTAAAGGCTGACCTATATTTTTTTAACAGAGGGGCCCAATGATTAGAATTGCCATCCAACCTCGCAACGCTACCAGCCTTTTGGGTACTTTTCGCAGTGACATCTATGCAGACGACTTTTTTTTTTGATGCCCAATTCTGTTTTAACCTTTCCTTCTTAACCTTTATATCTTAACCTTTAAATCTTTCCTTTTTTAACCTTTATATACTTGTACACAATGCACATATTGTTTCATGAATTTCTTCTAAAGCATGTAAATAAATGTACGGAATGTACGATTTGTATAATTAAAATCTTACCTTTTTAAGCAACTTCGTAGAAGGGGTTTTTTTCTTAGGCGGTGATACGATAATTGAGAGGGAAATTTCAAGGACGCGTCACGTTTAGTTAGTGGTTTAGTTGTAAGTTTTTAGTTCTGCCCTACTAATAACATTATTTTCATTTAATGCCAGCTTTTTTAAGCACTTTTCCCACTAACAGCGATGCAGATGAATTTTTTGACGCCCAATGGACTCATGCTTTTTTTTTCCTGTGTTCACTTGTAAGTACGTAATACTCGTACATATAATTTTAGTGTAAGATTGTGTATTGAATAAATAAATAATGGGTTAATAAATTGCCTAACTCATAGATATTTAATAAATAACTTCTACTTCTATTTTCCTCGCAAACAAAACAACAACTTTAATAAAAGGCTTAGGGTTTTACTAAACCTTCGCACGATAGGCCCTAGACTACGTGAGAAACCTTCACACGTTAAATCAACGAACAAATTCAATGCCTATTTCGGCAAGAAATAAACCTAACCTACTTTAGTAAAATTACAGTGAAAAAAAATATTAGTGCACTGCAGGGTACCATCCTTACTTGGTTCATATCCCGACCACTCGTACTTGCCCAAGCACTTGTGCTAGATTGATAACTTGTTTAATAAATTAGTGTGTTGCTATTAGTGCACTGCAGGGTACCATCCTTACTTGGTTGATATCCCGACCACTCGTACTTGCCCAAGCACTTGTGCTAGATTGATAACTTGTTTAATAAATTAGTGTGTTGCTATTAGTGCACTGCAGGGTACCATCCTTACTTGGTTGATATCCCGACCACTCGTACTTGCCCAAGCACTTGTGCTAGATTGATAACTTGTTTAATAAATTAGTGTGTTGCTAACCCTCGCCTTTCATTAACGCTGCATCCTCCACATTTATTATGCTCACAGCCAAAGTATGGAACTCCCTGCCAGCGTCTGTGTTCCCTTCCACATTTGACCCATCTGCCTTCAAACCAAGAGTGAACAGGCATCTTTTGGGCACGCTAGTTCCATCATAGACCTCAACTGTCGCTTTCCATCAGGCGTGATCGAGCTCAAGAGCAGGCCCATTCAGCAATAAAAAATAACGATTCGTTTGTAAAAATAGAAAGCAACCGGTCTATTTTATAAAACCCTCACTGTGACAAGTTAAGTGTGTTTGTATTGATCATCTCGTTCTTATTCGACGCTCACTTTACCTAAGTTTTCACGGTGAGATTTTTACAAAATAGCAGTGCAAGTCATCCAGAAATTGAACGACTCATAAGTGCCTCATCAATAATTTCAATTTCGAACGATCTTCGTACTGATAGTCCACATCTAGCTAAGGTAAATGCACGTCTCCATTTAATGTGCACTCATGCGCCTGTTGAATAGGCAAGGCGGCATGAGTACTCTCGTGTGGGATAATAATGGCATGCTTAATCTCTCGGGTAATGTTTGCCTTTTCAGGTGTGCCATCTAACTGCCATATTCGATCTTGGGATTCAGCAGTTTCATTTTGGTAATTTATGCAACTGTTCACAAATTCAAGTACCTAGATTTAAGAACTGTACTTATCTACAAAATGCATTTTTATATCGATATTTTTTTCACCTCACTAAAAATACGTACTAAATAGTGTAGAAAAATTACCAGTGTGACAAACAGGAATAATAATCCTGTTAGTCACACTGGTGTTACAATCTGGTGTCACTACGAAACGTTTTTACACTTTAAAATCCCTTCGAATCAAAAATTCTGACACTATTAGTTTTCTTATTTCCATTACATATTTGTTTCAATTAATACCTAATATTAATAATCAAAATCTAAGCGGCGTACAAAAATCTTGGCTTACTCCAGTAACTTTGGGACTATTGTGAGTTTAGTTATATCATATTACAAATGTAATCCCTTTGTTAATCAAAACCACAGGACAATAACAGGCCAGTAAGTAAATATCTGATATTACATTGCGACAGTCCGACCTCAATATTGTCCAGCCAGACACATTACGATTATAACAATATGTGAAACAGTAATCAATTCGAAGGTTCTAGTAAAACCCATGGTCTACGACGCTACTCCAAAAGTAACCTAACCAGTTACAAACTCAAATCACGAATGAGTAGCCAGAATGTCCGATGCCCGCCGCTGCCGATGGCCAATGGAGCAGACTAGTCCGGAATGGAGACCGCGTATAGGCAAGCGTAGTGTGGGACGCCCCCCAGTTAGATGGACCGACCACCTTAAAAAAGTGGCTGTGACAGATTGGATGCGTAAGGCGGAGGACAGAATGTTGTGGTGCAGCCTGAGAGAGGCCTATGTTCAACAGTGGACTGCGATAGGCTGAGTTGATTGAGCCAGAATGTCCCAGCACAAATATTTGAATGGCGATTCGTACACCACGCGAGCTACTAGAAGCACAGAACCAGTCAAAGGGGAGGTGGCTTCCTATGTCCAGCAGTGGACGTCATTCGGTTGAAATGATGAGGATGATGACGATGACACCACGCGAGTTACTAACGCATCATTGACTAGTTTGTCATTGGTGATTTGTTTGTAACACGTAACTTTTGAGTAGCCTCGTGGACGACGGGCCTAAGAACAGATCCTTGTTTTGCTGCCAACAAAACAATTGTAGTACAATTTCTAATAAGGGAACAATAAATCACTCGCCTGGCCCCGGCTGCTGGAGTCATGTGCTTACAAACTTCTTTCCGCTACTCATTAATCAATTTTTTTGGTACTTTAATTTTCGCTGGGTTCAACATGTTCGTGATTTTAAAAATATTAAAGATTTTGACCAACAAATGTTGGTACTCGTAAAACTATTACACATACACATACATTGGCTAACGCCTTCTTCCCATGGGGATAGGCAGACAGAACGCCTCCTGCTACGGTCCTTACATACCTATCTTTGCCTCGTTTACGTTCATACATCTGATCATACACACACGCCGGTTGTGACCACTACGCACCTGACCTTTCTGAAGAACATCACCAATAAGGCCCAAGCCAATATGTCCTTCTAACTAGGGCGTACCCTCGCGGCTTTTCCACTCACAACTATGCCTTGTAAATACCGGGTGTTAGTGTTATAAGTACTTAACTCTAAATGTCGCCTCAATTTTTTTATCCCAAAGTTACTAACGAATAATTAAACGGATTTATCAGCCTTTAATGGAAAGTTGAATAAATTTTTGTAGTTTCTGAAGCGCCTGATGTGGCATAAATAGCAAACACTTTCAATCGATTTAGCAAACCTTATGTATTTTTTAGGCGAACTAAGATTTACTAGGAAAGTTTATGTAGATAAGTCTAAAAAGTTGGAGCTTAGTGAATGTTGTACAGCGCATTTTCAGTGAACAAAAACATAACTAACATAATATATTTTTCATACCACTTGCTCAAAAAAGTGACATTCTATGCCACAAAAAGCGAACATAACAATAGTCATTTTTAATCTGTTAAAAACAGGGAAAGAAAATTGTACTGAATTTCATTCATCCTCTAGGGGGAGAATGTGATTTAAATTTGGAATACTTACTGAAATTTATACTGAACTACATCTATGTTTACACCATTGAGTTTGTATATAAAGCATTATACATCTTTTTGAAAAAGGAATACGCATTTATTATGCAGTTATGATTATTAAATAAAGTTACGAAAACCGACGAGGCCGTATGAGCTTGATGCCTTTGCTTTTCCGACAAAAAAATATTAGTCTAGGAATTTACCGCGTTTTTGTTTTCATCAAATACATAAACGTTAAGTTTATTTTTTCGCAAATGGTACGAAAAGTAGAGTATTTTCCTCGGTGATAAAGCTGTCTTAGTCTTGGGTGACCTTAAATCCCTTGCTACACTCAGGACTCGTCTTAAATCCCTCGCTTCGCTCGTGATTTAAGCTTTTAACACCCTCGCTACGCTCGGGAGTAAACCTCGAGTCCTTCGTTACGCTCGCGATTTAAATCGTCACCCGCGACAGAAGACACTGCTTTATCCCCTTGGTTAATAATCTACTATTTCATACCACTTGCTCAAAAAAGTGACATTCTATGCCACAAAAAGCGAACATAACAATAGTCATTTTTAATCTGTTAAAAACAGGGACAGAAAATTGTACTGAATTTCATTCATCCTCTAGGGGGAGAATGTGATTTAAATTTGGAATACTTACCGAAATTTATACTGAACTACATCTGTGTTTACACCATTGAGTTTGTATATAAAGCATTATACATCTTTTTGAAAAAGGAATACGCATTTATTATGCAGTTATGATTATTAAATAAAATTACGAAAACCGACGAGGCCGTATGAGCTTGATGCCTTTGCTTTTCCGACATAAAAATATTAGTCTAGGAATTTGCCAAGTTCCTCAGACGCAAGAACAGAGAAATACTCAAATCAACTCATCAACAATAAATGTACCAAACAAAAATGTAACTCTCTCTATCAATAATTGGACCAATGTTTCGAATGTTAACTTTTACTTTTAATTGTCATTATTTTTAATAAATGCTTATCTCATATTATTATTGTGTTATTTTTTTCGCAAATGGTACGAAAAGTAGAGTATTTTCCTCGGTGATAAAGCTGTCTTAGTCTTGGGTGAACTCAAATCCCTCGCTACACTCAGGACTCGTCTTAAATCCCTCGCTTCGCTCGTGGTTTAAGTTTTTAACACCCTCGCTACGCTCAGGAGTAAACCTCGAGTCCTTCGTTACGCTCGCGATTTAAATCGTCACCCGCGACAGAAGACACTGCTTTATCCCCTTGGTTAATAATCTACTATTCTGTGAAACTTAATTTTTAACAATGAACTTTGTTTTTCACCTAAGTGCCCACTTAGTAGCGTTGTACCTAAGTACCAACTAAACGCTATTGTAGTAACTTGAAATCGTATTAAGAGCGTGTACAACGGTCCACTAGCGCCACTCCTTTAAAAAAATATTATCTCGTGACTGAGAAGGAATTATGAAAATCTCCTCAATCAGCGACCTCGGTAAGTGTGTCTAGAATTTTCTAATACCTACCTTTTATTAAGTTTCATATTGAGACACGAAGCAACTAAATACGACATATAGGAATGTGGCCGCTTTTCTTTAGATCGAATTTTGTTGCTTCGTGTCTCAATGTGAAATTTTATAAAAGGTATTAGAAAATTCTAGACACATTTACCGAGGTCGCTGATTGAACAGATTTTCATAATTCCTTCTCAGTCACGAGATAATATTTTTTTAAAGGAGTGGCGCTAGTGGACCTGTGTGCACCTTCTTAACTACATGTTTAGGACACAGATTACATAATAGAATAACAATTTACTTTTCATCCCACCATCTCGGAAAGAGTATTTTTAATCTTCAATATCTGAGTGGAAAAGCCGTTTTTATTCTCTAGAGGATAAAGTAAATTGAATTTAGAACATCGTGTGCACTAAGTTTGTGAATTAAAAAAAACATTAAACCTATTTACTGCTACCTCTATGGTGCCGAATATATCATACAACTTTTTTTTAATTTGTTAAAAACTCAGACTCGGAACCTTCTTGGTGTTCTTTTTTCAATTTGCTTTGTACGCGGTTCTTCACGCGGCATTTTTTCACGTCATTGTTAAACCTTATATTAAAAACAAGAAACTTGAAAACAAGTGAAAAAACTAAAATGAGTGATTCTAGCGACGAGGAAGTTTGCTTGACGCCAACAGAATTGACTGAAACTGTTAATAATGCGCAAATGAGCTTTCTCCCTCAACAATCACGCGAGAAGTATTTAAAACAGTACGATATGTTCAACACGTGGCGACTAGCAAAAGGAGCCAAAACTTTCTCAGAAAACGTTTTGCTGGCATATTTTATAGAATTATCCGAGAACAAGAAAGCAAGCACTCTATGGAGTACGTATTCGATGCTAAAAGCAACAATAAAGATGAAAAAAGACAAACATATCGATACTTATCCTAAATTAGTGGCATTTTTAAAAAGAGCCTCATCTGGTCATCAACCAAAAAAATCGAAGGTTTTCACAGTATCTGATATTGAAAAGTTTCTTAACGAAGCACCCGATTCCGTATATTTGGCGGCAAAAGTAAGTCAGTTGCACATTCAGTATCTACTTAAGTATATTAATCTCAATTAAATAGTATACTTAGTAGATGTTGATAGGCATAATTATGCGTTCATATCAATTTTATTCATTTATCTACTACAATACTCTTTACGTTACAGGTTGTTCTTATTATTGGAATAAACGGAGCATGTCGAACTAATGAACTAACACAACTTAATGTCAAAAACATTGAGAAACATTCAGATGACTTACTATTAATTAATTTACCTAATACAAAGACAAAAAGAGACCGCAACTTCGTCATTCGCAAGGAATACGTAACGATTGTTGAGAAATATCAAGCCTTACGCCCGCCTAACACTCCAATCAATCGATTTTTTCTACAGTATCGCAATGGAAAGTGTGTTAGACAGCCTATGGGTACTAATAAAATTGGCAGTATCCCACGAGAAATAGCAAAATTTCTTGAACTTCCAGAACCCCTGTTGTACACGGGTCATTGTTTCCGACGAACTTCAGCCACACTTTTGGCTGATTCCGGAGCTGATCTCCTGTCCCTTAAGCGCCACGGAGGCTGGAAGTCCAATGCAGTTGTAGAGGGATACATAGAAGATTCCATCCAAAATAAGTCTAAAATATGTGAAGGCATCGTAGGAGCCATTACACTGAAAGAGCCTCAATCGGATCCTTGGACTGGCCCTTCTACATCAAAAATAAGCCGTTATGAAACACCTAACCATCTCCCTCTCTCTCCAACATTCACGCCAAGGGAATCCGATGAATCGGTACAACTATTAAGTATGACAGATAGTTTACCGAAAAACAGTACACAAGTGACTAACACCAATATTACAGTACCAAAAAAAAATATTACACTCAATTTAAATAACTGTAGCAACGTTACTTTAAAATTTTCTTAATTATACCTTAGTATTATTTTGTTATAATTTAAAGATTATTCTGTAATACTTACCTGTCATAATGTAGTAATTAATACCTAAACTGAAATAAAAGTGTACCTATCTTGTGATTGTAAACTTTTTTTTTTGCATTTAGTCATTTCCTCGCTGAGGTGGAATGAAAAGTTACGTGTTGCACTCGAGTGCAAAGATTTTTCACCTCGTGCTCTTTTGATTCCCTCGCTAACGCTCAGGATTCTAATTTTGAATCACTCGCTGCGCTCGTGATTCAATTTTAGAATCCTTCGCTTGCTCGGTCATCAAAATTGAACACGCGGTTAAAAAGCAACTTTGCACTCTTGTATAACAAATAACTATTACCTTGCTGCTAAATAAAGGGCCGTATATTGACAAAACAAAAGATAAGGACAATATTAGTCCTCCACACCGTATTCCGGCTATGACAGCCGGTCTCAACTAGCCTTCGGGAAATATTATAGTGCACAAGCGTGTGCACAAACACAGTTGCACACTTTCCTCCCTCGCTCCCATAGTCCGATGAGACGGCAACCCGTCACAACCGGAGAGAGATCAGGTGCAGGACCAAACGGCTTAACGTGCTTTTCCAGGCACAGGGATAAAGACAATACAATACAATCAAACAACATCATTATTCTCATGCTCTTATTCCAATTTATTTGGGGTCGACGCAACATGTCTTTTTCTTCCATACTTCTCTATTAGTCGTCATCTCGGCAGTCACTCCCTTTCCAACCATATCATCATTCACTCAGTCCATTCATCGTTTCTTTGGTCTTCTCCTACTCTTATAGCCATCGACATTCATACCCAAAACTTTCCTCATTCCTTCGTAACAATCAAACTCATATTATAGTGTTTTAAAAACCTCTACCATTATTTTACGAGCTCCATCAAGATCAATAACATATTTTGTAGCAAAACTTTCTACACAAACAAATACCCAAATAGATACCTACTTAGTAAAAGTTATTCCAAACAAGTATTTCATAAATATTCTGAAACTAAAAGTCGACGCCACGCCTAGACATAACAAACTATAACGCTTCGAAAATCTATTTTGTCAGAAAATACGGCAATAAGTTCCGCTAAGTGTCTGTACGAAGGAAACCCCGAAAATGTTTACATATGAAAATTATGAAACACTCAGCCTAAACCTTAAGTAGGTAATGTAAATTTATCAACAGGCTGGGTGGGAAGTGTTCAATTTGAATTGTAGATGATTACAAATAAGTTTGTAAAATGGCCACCGTAGTTAATGGAGCTGAATTAGTTCCCCTGCCTTACCTTTCAGGGGTTTAACTTAAAGGTCGATGAATTTATTTTTGTTTTTTTTTTTCCTGGGACTAGATGGTCAGTATTTCAGAGCAATAGCAAATTGTTTGAAAGCGTAGGCAACTACAGTCTATAGCTAAAGTCAATATTCCTGTTTCAAATGGAGAAAATATTAGAGCCCAAGCCGTTTCCTTAGTCCTAAGTACCTAAGTCTTAAGATTTTATAAAAATGTTTCTGTCAGCAAGACCCTTGTGTTCTAGGCACCAGACAAAGAATAATTTATTAGGGATCAAAGGAGCACGCTCAGAAAAAATCCACAAAGCTTGCACTATTGGGAAGATTATTAATTTTAGTGATATTACGAAATTACTTTTTAGAATTCGTAGTTAAAATCTAAAAACTGCTCACGTGGCATTCTTTGAAATGGAAATTTCTTTTGATATTATTTTATTTTTAGTCTATGTTATCCCACAGCTGGGCAAAGGGCGTCCGTTTCTCCTTTTAACTCCTCTCCGAACTGTGTGGACCAATCTTGTCTGCAGGTGTCAAGCTCGTCCCACCATCTTCTCTTGGGTCGTTTTCTGGGACCGAAATGGTGGTAGATTTGGCCCAGCACCCTAACTGCGTAACACACGATCTATCGGAATCGGTTTCATTTTGACAGTTCAACAACATTCATTGCGTTATTTACATGTTGAGCAGACAAATTTTTCGAACTTATGAAGCAATGGATTAGCAATTTGCTTCAAAATGATTCGGATTCCGATTGATCGGGTATTACGCAATTAGGGTGCAGGACTCGTTCGACATGCAGCAAACGTGTCCGGCCCACTCCCACTTACGCTTGACTGCTTTTTGGGTGACGTCGGTGATGATATTGTACGTAAAAAAATACATAAAGTACGTAAAAAATACATAAATTAAAAATTCTATGAAGTTGATATCAAATCATATACGATTTATTCCACTACGAACCCTGCGGCGATTATTTTTTTTAACAAATGCTCTCAAATTATTTTAATTAACACCGAATACAAAAATAAATCATACAAAATAATTCTTTAAACTTTTAAGATTAATGGCCACATTTTCTAAGCTATTTAAGCTATTAATTAGTAACTATTCAAATAGTTTATTAAAAAAATCCTTTAAAAGCGAGCAATTAATTTTGAAATATACCTGCAAAGTTGAAAAGAAAGTCTTCAAAGACTTTTTGCTCGGCTCTCGTCATCTCACGCCGCATATTAAAAACGACAAAATTTCGAACAAGAAAACTTAAAATTGCTTTAAATAAGTAATGTATGTTTTCCGGCCGAGAAACTTTGTCGTACACATGGAAGAATATATCTTAACATTTGTATAAGTAATGCAGTTCTTTAAAGTTATACTTACTTGAAAAGCTTTTCAAGTTATGTACCATTTCTTAACGTCTTAAACGTTCATCGTTCAACGAACTTCGTTTATTCATAAATGATGACTAAAGTTAAGTGGCGTTTAAACGTCAAAAATGTATGGTTAAACTGTCGCTGATCACTACTTATCATTAAGCAACGTTTATGAATAAAGGGCTTATCGTTTCGGCAGTAATTAAAGACTGATAAGTTTGACGAACAGTTAGTACTTGACCCGAATACCTTATTGGGCTGATTTTTCCAACGCTACTTTATCAGAGGAATACTTTTGAATTTTTGACAGTTCTTCCATACAAAAACTGTCAGACATGAAATTTATTCCACGATTAAAAATTATCACCCCTAAGGGCTGATTTTTCCAACGCCAGACAATTTTATTCGAGGAATAATATTGAATTTTTGACAGTTCTTCGATACAAAAACTATCAGATGACAATTTTATTCCAAGAATTAAAATTTATGGATCGGATCTCATTCGTAAGCCGAAAATGTCTTTACATTTATACCCGGAGGCGGTGATGAGAAAAACAAAAGTGCACTTAATTCTCAACAAGTCTAGCGGATTTACGAGGAAAGCGCTTAAGTGAAAAATTGCTTTCTTTTATTATATTTTCTCTGCAATCCACGGACGTTCGGAACGCTTTTTTTTTCCACTACACATGGCGATGTTATGTACTGCACTTCATTTGTTTTTAAATATATAAATAAAAATGTAATGCTTTTCGTTGGTAAGCACAACACTTATTACTGCACAAGCGTTCGTATGAAAAGATAAAAAAAAACAATTCAAATAATTGTTTTTTTTTTATCTTTTTATTACGAACCCTTTTAACGTTCTGCATCGTTCTCATATGCATAATTTTTAACATGAATGATGTAACCAATACTTTGTTACCATATTATTTTGATTTAAAAGAATGTCCATGGAGTTTCTTTCCCGTTCTTCTCCATAGGTACCTACCATACTTTTTAATGGGCAACTAGCTTCATCTTTCTGACTGACCGACAATTCAAAAGTGCCTGTAATTGATTTATTTCGAATAATTGCTTTGAGTTTGAGTTTGACTTGATTAGCATATTTTTTTAAATGTTGGTAATTATCTGAATAAGGTTTTTATGGAAAGACACATATTGGAAGTTTCTCGAAAAGTTTTCAAATTCGAGAAAAACTGAATGTCTTTTTTTCTATAAGCTATAAGTTTGAACTATTAATATTTTGGCAGGACATCGTCTGTCGGGTCTGTGTGCCAGATTTCATCCAAATCCGTTTAGATGTTTTTGCGTGAACGAGTAACAAACTTCCATCCATCCATCCATACAAACTTTCACGTTTATAATATTATATATAAGAGTATAGTAGGAGTAGGATTATTAGATTACATTCTTCGATACCATGCTCTACCAGTTTAAGGCCTGCTACAAAAATACATATACGATTTGACAGTATCATTTTCCACGAACCTAAACTGAGCTCGTGCCTGTGACTGCCACGAAAACCGGATAATAGCCCACCCTATTGTCCGGTTTTTCTCACCGAGAGAGGTCCACGGCTCAGTTTCAGTAATAGAAACGATATATGCTAATAATGTAACATAATATTTGCAAGGCAGATGTGATTGGAAACGCTGAGAGGGGACGCCCCAGGAGGACATGAGTGACCTTATTGGTGATATTCAGAAAGGTCGCAAACGGCGCGCGTGGGCAATTCTCGTAATTTTAAGAACGTTCGCAGTCGGATCTCAATCTCAATCTGTCAAAAATATCTCTAATTTCCCTACATTTTTGCGCTACATTGATTGTCGCTGAGATGAGATTGCGACTAGATTTTGAACGTTTTTAATTACAGGAATTGGCCTTCAGATGTATGAACGTAAAGGAGGCAAATGGAATAAGTATGTAAGGAGCGTAGCCGACGGCGTTCTGTAGTTTCTGTCTACCCCCAGGTTGAGAAGGCGTGAGTTCCACTAAAATCCGTGAAGAAGGTGTTAGTTTATGTAGTTCCTCTAAAGTCCCTGTTATTTAACACCTACAGCGATCCAACAAGCACAACACATCCAACACATTCGCTTTTGGTCATGACTATCGTAAACAGGACCGTCGCCGCTTCAAAGGGGGTCGCACAAATGAATCGCGTAGCCCCAGCATTCACTAAAGGGTACACTGAACAAATTCAATAAGGTGAGCGGTGTAAATCTCAATTGTGCACCCGACTTTATCAAGATAGTGGACACGGATCTCGTGAATTGCTACAAATGTACTGAATGCAAGCTGTGTTTGTTCACAAAGAAGGTTCTAATTCGTGTTTGAGTAAAAAAGAACGTATTTTCTTAGCGAATTTTAGAAATAGCTTACTTTTAAAAATAAAAAAGGACAGTTGAAAGCTCTTACCAATAAACTCATATGGGTATACAAAGTAGTTAGGTAGGTAAATAGGGATCAGTGTCTGAAGAATTTGGGTATTATTGACATGCCGTAGTTTACCTATAATAGGGTAATAATTAAAAACCCGTAAACGTTCTTTTCATGGGGATTCCAATGACTGCTACCAAAAATGGTCAAAGTTAAATGGTATTATCACGTTTGATAGACGAATTAATGGAGTCTACTGTTCGGATAGAACCACGCTTACTATTGTACAAGAGGGGTAATCTACAGGTGTCTTGATGAAAACAATCGATGAGTTTTGTGATTACATCCAAACAGTCCTACCTGAATCATTTGCTCATAATAAGTCAACATAAAACCCTTCTTAGTCTCAACTTTCTTAACATTATAGACTCAACAGCACCTAGCGAACGCTAAACATGTTTCAAGGGCTTTGCCGGCGGCGCAACGCTTTTACAAACTTCGCGAAACGTTATAAAAATACTAAAGTAAAAGTCTAAAGTAAATAAAATAAAAGGCAGAAACCTAAGCACATTGTTGGCTATTGTAAACCCACAGCCGTAGGTCGAATGTAATCCGTAGAGCTTATGTCCACGACTCAAACATGGTTCTTGTTTATTTTGTAATATCTTATGCGAATCTTATTTATAATACAGATACTGGGATTATATGTTTAAGTTACTAGAAGGACAAAGGACTATTATGTGCCAAAAGTTTTCCCTATTATTGACACTCGATTAGCTGGAGGCCTAAAGGATATTGATGGCACCCAAAGTTTCATAGCAATTTTGGAGATGACATGTGACAACAACAATAGTAAATAAAGTAGGTATACAAATTATGCATACTTTATCAATTAGAGAATTATCTTTCCTAGTTTCAATAGTTCCCAGTTTCAGAATGAAGCAAGACTAAATCATAGTTATGCAACATTATTATTTCGGTGCTAAAAATTGTTCGCTGGATCTCATTTCTATATTCCAAACAATATATTATAGCCTGTGGTAATGTCAACTCTTTATTGAATGCACTAGCTAGTCTACCGACTACAGAGGATCAAATGAAATAAATCCAAAATGTTCTCACACCTAGGTATCCAATTTATTGACTCAAATAACGCTGGTGATTTAGAAAATGGACTCTGTTAGTATCGTAAACTGGGTTTTACTTTTTGCGTGTATTCCCATATTCACACTCACTGTACCGAGAAATGCACAAGCGTTAGTTCAGTTTAGCAGAACATGTATAGTGTACCGAGTTTGTTGGTAACTTTATTAAATTAGATATTTACCTCGATATTAGGTACTTGAATTTCGTCTGGAGTTTGACATTGCAAAAATAAGAATTAAAGTCCAGCGACTGAATCGATATTATTGTGTGGGGCAAAAAATAATTCTGAAAATAAAGTAATAATTCTGGAATTATTATTTAAATATTATATTGTTTTTTTTTTTTGTAGCCATTAATGCCCCACTGGTGGGCAAAGACCTCTCTTTCCACCTCTCTCTGTCCAAAGCTGCCAAGGATCAATCATCCTCTGGAATTATTATTTAAATATAATATTGGAATTAATTGCTATATTATACGCTATACATCGCTATGTTATTGCTCAACACAATAGTAGCGACTGATTCCAATATCAATGGGCCAAACTCACGACCCAGTGGGTCCCGTTTAATGGCAAACGACATCGCGGCAGGCCCAGACGGAGATGACCGGATGAGCTGGACTCCTTCGACAAAAACTGGTCCTCAGAAGCTTCAAACAGAGAGTAGGGAGGCTTTTGCCCTACAGTGACATCACAGGCTTTTAATAATAATTGGAGAACACAAGACTCCAAAGCCAACACTGAGATTGCAATTCACGAATACCTATTTCACGAATACCAAAGGCTTGGGCCAAGTTTAACTTACAATTCATAATTCACAAAAGGACGAAACTTCAACGTTGATGGCCACAAACCCGAATTCATTTTACATCTTCGACGAAGTTCGGGTAATCTTGTTAAAATACTGACTTTAGAAGCGACCTTATTTGAATTGAATGGACTGATATTCCGCCTAGAAATTTCCCCGGCCTACCTACCCTACAAGTATAGATCTACTCATCTTTTATGCTGATGGAAATATTATTTACGAAGAAGTAGGTAGGTGTCTGTAGCTAAAAGGCCCTTATTCAGTTGAAAGTAGACCGTTGATGGAATATCCATATATGAATATACTTTAGTTAAAAGCAATGTTCAATGTAATTCCATCCAATTCAATTCATTTATTTTTATTTGTTAGTAGCTACATCACACAACTTAAACACTAGTGTTAGTACATCCATATGAACATAATTAAAATAATATCTTAACATTAGTCAGTACGTGAATCATACACTAGTGGTTCACGTACTGACAGTCAAAACGTTCAGCAAAAGCGCTCAGGATATTGTTGCCGCTGGCCCGCATCCTACGCAGCGGGGATGTAAACCGCTTGTGCATGATTGTGTGGAAACAATCCCCACGCGCCTCGGCAAACATCCCCGACGCGCTACAGAAGCGAGGCAGCCCCAAGAGCACCCTAATAAATAATAATGTAATGAAATTAATTAATTATCACGTTCCTGAGGTGCTCGTGGCTAAGTAATAAAAGCCGCACGGGTCGATCAATCAGGTTAAGCAACGCTTGCCGCGGTTGGTCCGTGGATGGGTGACCATCTTTAGATACCGAGACCCCTCCATGCCTCGGAAAGCACGTTAAGCAGTTGGTCCCGACTATCATTCCTAGATCTTTGACAGTTATGGGTCATTAGAAGCCCGAAAGTCTGACAACCAGTCTTACCTACCTAGGGGTATAGTTTACCCAGTAACTGGGTTGTGGAGATGAGATAGGCATTCAGTCGACGTAAAATACTGGTATTCAGCTGCAACCGGTTAGACTGGAAGCTGACCCTAAAAATAATTGGGAAAAGGCTAGGCTGATGACGTTCCTGAAATAAAAACTGAAATCGCGTTTTCACTAGATTTACAATAACCTTTTTACGCAATCGACTGTAGGTAGGTTGGTATATCAACTTGGGAGAAATGGTTATCTAAGTGATTTTCGAATTGATCTATGAATGAAACAGTCACGAGCACCAATATATCAACACCTGGCAACTTTCAATTGCGATTTTTTCGCGAAATTCATTCGTTAAATGCAGCGTTGAAATACGACACATTACATGAACCTATGAGTTCGGAAATGCTATGTTCGTAACAACATAAAATTTCATTAAAAAATAAAGGAGTAAATCGCTTTTCAATAAACCCGAGTGTATACATACTTTTGCTCGTGACTGTACTCATCATTATGAACAACTTTTACTACGGGACCAACCCTGAAATCGTGAAAAAAAATCAGTTGATCCATAGATTTATGTTCGCATAACTCAACATAATTCAACTAATTTTTTTTTCACGATTTCAGGATTGGTCCCGTAGTAAAAGTTGTTCATAGTAAGGATTAAAACGATCAAAATTTAACGGTGTATAAACTCTATTTATAGCCGTTGTGGTTATGGAATCGTCTGTAAGCAGTTTTATGTTCAGAATTTTGTAAGGAACTAGCTTGTGCGCACGAAATTCTTTTTTCCCCTGACCCACCGCGTCGCATCGCATCGCCTGTCCGCGCTATTACTTCGTTTACGCTTTCGGTCTGACTTTTTATTTTTGCTCGGCTCCTAAGGGTGCTAGCGTGAGTTTGACGACACGGTTGGCGCAGTGACTGAGCGATCGACTGCTACGCTGCGTGTCGCGGGTTCAATTCTCGCACGGAACAAATATTTGTATTGCCTACAGGTAGTTCTTCCGGGTCTGGTTGTTTGTGTATGTGAGTTTAAATGTTTATAAACACACCCACGAGACAGGAGTAATTCAGCTGGTAAATAATACTGGTATTCAGCTGCATCCGGTTAAGACTGGAAGCCGACCCTAACATAGTTGGGAAAAGGCTAGGCAGATGATGATGATGATGATGAGACAGGAGTAATTCCTAGTAATTCCTATAGCTAATTAAAAAAAATATGTTAGGCCTTCCCCAAGAAGAATCACTAACTATCAAATGCAAAAAAAAATGTTTTAATCCGATTGTAGATCCAGAGATTAGCGCGTTCAAACCAACTTTTCAGCTTTATTATTAGTATATAGATAGCACCTTGAAATAATCCATCAGTAAAATAAAATGGAAACAAGAATAATAAAATTTACTTTTATTTACTTAGTTCCATGACATATTTGAATATAAAATGGGGTGAATAGGGATGCAGGGGTGAATCGGGACGAAACTTTTAAATGGATTTGTACTTTAAAATAATATAGTTGGTTGCTAACAAGCACACTTATATTTATGACATATTTTTGTACTGATAAATAATTATTCAATCATTTCAAGTGTTAGTATAATATCAATGTTAAGAGAAACAGAACGTTGCTTCAAATAAAGCCTGTACGAACGAATGAAAGAATGCCATTTCGTTTCTTATCTGTGGATATTATTTGAACCACGGACCTTCTTTGGTACTAAGAGATCCTCAGATAGTCTTCGTTTTGTAATCGAGACACATTTTGATCCTGGTACTAATCTTAATACCGTCACAATCCTAGACTTTTTAGTCTTGGTTTAAACCAGTACTTAAGCATTTTTTTTGTAATAAGACTGTTAATGTTTAATTAAAAAAACAGAAAATACAGAATCTTTTCTGGCAACAAACTACATATATTATTTCAACGTTAAAATCCATTTTGAAGTTTCGTCCTGATTCACCCCTGCATCCCTATTCACCCCGTTTGACGGTACTTAAAAGATAATAAAATAAACTCAACATTGTAAGTAATTGACTTTAAATGCATGACTGAAAAATTTTATCTTACGCAATTTTCAGTTGCTACAACCCGCAAGAGTTAACTTGAAACATCGCTCAGGTGATGATGATGAGATAATGATGGTTATGATGATCACATTTTATTGTAAGCACGCGGATCTGAGGCGTCGATGGCGAGAGCGGTAACAGCGCGTGGGTCTGGGGTCGTTGTATTGGCACTTACACGAAGTAAAAGGCCTGCTAGGGTTCGAACCTACGACCTAGAACACGTAGATCGCGGCCGTTACCGACCGAAACCGGCATGTCCTAGAACCATAAATTCGAAGACATGTGACATCTACCAACCCACACTAGGCCCGCGTGGTGGATGCGCGACCCACTCTCTCTCTCTCACACAGAGGAGGCCCACTCTCTCTCACAGAGAGGAGGCCTATGTCCCAGCAATGGGAACATTATATGCTGATTATGCAGGCCCTTATGTTTTACGCACTGCCGTCTGATAGGTTATAGCAAACCAACATGATGTATTAATATATTCTCTTCATCTGGAGTGTATTTGCATTGCAGGTTTCATTTAGGGCTGACTTTTCCAACGCCAGATAATTTTACCCGAGGAATAATTTTGAATTTTTGACAGTTTTTCCATACAAAATCTGTCAGACATCAATTTTATACCACCAATGAAAATTATCTGTGGATTAATAAATCAGCCATTAAACGTTTTCCCAGTTCCAATAAGCTTATCATTTTATTCTCGTTATTTTATTGCTATGGAAGGAAGGAAGTATTGCTATTCATATTGCTTTCATGTTTTTTGTACCGAACATGTAACTAAGTACGAAAACGCTGCAACTCATTTACAAAACCCACTCAGCCTTAAAAGTTTTGTTTATAATATCCTATAACATTTAATATAGATATCGACTGCAACTTTTATCGTTGACTGCTTTTTGTGTCATTATTTTTGTATTAATCATGTTGATTTTATTTTTCACAGCCCTGCCTGTTTTACATATTTACAAAAATATGTTAAATCTCCTTTCCTATTAGGTATAGATTCAGCTATACAGCCTATAAACACTTACGCTTTTGCTAATAATAATCTCTATGTCTATAAACGCGCCACCGACGCGCGTATTACGCAAACGCAACTAGTGTAGATTTTTAAAATTCATATTGCGAATTCTTCAAGCAAGGCAGAATCGCGATGTCGACTCGCATTCGATGAGTGCAACACAGAACATTCGTTGACGGCGCGTTCAAAAAACGCTGCATGCAAACCCCCTAAACAGTTACACTGATGATATTCATGGCAAAACTTTAGACAGTGTTTATTAGTAAAGGGGCTAAACTGTGTAACATGAACTCATAACACACTCGCCCAGCTTAAACCAGATACCATCCGTAACTGACTAAGCTCTAATGGCTCTAACAGTCAGGCCGACCGATATATTATGATATGCTCTTCGCCCGAGTCATACGTGTGGACCGCTAAGCTTTATATGCAGACAACTGAGCTGCCCCTCTTATAAATGACCCCCTTAGCTTCATGCAGAGCATGTTTCAAGACTAATCCAGATAGACCGACTATCTGAAAGCATACTGGATATAGAGACTTAGGTTTCGTTTTGAGAAAAGCTAAAGTAAAGTATGTATCTATTTTATTCTTGCAACAATATTTACGTCATTATTAACAAGTAAAACATGACAAAATGAAATATAGTTACTAATAAGGGATAACTGGCAACATTGCTTCAAATAGTCGAGTAGCATATTTAAATTAAATTAAATAAATAGGCAAATAACTCATCACCGTTCTCCTGTCTTTATCCCAATTCATTTCGGCGCAACATGTCTTTTTCTTCCATACTTCTCTATTAGTCTTCATCTCAGTAGGCCGGTAGAAAGGGGTGGCCCTTTCTCACCATAGGCAAATAGCTAAATAAATAAAAAACTTAGGTAATGTCTGTCACAGTATGATTGTGAACACCGTTAGTTTATAATCTATCTCGCGAGATTATGAACTGCCGAAAAATTGTGAACCATTACAAACCATTTATAATTTTAACGCATTATTTTCGATAATTTCCAATCTGTCCGTGGCAAACCGACAAATTTTGAACTGAGTATCAAGCTTGCATGCGACGTATCGCACCTTGCGCTATTACTAAATATCCAAGCAACTGCGACCGCCTTCGAAGTTTATATATGACACAAATTCAATGCATTCGACGTAAAAGATATGAAACCTGCTTTTATCTTTTAGGTGGAGGATGCGTCAACCTTACTGATACGTTTTATAATTTCGCAGTTTCAGTCATTAGTTGCAGGGTCTCTAAACTCTTTAATTTAGGTTAATCATATGTTTGTTTTGTTGTTTTTTTAAAAACGTTGCCCCACACTCGCAATTACTCCTATATCGTGGGTGCGTTTACAAACATTTAAACTCATATACACCAACAGCCAAATATGTGTTTTTGTGGTTTATATGGATTTATAAGCAACTAGCTTATGCTCGCGACTTCGTCAGGGAGAAATTTCTCGCTTCCCCGACCCATCCCGTCGCATCGCATTGCCTACCTATTACTTCAATTTCGCTTAGCGTTCTTTTGAACTTTTTTATTTTTGCTCGGCTCCTAACGATCCTAGGGTGACGTTAAAATAGCTTAAAGCCTTCCTCAAGAATAAAACAAATCAAAAATCAAATCTCTCAAATGCAAAAAGAATTCTTCAAATTCATTTCAACTGGTAGTACCAGAGATTAGCGCGTTCAAACAGGGAATTATAGATCCGACAACGAAAAAGAACACACACAGCTACAAGTCCCATACGCTCGAATAATAAACACATAGGGAAGTTGTCTGTTTGAATTTATTAAAATTAATAATATAAAGGAGCTCATAATAAATAAATAATACTGTTTTTAATGATTTTATAAAGTTGTCTCTAATCCTATTCAATAATTACAATATTAAATATAAAATCCGGTTTTGTGACCTTATCGTATTTTACGTAGTTTTTCAAAAATTATCAGATCTATAGATGACAGTCAGAATCAATTTAATTTAAATGTATAGTAGGTTTCAAAAACGAATAAGGAAACACTAAAAATTAAAAGGTTAATGGTTAAAATTCCAACTATGCCAACAAAAAAGACATTAATTTAAAAAATTCAAGATACAGTAAAAAAAACCAGTTAAAACCTTAAAATATTTTATTTTAGCTACCTAAAGTAACCTCAAAAGTCATTTTACTTCTCTCTAAATTACTTTCTCTTTGGTTATACATATTTAAACTCCATATACATTTGAATTAAGTCCACTTATGATGTGGGTAACCATGTCATTGTACCGGTTTTGGGTCGATCTTTCTCCAAAACGATAATAAATATGAATGCAATTATATACAGGTTTACAACATAACAGTTTAAAACAAGACTTTAGAACCGGCATTTTGCTAAATAATACATAACAATGTATTCAGTATTCATGGCTTAATAGAAGAAACTTATGCCAATGATTCATAATAATAACAATTACAGTGCAATTTTATAATCATACAATCACGTGTAGGTTTTAATTTTTTTTTAGTTGCAACATATATAATTTATCTACGGATAAATTCTGATTGAGTTATTTTCCGTATTAAAATTTTATGAATTTGTCATATGTATAAAATGTCTAAAACTAAAGCTTCAATCATTATGTATAAACAATAATAGAGTTAATATTAAACACACACACAGTTACAGACATGCCAGCGACACGGCATATGTTTCCGAGCAGATTGTTTTTTAACCAACTTCAATAAAAGGAGGAGGTTTTTTTTTTCTTTTTTTATTGTCTGCAAACTTAGCTTGAGAATTATATTTAATCAGGAAGATAGTGTAGCCATCTTTCGTTACCTAACCAGTTATAATTGCAACTGTTTTCTAATCATTAATCAAATCAGCCATAGGCCTTCCCTGAGTTGCGTCATGATGACCGGTTACTAGGTCTTCCGGCAGTCCATCCTAGATATTATCAAGGCACTGGTGCATCTTCCTGCATGTAGATAACTTGTTTTTATTTCACAACTAGATTTTGTCCGAAGTCTCACTCGCATCCTAGGGGAACTACTTCACTAACAGCATTAAAAAAAAAATGCTAATAATTCCCGCCGTCTGGGGAAAACGGAGGGTCCATAGATATATGTTTTTTATATTTCTATGGTCATGTCTAACTCCGATCGACAAATGATTTTTCAATCATAAGATAACCTTTATCTAAAGAATAAAAATGACAGTTTTGCACACAAAACACACGCAATTTATTATTTCTCAGTCGATATTTATCTGAAGATTGTAAAATCAACCCTAAAATTACTAAAACCCATCCAAAACTCTACGGTTCCTACTACAGCCATAAGTCGAGGGCCCAGGAGCATCCTAGGTATCCAGGACATTTAGATCTGTATGCCTTTGACGCAAAACCGTTTATTTCATCTTCCTTATACATTCATTAATTAATCATAATGTGTAGAAAAGTAAGAATTCCTCAATGATGATGATTTGGATTGATGAATCCTAACTTCTCTTGCAGTTGGCAGTTGCAGAGCAGTTGCCTCAACCACAGTATCTTCATCAACAACCATACTACGAGTAGGTACTTGCATTGTTGTTATCGACAAACTAGCCTCCTAAATACTTTTAAAACGCTTCAAAAGACAAAGTATTAATCAACACAGAACCACTGATATAGATAATCAAGTTTGGCATGACGATCAACGGAACTCGATCGCATGCGCGCGCGCAGTCAGGGCCAACCGACGCCGATTGGCGGACGCACTCACTTTTATGTTCGAATTTAAAAAATAACTGTATTAATTTTGTGTTTATTGTGATAGTGAACAACAACTTTGGCGGACGCACCTGGAATTTAGAAGGTTTGTTTATTTTATTTTTAGGTATAATATAGTTTTATTTTAAGAAATATTTTTGTGTACTTTGGATTCGCGATAAATGATTGTTATCTGTTTTTTTGTGTAACTCATTTGATAAACAAATTATACATAAATAGTCATTTATATTTCAAATTTGTACGCGTAATTAACAGGCGACGTAGCAATAAACCTCATTACGACTAGCTACTTATGTTTCAAAATATGAAAGCAGGAAACAGTTTGCACCTCTCCTGCAAATAATATAAAACTAAAATAACGAGAAAGTACAGACGCCAGCACATCAAGCTACTACAATCTGTCAAATTTCTTTAATAGATTTTCAATCGCTAAAGAATTAAGGTTCTAGGTTGATTGGGAAAATTTGACAGTTTCGGGTAACTTGACCTGCTGGCGTCTGTACCTGCCACTAAAGCAAAAGAATGGTCATGCATATAACATACTTAGTAGACATTCAGTTCATTTGTTCTAGTTTATTTGCTCTCATTACCGCACTATGGCATCGAATTGCTGCAGCTGCAAGAAAGGTTTTCCAGCCCTTGAAATAATTGTATTAAGTTAAAGAATATTTTGTTGATCATGTCGTGAATACAAAAAGGGGTTTGTTTATAAACGTTAATTAAAGTTTACAGACGTCAAAAGTGTATGGTTAAACAATCGTTAAGTTATTACTAACTTTAAGTAACGTTTAGAAATAAAATGGTAAAAGACAATGAAAAAAGAAAAATGAAGACAAACAAAAGATAATCTAGTGGTGATAGAGTCCTGGGTTCAATTCCCGGGTCGGGAAAGTATTATTTGGTTTATCCATCTGGTATGGCCCGGTTGATGGCAGTAGGCTCGCCGCTTGTTACATTACATAGAACTAAAATATAACTGCCGAAATGTAGGTATACTACTCATATATTTGCACTTCTGCCTAACCCTACAGGAAAATGCAGGCGTGTTGTTTGAAAGATTATCATCACCGTTTTAGAACTTAGAACAAGATAAAATGCACAAAGAACAGCACAATTTTGCCTTTTTCTAACCAGTTTTGAGTTGAGTTGTTTTTTCAAAGCCCTGGCGTGTTTGCTCGCAAATTACTTTACTTAATTATTTCATATCCATGCTAATTATTCAAAATTAAATGACACAATTGAAACGCTCATTGCGGTTTTAATTTCATACCAGTAATTTGTATTACTTCGAATGCAAAACCACTGTTTAGTATTATGCATTTAATAAACAATTCAAAATTGATAGCCTTAATTAGATACACATAAGCACCTGTCGGTTAAATTGAAGCCGGTCTATTTTCTAACTCACACACTGTGAAATTTAGGTGAAGCGAGCTTGAAGTGAGCTGCCATTCCTCCTGATGCTGAGGATCGACAGTATTGACAGCTCACTTCATCAAAGTTTCCACGGGATTTTTACAGAATAGCACTACCGGTAACTTTGATGGACGTTAGATAAAAAAAATAAAAACAAAAAAAAAAACAAAACAGAAAAAACAAAAAAAAAATTGTACGAGTATTAACTACAGAGCGGATTCGGATGAAATTTTCCACACAAATAGTTTATAACCAGGATTAACACGATACTTTTTATCCCGTTCCGTTTAATGTTACCATTGTTTGTCCGACTACTAGTTATTATTACCTAATTACTGTCTTATTATTCGGATTACCTCAGCGTGTTTCCTGTCGGTTACCGAAGTCCACTTAAGTCAGTGATAGTGCAGTTCTTAATGTAGATATTAACGCATGAACACATATGGTTGACGTGCGTGTTGGTGGGCCCCTGCCTACCTTCTTCTGCCTAGTATTTTCCCAACTTTGTCGGGGTCGGCTTTCAGTCTATCCGGATGCAACTGAATACCAGTATTTTACATGGAGCGACTGCCTATCTGAACCCCACAACCTACTAACTGGGTAACACGATAACCCTTGGCAAGACTGTTCGTCAAAAAATTCGGGCTTTGACGACCCGTATCTAACGACTGTCAAAGATCCCAGAAGAAGTGACGTTTTGACGTCTCTATCGGTGTGGCTCGCTGTCAAAATTTTAATTCTTCATACATCCCTTTCGTACACTTTGTATGAACCACCATACTTTTTTGTGTTGAAATGCGATGTGCACCGCATATGCACTTAGCTTTATAGAACATTTAATTAAGTACTAAGTGCAACTGTCGAAGAAGTTTCGTTCTGAGTCAGGAGTTTCTGATCGTTAACGTCATGTCCTTAAGGTAAACAGGTTTATTTAATTAGTGTGTGTAGGTCTGGTATAAGTGCTAAGTGCATTGCATTTAATTCACAGCCATTTTAATTTACCGCTTGTGAGTCACGTACAAAAGTTGTATAAAAAAAAGTCTATAGTTGAAATTACCTGCGAATTAATTTTAATGGTCAATTATTTTCATTGTGTCATTAACTTTAGGAACAATAATATGAAAATGACCTCACAAGCTGTTTATAGGTGGGAGAGGTAAGTAATAAAAGCCGTACGGGTCGATCGATTAGGTTAAGCTACGCTTGCCGCGGTTGGTCCGTGGATGGATGATCATCCTTACATTCCAAAACCCGTCTCGGAAAACACGTTCTGCCGTTGGTCCCCGCTGTCATTCGTGGATCTTTGGCAGTCGTTACGGGTCGTCAGTAGCCCGAAAGTCTAACAACCGCAGTCTTACCAAGGGGTATTGTATTGCCCAGTAACTGGGTTGTGGAGGTCAAATGGGCAGTCGCTCCATGTAAAATACTGGTATTAAGCTGTATCCGGTTAGACTGGAAGCCGACACCAACATAGTTGGGAAAAACCTAGGCAGATCATGATGAAGAAGGAGGCCTGCTATAAACTACAAAGCCGTAAGTGCTAGCCATGCAAATAACCTAAGTAATTGTTTATCGAATTGACCACTAAAGGCTTGTAATACAGCAAATTGACATAGTCTGTCAATTTGATAAACAGTCATTTTCCATAGCTGTGCTGTTTTCGGTTTCATCCTATTTTGACTTTCTTTTTACGGATAACCCACTCCTTGTAAATTATAGGTAGCTAGGTAACTTTTATGTTATTTACTACATTGTTTACGTTTGTTTATGCAAAGCCATCAATTTTCCAATTATAGATCGTGCAGAAATGCTAATGCTATACAGGATGCACGGACATCGACCCCTAACCTGTTACCATGGATTCAGAACACGATTCTGAAGTTCCCTGCATTAAAATTGTTCGGCGGTTATTTAAAAAAATAATGCTATTCGATCAATTTTAATTGCGGAGGTACATAAAGCACATTTCTATGAAACAGCTGTTTTCTTTTATAACTGACGAGTAATTTCTACGAAAATTTCTAGAATCATGTGCTGAATTCATCACCCTGTATTTAGATCTCTGTTTGTTAGTAAGGTAGTGACGAGTGTTTTTTTTACGAATGGTCTGAAATAATGTCGTCAACATAATTTATTTAAATAACTTTACGAAGAATTTAGCTGACATTTTTGTCTATATTCCTATAGATTTAAATTACAGAATTTCTGGTGTTTTTAAAAGATCAATCCATCGTTCACTAGACTGCACAAACTTGTTTATAGCAGGAACTGTGTGGGTATGTTCTATTTATTGTAATGACTACAACCCATACTAATATTATAAATGCGAAAGTCTATCTGTCTGTCTGTTACCTTTTCACAACTTAATGGCTCGATGAAATTTGGCACACAGAAATGATTAGTTTTATCCTGATCCAATGCCCACCATGGAGCACCTCATTACCAAAGGCTAATGAATTGAAACACCCCATCGACCAACAGACTTGAAATAATATCAATCAGTAAGCGGCACCCTAATTGCGTAACACACAATTAATCGGAATCGTTTTCATTTTGACAGTTCAACAACATTCATTGCGTTATTTACACGTTGAGCAGACAAATTTTTTTAACTTATGAAGCAATGGATTAGCAGTTGATTCAAAATGATTCAGATTACTATTGATTGTGTGTTACGCAATTTGGGTGCTGATCATTTTTCGCGCTCGCTCTGCGTTTGCATTACAATAAGCATAATGCAGGCAGGCAGGGCGGGCAGGTTAGGTAGTGGCTCCATATAAAATACTGGTATTCAGCTGCATCCGGTTAGTCTGGAAGCCGACCCCAACATAGTTGGAAAAAGGCAGCCAGACGATGATGCAGACGTAGCCCCGGGCAAAAGTTAATATTCATTATAAATTCATATATTATTTCATTTTTTTTTTTTTTTTTATAATATCTTCAGTCTCTCTAGAGTGAAGGTATTATAATATGACTTCTAGACCTCACCTGACTAACCGTAACTTAATTAGCAATTTATATTTTTGGACTACTTGATATGATACTCGTACATACTTTATAGGACAATATTATCATATTTCTCACATTCACATATTTCTAGAACTCAAACTAGTTGGATTTTACAATATGACATAATATTATGTAGCTATAAATATAAATGATTGTGGATTCAGAATATTCTTTCATATTGAAATACACACATCATCGACTTTTAATTTAGCTTTAGGGATTTGATTAAGCTAAGGCTTCTTCAAATACTCGCATACGATTTGTAAATAATAATAATAAATATTTGTTTCCTTAAGCACATTATTTTCGGATCATTGACCAAAGGAAAGGATCGTAACAATACCCACTTTACCTGTCCTTACCTGTTTACGCTTTTAAAATTTAAAAGGGTTTTAAAAGGGTAGTGTCATTTTACCACCAGAATCCAAAATTAACGATGCTTATGCATTTTTTATATTTTGTATTGGCTGTCTTTTTCCTGCGACTTCGTTCTCGTGGAAGTAGTAAGATACCACAATATGCTGAAATAACAACTACGTTTTTTATAAAAAATCCCTGTATACTACGTTTGTAAGTTTTGGTCTCAGCAGCCAGAATAAAAAGAGAGTCAGAACTGGTAACGCAGGAGTAAGCAACGTATAGTTTTCCGTGTGAGAAGCAGTACATCCTTTTTTTTGGGTGGGAAATCATCATATGACATCTCACATGGGCGGAGCGGGAGAGCGTGGCAGACTTTTACTGACTAAAACCCACCCGTGTTCCTTCAGTTGCCTGTGCCAGGGGCCACGGTATCTCTTTTGAACAAACCGCGGCCCTGGCGCGTGGAACACAACGCGCCGTCGCCGTCGACCCGGGCCTGGTCATTGCCGGGCGGCGAGCTACCTATTGCTCGCCGCCCGAAGCAGTACAACCTGAGGTCGACACCCGCAGCCTTCAGTGGCAATTTCCCATACCTTGGGAAGTTTTTCGTTTTGACTGTATAAATGAACGCCTGCGTTCTTGAATACTGATACACTGACTGACACATTCTTACATATTATTCCTGAAGAAAAGCTATTACAAAAAAAAAAGTAGTAGACTGTAAACATACGGGATTTCTCATTAACTGACATAACAATAGGTATTTATTTTAATTAAATCTATAGACCACAGAACAGGTCTAATGTTCATGTTTTCGTTAGTGAACGTTCTACGAACTATTATAATATAATAGTATAACAAAATGTAAAAACCGGCCAAGTGCGAGTCGGACTCGCCCATGAAGGGTTCCGTTACGTTACGATTTATGACGTATTAAAAAAAAACTACTCACTAGATCTCGTTCAAACCAATTTTCGGTGGAAGTTTATATGGTAATGTATATCATATATTTTTTTTAGTTTTATCATTCTCTTATTTTAGAAGTTACAGGGGGGGGGACACACATTTTACCACTTTGGAAGTGTCTCTCGCGCAAACTATTCAGTTTAGAAAAAAATGATATTAGAAACCTCAATATCATTTTTGAAGACCTATCCATAGATACCCCACACGTATGGGTTTGATGAAAAAAAAAATTTTGAGTTTCAGTTCTAAGTATGGGGACCCCAAAATTTATTGTTTTTTTTCTATTTTTGTGTGAAAATCTTAATGCGGTTCACAGAATACATCTACTTACCAAGTTTCAACAGTATAGCTCTTATAGTTTCGGAAAAAAGCGGCTGTGACATACGGACGGACAGACAGACAGACAGACAGACATGACGAATTCATAAGGGTTCCGTTGCCATTTGGCTACGGAACCCTAAAAAGAAGGACAAATAATATAAATTGTTGACATAATGTCAAGTCTTGTTAGGATGTACTTTGTATCTGCTAAATTTTTAGTTTTGACAATAAATATCAATTGATATTCACTGTTAAAAATAGAAATTTAGTTAAAGCAGATTCAATCGTTGACATCGACGCTCAAGCGTGTTTTATTTTGAAAAAACGAGAATTTATAAATAAACTTTATGCAATTTCCACTTGTTTTCGCTTAGCTCTGTTTAAAAATAATTGTTAATTATAAAACAGGTTTTACACACGCACATTTGGAATTCTAATTACGTTTAGGTTTTATGGATATTAGTTTTTATGAATTGTATGGACGTCATCTCACAAAAAGTAGCCTAGCAAGATTTTGTAGAATATTTCCAACGTCATGAGAAAAACGTGAATAATCCCATTAAAGTACAAGCCACAGAGTTAATTTGAAAGTAAATAATATGATATTGTGTTGCCGAACATGAGTATTTTCCATGACCAAATAAATTTTTATGTGGACGCAAACGGCGTGTATTTAATCGAACCTCAAATCATTTGTATTTTGCTTTCCCAAAAATATTATTGAACACTCTAATATAATAGAATGCGCCTCTTTTTATGTACCTCTAATCCTCTTATCCTATAATTACTATAAGTCCTAAAAATACTAAATAACTGTTAGAAAAGGCTAAAAAGCTAAAAAGAGGTTAAATGATTTAGAAAAGCGTACATCATTAGAAAGTTTTTAGAGAATCAGCTAAATATTTTTCAATGCCAACTTTACAATTTATTTATAAATTTCATTGCCAATTTGTTTCTTATTAATTCGCAGTGACAAAACAAAATGGCGCCGAATACAGAAAAACGTCAAGTAAGCTTCCCCCGATTGGAGTACCCGATCCTGAGGGAAGCGATGCCAAAATCTTCACAGAACTGGCTGAAGGGCAAGCGACTGCAAGATGGCGCCGAAGATTTGTGGCGGATACATGACAATCTGTATGATTTAACGGACTTCGTGACAGCACACCCTGGAGGATCCTATTGGATTTCTGTTACTAAGGTACGCTTGGTAATAGTTTTATTAGATCAAATTTCGTTTGCGTGGCCGTTTTTCTATCTTTGTTTTTTTACCCACATCATTAAATTAATTGTTCTGTGTGTCAAACTTCAGCTCGAGGGGTATTTTCCACATTTAATTCAAGTCAACAAATACTAGTTTTTTTTCATAATATCAAAGGCTCCGAAATACCTACTCACCTAAGTATTTCGGAGGCAGGAAGTTCCTCGTTACAACCATCTGAACTTTGAACAAAGGTACAGTACAATTAATCTTTTGAAGTTCAAACAAATCTCAAAATGTTTTCCTTCTCTTCTATTGAAGTAGGACAAACCCGTAAATGATTTTCCTCTTTCATTGGACGATAAAAAATGACCACGACTGCCCGGGCTGGGATCCGGTCGCGATAAATGGCGACAAGCTCCATTTCTATCACATTGAGACCTGATACTGTCATTTGCGAGCTGCGAGTGTACAATGAATAGGTACTACATCTCTGTTATGGACATGGTATCCAATAGATTTCAACTGTTATTTATTCAAGTTATTTTCTGTACAATATTACAATCAAGTAATATTCCGTTTTGAAACCACTAAGCAGGCTCTCAGACATGCACACTTATTCGGGACTCTCAGGCTAATTATTCTAAGAGGCAGCTAATAAAACGCTTATTAGGAAAAATTATGAATAATCAAACCGGCATAGCTATTTACAACCATCCGACCGGCTATCGTATCAAAAATGACACATTTCGATAACCTGATTTGCTATGCGACAGCAAACAGCTGTTGGTAGAAATAGTGGTCATCTATTTGATTTAAATTGACACAATTTTCGTGTTTTGGACTTGTGAACAGCGTTTAGTTAGAGGATTCCTACAATAACATTGATTGATGTTCGATACGCCACGGAAGCGTATCGAGTGGTTGTGAATAGCTATGCAGATATCCAAAAGACTAGTAGTTATCAGTTACAATAGTAGTGCTTATTCAGCGAAAAGAAATATATTCCATGTATGATATTATTTTATTAGTGCCACGATGATTGATGACCGTTTGAATCAATGCAAAGCAATGCTTCAGTTATTGAACCAATTGTAACAAGGGGTTCTCAATTACTCTCTCGAACACTTGAGATGATGGTAAACGCTGCAAATTAACTTACTACCAAGTACGATCCCGTTTCTTTGAAACACTTTTGAATTACCGAACTCGGTTACATAAACGTCTCATTCAGATTTTACATAAATAATGAACTTGTCGGCTTGGAGTGAAACCTGTCCTACTTACAATACATCTAATAACAACTCGGTATTTGACAACAAGCCTTACCTTGTTTCTTTAATTATTTATGAATGTAACAGTTGTGTTAATTAATTAAGTACGAATTCCATTTGTATTTATGCTTGTCATTTGCTTAACGTAAGCAATTAACTAATGAGTTGTTCGATATTGGAATTTGACTTCAAAATTAGGTTGATTGGTTGGTATGTATTTTGGAAATAAATAAACTGTAGGTAGACCTACTATAATTATAGTCCTTAATGATTTCGATAACGGCGACCCTTTGCAATTATTATTTCCTAGCGTGTGCCCTAATATGACTCGTCAGACCGAATTTTGTTTTATATACCCGGTAAGAACTAATGCAATAGAGTTGGCCGGCAGAGTTATAGGTACAGAAGGGCTTAGGTCTCTCTTTACGTACTTGGAGTTTTTCGGTTAGTGTATTGAGGCATATTTTTCCGATTTTTTTAAATTAAACCTACTAATTAGAAAAGAAAAAAACCTACAGGATAGTATTCAGTTAGACAATGATAAAGTGAGAATGAAAATTAGTGAGAATTCATAAGTTCGGAATACTGGCAAAGTACCTAATTATGAAAGCAATAATTGTGTAAAGGTTACGCTGTAATGTATGTTGATGAAATTCTATATGAGGTCGAGAATATTGAAAAGGTACTGAACAATTGCAATTTAAATAAGTTATTTTACATCAATGGTGAAAATGGGATACTATAGGAAACAGAAATAGAGTTGCTTGTGGCTAAGTAATAACAGCAGTACGGGTCGATTGATCAGATTAAGCTACACTTGCACCGGTTGGTTTGTGGATGGGTGACTATCTTTACATAGCAAGACCCCTCCGTGCGTCAGAAAGCACGTTAAGCCCTCGGTCCCGGCTGTCATTCGTGGATCTGGAAAGACTGGTTGTCAGACCTTCGGGATATCAGAGTATCGAATTACCCAGTAATTGGGTTGTGGAGGTCATAAAGGCAGTCACTCCATGTAGAATACTGGTATCCAGCTACATCCGGTTAGACTGGAAACATAACAAATATTTGTTGGTGTTCCTCAGGGCACAGACATAACAGAGGCCTTCGAGACACATCACCTCAAAGGCGTTGCAGAGACTCTCCTACCAAATTATTACAGAAGAAAAGCAACAAAACCCAGAAACCAACCTTTCACGTTCAAAGAAGATGGGTTTTACAAGACCTTGAAGTTGAAAGTCATGGCGCAACTGACTGAAATACCTAATGACATTAGGAACAAGAGTGATTTCGTGTCAGACGCCTTACTATTTGCTTTGCTTGTTCTAAGTCCCACGAGCTGTTGGGGCTGGACTCAGAGCTTCATTTTAGGAGCCTCCTTGACTGTCTTGAACGGATTGGTCCTTAGTTCCCTCGTCACTTGTGCACATAACTATTTCCATCGCAGTGACAGCTGGAGGATGTACTTATTTAACTTAAGCGGGATGTCGTATAGGTGAGTTTTTATTTATTTTTACCATTAATATTTTTAGCCATATTTACTAGTTTGACGACATGATTTTTACTTTGTACAGTCAGGAAAATTAAGTGGTAAGCAAATTGACACCCTACGTCAATTTGCCGTGTATCTCTTCATACGACCGTCAAAGAATAACAGAGGGACCATTCTCGTAATTTTAAGAACGTTCAGTCTTAATCTGTCAAAATTACCATTAATTTCCCTACATTTTTGACATTGATTTTCGCTGAAATGAGATTGCGAGTAGATCTTGAACTTTTTCATTGCGAGAATTGGCCTTCAGTTGTTTTTAGAATACACGGACAATTTAAGTTGATAGTCAATTTGGTAAGCAATTCATTCCCGTTACTTACTTAACATACATATTTGTGACTACGTGACAACTACGTGATTTTTTCTAGACTCATTTAATTTGTTCCTAACACTCAAGCAAAATATATCTTCTACTAACTGCGCCCCCCGGTTTCACCCGCATAAGTTTCGATCCCGTGGGAATATCAAGATAAAAAGTTATCCCGATATTCCCACGTGTTGTACCTGATGTGTTAATCCTGTTTAAAAACTATCTGTGTGCCAAATTTCATTCAAATCCGTTCAGCCGTTTGAGCGTGAAAAAGAAGTTACAAACGTACAAACACACACACTCACACACAAACTTTAGCCATTATAATGCTAGTGTGATTAAAACATGAGGTGCTATTCAATGAACTAAGCCAAAGTAAAGAAAAACTAACTAAACAGAAAAATAATCTAATTCAAAAATAATTAATTAATCTATACTTATAATAAATCTGTAGAAGTGAAAATTCTGTACATTGAAAATATCAAAAAAATAAATGGCAGGGGGTGTTACTAGACCGGCACCGAACCCAAAAATGTGATTACAAAAATTTTTGTCTGTCTGTCTGTCTGTCGGTCTGTCTGTCTGTCTGTCTGTCTGTCTGTCTGTCTGTCTGTCTGTCTGTTTGTTCAGGCATCACGCAAAAACTACCGGTTCGATTACGATGAAACTTTGTATAATTATTCTTTAATATCCTGGGCACCACACTGGGTACTTTTTATCCCGGAAAAGTATATACAATAAAAATCAAACTTAATTTTGCGGTTCGATCCCTAGACCGATTACTGTACCAACCGCAAATAATAAGTTTGTTGTAGGTTACGTCACCCGCAGTATTATCTGTGCGACCTTTTTATTCCTTTTAGTTTTTAGAGTTATTTAGGTTTAATTTTATAAGTCGTAGGTATAGATTTTAATTTTATAGTAGGTATAGGTAGTATATTTGTTAGTGTACGTAGTGACCGTAGGTTATTTTATAATACTGTTAGGTAGGATTAGTCATTCGTATAGATATTAGTTTTTAAGGATTTTGCTTATTTATTGAGTTTAGTTATCATCAGAAATAGGTTTATTTAGGTAGGTAGGTATTTTATTTTCTGTTATTGAGTTTTTTTTTTTTATTATGTAGGTACTTAGGTAAGGATATCATATAGGTACCCTCTTAATCACCACTAATGAGACACAATTGGTTTTCTATTGTAATTAGCCACAAAGGGCCCGCGAGATAGATGGCATCCTGGGGAAGCACATACATTTTATCCTGTTAGCACGTTCCCGTGGGATAATTTCCGACATCCACGCGGGCGAAGCCGCGGGCAGAAGCTAGTTATAAAATAAAACGACTAGAAAATAATACTTCCGCCTTGGATTTGACCTCCGATGTGAAACCACAGTGTAACATAGATCAACTAATTGCCGTGTCCCGTGTACACGTAAGTACATATCAAGCTTTATTTCCAGTTTTAGCTGAGCTCGCATTGTATAGGTTTTACGTACAATCAGAAGTCAGCCTATACTGGAAATGTATAGCTTGATAGGTCATCGTGCGAACCAACTGTCTGTGTTTATTATTATTGCATTCAAGGCATTGTTATTTTAAGACTGATTTTTTTTATCTGCTTGATTGTTAGTTTATTGTGGTGGTACCAATCGATCTAGATTTTAATGCTTACCTTTACTCACACTTAATATTATAAATGCGAATGTAACTCTATCTGTCTGACTGTTATCTCTACGCCTTAACAATTGAACGGATTTGTATGACTGACCTTTTAACACCAAAAATAAATAGGCGACACGGTCTCCGACTTTCGGTACCTCGGGTCGCTTGTCCAAGGAGATAGCAAAGTAGACCGAGACGTAACGCACCGGATCAACTCAGGATGGATGAAATGGCGACAGGTCACTGACACACGGAACAACTTACGACCCACGGATGCCCCTCAAGTTAAAGGGGAAAATTTATAAGTCCGTGATAAGGCCTGTCGTACTTTATGGATCTGAATGGTGGGCTTTGAAGAAGACGGATGAAAAAAGATTGCATGCAGCGGAAATGAGAATGTTGAGATGGATGTGTGGAGTGGCGAGAATGGATAAAGTAAGAAATGAGTATATAAGAGGAAGTTTGAAAGTGGCGCCAGTGACAGAAAAGTGGACAGGAAATCGTTTGGCTCGGTATGGGCATGTGATGAGAAGGGACGAAACGCATGTGACTAAAAGAGTGATGAATATACATGTCGATGGATGGAGAGGGAGAGGAAGGCCGAAGAAAAGATGGATGGATTGTGTGAGGAATGATATGAAAGAGAAGGGAGTGAATGATAGTGTGACGGTTGACAGAGGAGAATAGAAGAAGAAAACGTGTTGCGCCGATCCCAAGTAACATGAGATAAGGACAGGAAGATGATGATGGTTGGCGCAGTGGCTGAGCGACCGACTGCTGCGCTGCGTGTCGCGGGTTCGATTCCCGAACGGAACAAATATTTGTATTGCCTACAGGTAGTTGTTCCGGGCCTGGCAGTTTGTGTATGTGAGTTTAAATGTTTGTAAATGTACCCACGATACAGGAGTAATTCCTAGTGTGGGGTAACGTTTATACTCAATTAAAATTAAATTAAATAGCTTAAATAGCAACTTATTTTGTTCTGCAACGCATATATATAATAACGCGTATATATTTCAATTAAACCAATTACAGGCACTTTTGATTTGGCAAGGAGTCGGTTAATAATAATAATAATAAATGATTTATTTCAGACCATTGATCTATATAGTGTTAGTAAAATCTTAACCTATTGTTAGTACATAATGACATAAGTAATAAAAAGCTTAAATTAACTGGCGAAATGTACGCCAGTACGCACATGCCTAGCTGCCCAGTGCCTAATGAAAGGCCCATCAATTTTGTCCGCCAATGTAGCCAGAATTAGGTCAGGTTAATCAGAGTGATAAAGCTACCGCCAATGTAGCCAGAATTAGGTCAGGTTAATCAGAGTGATAAAGCTAGTTGCAACTAACTAAGGCTAACTTGCCTTCAATAAAAATATAAATCTCCTTGAAATCTTATTTCATAGTCACGTTTTTGCTTCCTTTTTACTCGTTAATTGCAGCCAGGTACTTATAAGAATAATAAAAAATAAAATTACTGATGTCCGTTGTCATGACACAAACTTCCGTGTGCCTACTTATTTTCGTGTATGTCGGTTGAGGCGTGAAAGCATGACAAACAAACATACAGACTCTTACATTTCATTTTATTTGTATCGATGGTGGTAGGTTCCCGGGTAGGCCGCTGCCAACAGTACAATTTGGCAAAATGGGGAATCCAAGCCCATTGCACACCCAGTACAATTGTGTCGGTTCTGAGCACACAGTATCCCACAAATGTGCTACACTGGCTATACTGTACTTTAGACGATTAATGCTCGGGTCCTATAAACATAAACGAATCGTTCTGCTTACCAATGGTAGCATTTTGTATTGCCAAACTGGGCATATAAAAAGCTTCGTACGCTGATTTTACCTGTGATAACTACTTCCATATGGGAGGGTCTACTATGCAAAGCTATGAGGTATTTGCTTTGCATTATTGGTAAAGATACATGATTAATTCTTAATTATAACCAATAACGGTCCATTAATTATATGAATCGGCCACTAGGGAACGCCAGTGACGCTAAACATGGCCACTTACAAGATCCAAACGAATTAAAAGTAGGTACTCGTATTTCAGATAACAAAAAATAATAATAATAATAAATCGTTTATTAACCAAATATTGTTCTCTCATTTCCTTATAACTAGGTACAAATAAACTACTCCTAAAATTATTGTTACAAGGGAAACATAATTTTATATTTTAACTTGTGGACTCCACACTAAGCTGAGCCTGTCTCGTGGAGTCCTTGAGAGTTTTTAACAATTTGAAATATCACTTGAATTTTGTATTTGTTTAAAGCCTTGAACTGAAGCTCAATTCCCGTTCAAAATCTAGTCGCAATCTCATCTCAGCGACAATCAAAGTCAAAAACTTTTAAAAAATTGCCCCTCAGATTATTTGTAACTGTTGTTACTGTTCATGGCTTTAATGTCTCGTTGCCGTTTTCATCCTATTCAAACTCAAATCAAAGCACTTAATAATTGCAACTGGTTTTAATTGATCAATTAACAGTGGTAATTGCTTTAATGTCTTGGTTTAAAATAGACAATATTCAACTACATAGGGAAATTAAGTAAATTTACCTTAGATGATGACAGAAGTCTGTCTGTTAGAGCGAGCGAGCGAGCTAGAATCCTAGTAAAATAGTATGTTGAGAACATACTATTTTACCAGGATTCTAGCTCGTGCTGAGATAAAGGGGAACCAGCATCTTAAAAAATATACAGGGTCAAATTGAATTAGGTAGCGAAACTCCGCAGACGTGATGGGTACCTATCGATATCTAAATACGATAAAACAAAGAAAAAAAGATTCAAGATTATTTATTTGTGGAAACATGAGTATACATACAGAGCATGCAAGTTATCACAATACATTAATAGATCAGTCATGTTTGGCCTTAGTGGCGTACAAATATTTAAATGTCAGTAAATAACATAAAAATCTGATAAATTTAAACAAAATAATATTTAGTTAAAAATTAATTTGGTAGACAAAAAAAGAAATACTTAGTCATAAATATAATTACAATTACAAAATATCAATTAAATTATTAGTCATAGCATTGGTTTATTATTATGATTATGTCAAAGATGCATTGATAATATTAGGTACATGTTATCAAATGTTGTCATTAAAAAAGATTTGATATATTTTTCTGGAGTCAATTACCATATACTTTTGTTTTTGTATTTATTTAAAATAAGTTTTTTTTCCCGGAATCTATTAGTTCACCAATCGTCCTAAAATGCACATAATATAGGGTCAAATTTGATGAGATGGGTATTAGTATCTAAACACGATAAAACCGATTTTCTCAACTATTTTAATTAACTACAATACCAGTGGTAATCGTTGAAGTACTCGTCCGCATCGCTGTCATGCGGAAACGTGCCCAGAAGACTTTAGCATTACCTGCTAATTATTTGGTCAAAGAACGACCCAGCCCTCTGATCACGTGAAGTGTCGATCAGCCGGCGAGAAATTTCGTTAAAAAGAAGACACTCGGGCGTTTCGACCCCAAACGGCTCAAAGCTGTAGTTACCCATAAGGGTACAGCATTTGCGCCGTTTGGGGTCTCACGTATTTTATAAATATTAAAACGAGAAGATGTTAAATTACACAACATAACCCAAAATTGTGACAAATAATTTGCATGACACTGTCTTTCTTTTTTCTTTTTACCAATTTTTTGTTTTCCTGGTTTTTCAGTGACTGGCGAGTCTCCCATGCGATGTCCCATCACTTGCACACAAACACAGCCCAAGATATTGAGCTATCCATGATAGAGCCGTTCCTACAGTTCCTGCCGTACCAGGACAAACCCATATGGGCTCAAATGGGCGCCTTCTACTACCTCATTGTTTATGGAGCATCTCTATTGGCATTATTAGTTGCAGAGTAAGTAATACCTTTGCCTTCTCTTGCCCGGTTTCACTGACATTATGCGACATAAATAAAAGCCTGAAAAAAGTGCGATAATGGATTTTCAACGCTCGACTCAGCGACGAAAGTTGAAAATTTAACAGCGCGCTTTTATTGAGGCCTTCATATATGTAGGTATCGCCTAGTGTTAGTGAAAACGGGCATTTGTCTTCTTTGAAGTATTTAGGCTTATCATATATCATATTTTGCTAGTACGACATTACTGGATACAAATGTGGTACAAGGTCCAATGTTATCAAGACTATACATTAAACGTTACGCGCGGTTCAGATATTAAAACAGCTGTATCGTTTATTACCTTTAATAAACACAGTTAATTGCTTTGATTTCAGTCAAAATTCACTGAACGATTGCCGTTTACAACTAACCATTCTGATTTCTAAACCAAGCAGCGCTCTACACGTGTCCATGTATCGAAGTTTTAATAAAAACTTCCTTTCTATTATGTGAACTGAACCTTATATTTTAGAGTGAAAAACTGACATACTTAAAATTTTGATTTAAGAACAACGATAAACTATTTACATTTTTTTCCATCGAAAATTTGCAAAAAGTTGCCATCTAACATTTACCTATGGTACTAGCCACTACATATCCAAACGGAATTATATATAGAAACCGTTTGTGTTCCCAAACAAACAACTTGTGTACAAATACCGGTTTCCGAAACACTTCACTCAAATGGTGAACGAGATTACGGTAACAAAGTGGAAAATTTTAACAAAGTCGTAGATATTGGGAACACTGCGACTGGATTATCCTGTTAGCGCGCTATTTGATTGCATTGTACGGGTAGTTTAATCGGGTCCAATAATATTTGTAAACAAGTTAAGTTTTTAGTTTTAATTAAATCGGGACTTCGGGCACATTACAAGGATTACATTGGTTACAGATTCGAGTAATTAAATACTTTGTTTGACGAAATCGACTCTTCTAGCTTGTTTGTAGACGAATTTCATTACAAACAGGGAATTGCTCTTGGTTCGAGTTTCTCATAAAGAATTTCGTAACTCTTAAGTATCAATTAATTACAGCCGTATAATCGTAACTTTCTGAAGATGTTAAAAAGTTTTGTTTTCAACTAAAGCAATTACAAATTGCTAAACCAGGCTTCAAAGTTAGAAAAAAAAACAAGCAGTTTCTTTCTAACTGAATCTAAAATAAATCTAGGACAATCTTTGAACAATGTCTACAAGAATCATTCTCCAAATTCCAGGCTAGTTCTCTGCGCAACTAACCATGAAGGCAAGTCTTTAAGTTGGAAGAACTTGATACCATTCACGGTACCAGCTTGGATGTACATGATGGGAAGTCTACCTCTGCACTGGACTATCGCTGTATGGCTGCTGACTATGATACCAGCCAGTGTGTTTTTCGTGCTCTATGGATTGACTGCAGGCCACCATAGTCATAGGAACTTTTTTGAAGGAGATGTGCCGAGGTAAGAGCGTTTTATAACTGGCAACTATTATATTCGGACGAGTTTTTGAAGTTTTATTTACATTTGAAATTAGCATCTTGTTATTTAATTTGGTTGCCATAACGTATGTACCTACGTGAGTTCTAATTAATTATGCGTGTTTTATACATACGAGTAACTCATTTCAACGACCACAAAAATTACCATAATAAACGTGCACTACGATTACTTTTCTGACCGTTTGCTATTGTTCTTAGATGTCCTTTGCATTAAGTATGTAAACTCGTAAAAGAATATTGATAAACAAGGAACTGACAACAATGCTAGCAAAACTAGACACTGATCCGTCACCGGATTTAATCACGCGCAATTTTGATAAAAACAGTTTTGTTCTTTCCTAAAATGATGTAGTTTTACGTATGAACATTTTAAATGTATATTATAATATGTATTATAAAATAAAAACTCAAGACGAAAGTCTTAAGTTTCTTCATCTCTCAAGTAAATTCATAATTTGCCCACGCTTTTGTTAAATATTTTATTATTTGCTCATGGACTAACCAGCTTAACAATGTTTTTCTCTGTAACCACAACCGTAACTGATATCCTCGACACTGGCCTTACTATTGCAAAAAAGTCTGTAAAAAAATTACACAGCTTAAGAATGGATTAACTACTCGTTTTTATATTATTACGTTTATGTACGTATTACTTGTTACTTTAAAAAACTTTAATCATCATAACACGGAAATCATCATACTCGGTAAACGTTCAGAGCTAGACAAAAGCATTCTTTATAGATTGTCCAAATTGGGATGTTCTTTTATTTCCTTCAATGGTTGACTAGGCATGGATCAGAGGGCTTACCACTAGCTCTTAGCAGGGCACTGGGGCAGAAGTTGAACTGCACTGCTTTTTTGTTCTATGACTGCAGTCCTAACTATGAGTAATCAGTAGCTGGTGGCAAGCCCCCTGAGGGGCAATTCTCGTAATTTTAAGAACGTTCACAGTCTGATCTCAGTCTCAATCTATCAAAATACCTCTAATGTCCCTACGATTTTTAACAAGTTTTTGACATTTGTTTGTCGCCGAGATGAGACTGCGACTAGATTTTGAACGTCATTAATTACGAGAATTGGCCTTCTGTTCGTATGCCTCGAAAAACTAAATTCATCAAGGTGTATTAAATCTTAGGTATAATCTAATCCTAAAACTAATTATTTTAGCAACATTTGGAACATAAATTGCTGTAGCTCTATCCATTCAGATAAAGGTTTGAGGCGAAAACCAGTCATCGCAATGTTGTGGTTAAACGTAGGTACGTAACGGTTAAAATTTTGACGTGGATGTAGGTTTGATTGACGTACAATGTGTGAATGAATCACACACTTTCTTTTGCATAGGTAGGTACTTAGATACGAAGTTTGAACTGCACTGTCATGACTGTTATTGCACAACTCAAAATTCTTCATTCTCATCAAAGTTTACCATTAGAGCCATACCTCATCGGGAGGCCATGGCGACGCAGCCAGGTCGCGTCGCCAACAAAATGTATGGTTGGCTGCGAATCAAGCGGACACCAGATGAGCCACCCACTATATAGCTGTATACATTTATTTGGCAGCGCGATCTGGCAACATCGCCATGGCGTACCGATGAAGTATGGCTCTAGAAAAATAGATACCTACGTTTAGTAATTTAATTTACCAACAATAAAAAAAAAAACTTAAATTAAACGACAATGATATGATAATGCGGCTCTTGTGAATACTATGAACTTACAATTTTGTAAAAAAAAAATTGAAAACCTACAACCTAACCATCGATAGGAGGAGAAGAGGAAAATTGAAAAAGATTGAAAATTTACATAATTTTAAAGCTAAAAGTATTCTTCTTCCACGTGCCGCTGACACCACCAGCGCAGAGGTCACTTTGGGACATAGGGGCTGATAGGGGGCAGAATAGGAGGTGGAACATGGTTTGTGATAGAGTTCCACAATCACACCCTACTGCCGTTCCGTCAAGGTAGCCCCACTTTACTAGGTTGGACTTATATCTTCCCACTTGTGTCCGGAGACGGTTCAGAGACTTCCAAGTGGACCACAGAAGGTTAACAGTATTAAAATAATAATATGTATACGTATATAAAAAGTAAAGAATCATAGGGCATCAAAAATTCTTCCGCATCGTTGTCAGCTGCAAAAGTGCCCAAAAGGCTGGCAGCATTGCCACATTGCAATGCAGATTCTTTTGCCAAAAAATTGCCCTCTGGTCACGTGAAGAGTCGACCAACCGCTTGGCAATTTCTCGCAAAACGGAAATTGATTTGTTCATCTGCATTTCCTTAAAATACCTACGTCAACTTTCAAAGAATAAACTTGAAACTTCAATTCTGTTCTCAAAAGACGGTAAATTGAACTTTACACCAATAATAATTAGTACAATTTAGCTGTGAGTTGATAGCCAAGTTTTATCGTCAGAACCTTCCGGTTAAACCGAGGCAACTTTACTACACCTTTCACACAATTACGATTAACTTTTCCTACGAGACTGTTTCAAACACTCTATTCGGCGATTTTCAATCGGGAAACTTGTCATTAATTTAATAAACTATTTACATCTGGCAGCATCTGGCGCACGAGTAGATTGATCAAGTAAACCTACGTTTGACGCGGTCGGTCCGTGGATGGGTGTCATTACATACTCCCTTGTGAGACCCACCCTGTGCCTCGTAAAGCATGTTAAGCCATTGGTCCCGGCTGTCATTCGTGGATCTTTGACAGTCGAAAGTTTGACAACCAATCTTACCAATGGATGTTGAATTACCCAGTAACTGGGTTGTGGAGGTCAGATAGGCAGTCGCTCCTTGTAAAATACTGGTATTCAAATGCATCTGGTTAGACTGGAAGCCGACTCTGGGAAAAAACTAGGCATTTATATTTTACAGTTCAATAATGGTTGTACGTAACATTTACTCGAAATATTTCATCAGGCGCAAATCACACGTAAATCCGTTTCCATCGCGGAGTAAAGTGATGCGAAACATAATATACAAAACGTATTTCGAATTTATCAAATTGATCGATAGCTACTCCAGACAATAGAGATAGCAATGTAACAAAAAACTTAAGTCCTTCAATAAGTCTTCGTACGAAAATAAATTTTCTAAATCCTATTCATGTCAAAGTCTACTGAAGGCATTGACATGAAAATAAAAACGAGCACAAAAAATGAACGAAACAATTTTCAGAATTAAATAAAAAAAATGTCTGTACCTTGCGGTTTGACCTTCGATACGTTGGTATTTTTATTTATTACAAACAAACTGATTTATTTAAAGCCAGTTCTTCTTTTTCAGAGACGAAGATATTGATTGGGGTTTGCACCAGCTGGATACGATAGTGGAGAGAATCGATTATGCGGGCAACCATTTTAAATCGCTCACTCGGTTTGGGGACCATGCCCTACATCACTTGTTCCCCACGTTAGATCACGCAGAACTGAAGTACTTATACCCCACACTTTTCGAACATTGTGAAAAGTTCGAATCGCAACTAAAAACTAACACTTTCTACGAAGCTTTAATAAGTGCCAGTAAACAATTAATAAGGAAACGTCCAAATAATTTTAAGGCTGGCAAAATTTTAAATTAATTTATCAAAATAATTGATATGAATTTATTTGACTAAAACCTACTATTTTTACCACAATTCAAGGCTGAAAAAATGTAGTACGAAAATTATTTATTTACTTACTGAAACAAAATTACTTACTGAAAAATTATGTATTTACTGAAAAAATCAACTACAAGTACCTACCTATGTATAAGGTTGAAAATCAAGTAATGGCAAAACCTAGTTATGATTATAACTTTGTAAGATTTTACTTAATAATTAAGACTATTTTTAAGAACAACACCATCTATAAGTCATACTTAATGAAAAGAATTAAACTAACTTGGCCAAATAATGGCAATACTGGACAATTTTTACAATTTAGTATTATACTCGTAATTAATGGTGAAGGTGTAAAATGTAAATGGTCAGTTAAGATTTAGATTAAAAATGGCTGTGGATGTGAAACAAATAGACTGCTTCATTTACTGTACATTGTATTATTTTTCATTTTTAACCGACTTTAAAGATGTTCTCAACTATGTGACAGGCTGGCTGGACAAATATTCAAAATAGCTTGCATTTAACTAAGTCAATAGGGCACTTTATGTGACGGCTAAACACCCTTATTTCAGAATTTGTGACGCTGCAGAATCTTAGATAATCGATCGAAAACGTTACCAAGCCAGCTTGAAAAACCACTTTTCGCTGGTCTCTCAATCTCGGTAACGGAAGTGATTTTTACGATTTTTTGCATATCAACGGGCGTCACATAAATTTGTGACAGGCGAGCTAAAAGCTTTCTGATACGTACAGCGGTTTATTAGAAAAATGCAAAAATCTGTGTCCAGCCAGCCTGAGTTCAAGCTGGCTGGACACATGTATCTCCACTGCCTGATGATAGGTTTGAACATATTTCGGAGGCCGTTGCTTCAAAATATGTTCAAACCTAACCTACATAAAACCTACAATATTGGTAACCCTACTGCAGTGTTTGTATGGGAAAATTTAAATGATCAATATATTTGAAACTACTCAAAGTTTCTCCATCACAAATTCGGGTTATCATTATCGTCCCCGTCACAAAATTTTGAACATAGTATTCTAATTGGGGTGTTTGGTCGTGTGCGTTAATTCCGGGACATGTATAATTGTATAGCACATATGGGAGTACTATGAACCTACTGTTAAGTTACCATTTACTGGAGGCGTCTTTTATTGGCTTTTCTCAAACAGGTGAAGAAATCCATAAAACAATATAGCAACGCTCAAGTCTCAATACGTAGGTATAATGTGTAAACAATAAAAAACGAAGCACAAAAACTGAACATCACCACTTTAATCCAACAATTCAAGATAACTTTCATGAAGTTAATCCCCAAATAGTTGCAGACACAAGAAATCCACTTGTACAAGTTGCAACAAATGTTTAATAAATGTCGGGCATCCCACAATAAGCAGCAAGTCTTGCAGAGTTGTTCGCAGCACTCGCGCAGTTGACGGGACACATTTGTAACACGCCGCAAGTCTGATTGTGCCGATCCTCCTCTCTGGTCGGCAAAGTTTGGAAATTGCTTTACACGTTCGCTTTTAAGTAGCTTACATACGGTGAGCTATCGGTTTCGGGCAATACTATTTATATAAAAAATTATTCGGAGAAATAGTGGTGTCAAAGGTTACGAACTTGTGATGGGAGCTCTGAAGAGCATTACACCAATCTTTTTCCAAACTACAAAAAGCCGATTAATAAATAAATAATAACTTTATTTCCAATTTTACAATCACCATAAAGGGGATAGGTTAATACTATCACCCTATTGTTTTTAAATTGCATAAATCACTGACTATCTCCACTGGCACGCAAGCTAAAATTTAACTTGTGTTATGGGTGCCAGGACTCTCTCTATCATTTTTTATCGATTATCAATCGCTATGTATGAATACGTCATACAATCCTTCCTACTCATACTTATATTATAAACGCGAAAATTTGTGAGAATGGATGTTTGTTACTCATTCACGTAAAAACTACTGCTTAGCTTATACTTCAGAATAACACATAAGATACTTTTTAGCCCGATATTCCCACGGGATCGACACTTATGCGGATGAAACCGCGGGGCGCTGCTAGTCATATTATAAGTTACTTTTGCTCTCCCCAAACCAAAATACACTACTAACAGTAGTTTAATTTTTGCGTAGTATAACATAATAATTCAACAACCAATGTCTTATTCTTGCGAACTGTAGCCTCCCAAAACAACGTTTTAATCTCCCTAGATGTACTCACCCAAACAAAATAAAACATAATTAATGTTCTAGTTAAATTATTCACGTGGTACGATCTAATAAATGACCAATAAAGGTTAAGATAGTGAGGCAGACGTAGCGGTCTGCGGCTTGTGGCTACCCGCTCGGAGCAGGGCGACACTTGTACGGGTAGCCACGGGCCCTGGGACAACCACCCACTTTAGAAGACCCTCTCCTATGTCTCTGGTTAGCAGGTAATGAATTACCAATATAATTATGTTGCAAACATTCAGAATCTAATTTTAACCTGGGTTAAATTTAGCTTCAGGCAGGATGGTGTTTAGTGGACCAAGTCATGGTGAAAAATTGCTGATAATATAATCTAGATATCTTTGAATGCTGTTATGCTATTCTGTATTATTATCTAAAGATAACCACGAAAGAACATGTGCGTGTCAACTGAGCGACCACACTGGGGATTCGCAAAATACACACAAAACAACAAACCACAGCCTTATATGAAATGCAATTCTTAATTAAATCCCAGTAATCAAAAAACCTTCCTTTTTAAGATACTTTCCGAGGTCTGGCTGATGTTCTGTGAGAACTGAGGGACCAGACTTTAAGGCCCAGCAAACATTTTTGTCATATAATCAAACATTTATATGACCTTGAGTCTTATTAAAGTTATTTTACAGTAATTTTTTTAACTCTTCGTCATGTACTGGTGCATTTTGCGTCCGAATAGTCATATACATTTTTTGTCGTATAATAATGTCTTATAGATGTTATTTCGACATTTTTTTACAATCGTCATATAATAGCGTCTACGACGACATCTATAAAACTTACTTAAACAACTTTTCGTCGTGTAAACGTTTTCGTAGTATAAACGTCATAATACTGTCAATTTTGTCATATAATTACCTTTTAAACATCTGCTAAACGGATATTAATTGTTTACACGTAGTATTTGTAACCATTATATATAAGTCGAATAAGTATTACGAGTGTAACCTGTATACATCCTAAAGTATCACAAACATAACAATACGACCGCTATTTAATTAATACTCATATTAAAGGTTTATAATAACCTTGTATACCACTTCCACCATTTTGAAATCAAATTTATCATATTTATTTGCTGTTTGGTACAACATGGATCGAAAAAAGTGGAAAAGTATTAAAAGAAGTGGTGCATTCAAAAGAAAAGTTAAAAAAAATTATCATTTGCTTCAAGCACGTACTTTAATACAAAGTGATAGAGCTCAAGCTGAAAGTGAGGAAAATGAGAAGGGTTCCGTATCACATTTAAATGCAAAAACCAATCAATTTAACCAAAATGCTACAAGTATATCCTGCAGTTCATTTGCTGAAGTTCAGGACTCTTGTTCATTTTCCGAAGTTGAAGACAGTTATTCAACGTCCGAAAATGAAGATAATGTTGATAAAGAAGACATTTCAACCAAAAATGATGACTTCAGAGACCATTATAAAAAGTGGGCTATTGATTTTAATATTCCACAAGTTGCATTAAAGCAATTAAATGTAATTCTTAACAAAAGAATGCCCTGCATAGTCCCTTTAGACCCAAGGACGCTTTTAAAAAGTAAAAAAGATATACAAATAATTCTTATCGATGATGGTCATTACTGGCATAATGGTCTCATTGAATCTTTAAAGACGATTTTACAAAACTTAAATGATAAACCGACATGCGTTTCGCTTAATGTGAATATTGATGGACTACCATTATTCAACAGCTCTAAGCATCAAGTGTGGCCTATATTATGTAACATCCACGAAAAACCAAATGTGCCCCCTTTTGTTGTGGGTATTTATGAAGGTACGAGTAAACCATCAAATGTATCCGCATATTTCCTTCCTTTTGTAAGTGAATTACAAGAATTAATGTCTAATAATTTGAGAATTGCATCGCAAGACGGGGTCGATACATTGATCGAAGTTAAAGTCAGAGCCTTCATATGCGACTCACCAGCGAGAGCCTTGGTTAAAGGTGGGTATCCAAGTCCCAACTATGTAATATAAAATTTTCTGCTAGGTGATATTCTTATTAACTTTTTAAGTAAAGTTTTATTCGAAACTGAAACTGTCATACCGGTCAAAATCGGCCAGGAACTTAGCTGCAATATTGTACCGGCTCAGATGGTCGAGTGGTGCAAGCGCTGTCTATTGAATGTAGTGAGAGGTTTTCGTTTAGTAGAAGTAATTTAAATAAAAGTCAATTAGACGTAAACTATCGTTCAGTGACTGTAATTATATTTTACAGGAGTATGCAACTTTAATGCTAAACATGGTTGCTTGAAATGTACAGTGGTCGGCGAGTATAGTCATAAATCGCACACAGTCATCTTTCCAAAGACTGATTGCCCACGAAGAAATGACGCAGACTTCCGTTCTAAGAAGTATGGAGATCACCACAAGTACGATTCTCCTTTGCTAGCATTGCCAATAGATATGATTGAACAATTTCCTGTAGGAGATTCTCTACATATTATTGATTTGGGTATTATGAAACGGTTATTATTTGGTTGGAGGGATGGAAATTTAGGAAATCTGATTACAAAATGGCCTGCAAGGGAAATAGAAAAAGTCTCTCAATTTTTACTATGCTGTCAGATGCCAAAGGAAATACACAGGAGTGTTAGAAGCCTTAAAGACTTGTCACATTGGAAAGGTTCCGAGTTCCGTACTTTTCTGCTCTATTTAAGTTTTGTGATATTAAAGGATGTCTTAGATAATGCAGCATATCATCATTTTCTGCTCTTTTTCTCAGCTGTAACTATTTGTACAAGCGAGACACACTTTCAACTTCTACCAGTCGCAGAAACAATGTTAAAGCACTTCGTTGACAATTATGGCAAGTTTTATGGCCAAGAGTACATTACAAGCAATGTTCACAATTTAATACACGTAGTAGAAGAAGTAAAGAGATTTGGAACCTTGCAGAGCTTTAATGCTTATCCTTTTGAAAATAAATTGAGTTCAATAAAGAGAATGATCAGAAAAGGAAACCAGCCACTTCAGCAAATTGCTAATAGATTAATAGAGAGACAATATAATATTGAAGTAGAGAACTTAAGAAACGATACTAGTCATAACTACCCTACGATAAAAAGTTACAAATATGGAAGTAAACTGAAGACAGTTCTTCAACTAGAATCCTTTATCCTCTCAACTGATAATGGAGATAAGTGGTTTTTGACTAACAACAATCACCTTGTTGAATTGCGTTCTGCTACTTGCAACGAGGGACGTATGCAGATAATTGGAAATCGAATTGAAAACTTAAGGAATGATGTTTTTGAAACGCCTATGAAATCTTCATACCTTAATATATTTATGATATATGAGAACGAAATTTCGCAAACTGAAGCCATATATGATATTACTGATATAAAATGTAAGTTGGTTAGTGTTTCATACAACTCAAATATATATTTTGCTCCGCTTATTCATACATTTAAGAAATAGGTAATAAAAAAGGCAGTAAAAATTGTTTCATTTTTTTAATTATCCCCAGAAACGTAATTAACATTTCAAGATAGTCAAAATGTGACACTTATTTGAAATCAAAATTAAGCAAAGCTTTGAAATATTGCTAGTTTTGGAAAAACTTAAATCCCTTTTTTTGATCCATAAAATTGTGAATTAACAAAATCAAACCTTCATTTAGTTTGCCATATTGAAACATCTTATGTAACTAATAATCTCACAATATAGAACATATAAAATTACTACACAACAGGCAACTTATACATATATTTCTTGAAAACTAAAAATAAGACTTTGGTAAATGTTTTAATCGCGTTTAAGCCCGGTAATGTGGGTTAATCGATACAAACCTATTTTAAACTTCCGATATTAGGAACTTTTATCTTCTTAATAGAACATACAAAATCGTAACATAACAAAAACCAAGTTTAAGTTCAAGAACTAGAAGTTAAGAAAATCCTTTTATCGCTTTTTAATTATATAATCTTTTCGCAGGCAAAAAGATTAAAAATTATAGCGTAATGTACAGACGCCAGCAGATCAAGCTACCTGAAACTGTCAAATTATCCCAATTAATCTTGAACCTTAATACTTTAGCGATAAAGTAGAAAATCTATTAAAGAAATTTGACAGATTGTAGTAGCTTGATGTGCTGCGTCTGTGCGTTAATCGCTGCAAACCTTCTATTTTAAATTTGCGATATTAGGAACTTTTATATTATTTTAACTATCTAATATTGTCATTAAAAATTACAAAAAATAAAATGTCACAAATAAAACATACGAAATCGCAGCATAACAAAAAGTAAAATTTAAATTTGTAATCTTTTTAATTGCTAAATAATTATATGTATAATTAAGAAGTGGACGATTCTGTTAACTAGAAGTTATTATCTAATTATTTCGCAAATGAAAAGATTACAAAATTATCATTAAAAATTAAAAAAAAAAACAGGAAACAACTTTAAATTATCGAACAAACGAACGCAAATAATCACGTAATAATCAAATAGTCCTAAAAACTAACAAAATAATATTTAAAAAAAAGTAACAAAATAAAATAATCAAATAGTCACTATGGCATTTGAATAATCGAAAGAATGAGAGGGTGGGTGCTTTATCTATCGTGACCGTCCGTAAACGCGACCATCATAGGAACTGCATCCCAATCTAGCTGGTCAAATCAAGTGGTGAGACAGTTTCTTTCTGATGTGGTGTGTTTTCTTGCTCTACATTCTGGACATCACGCTGCTCTTCAACTGACTGGTGATTCATTTCTTGCAATACTTTTGCTTTTTTTGATCTGTTCTTTTGAGCAGAAGCCCTCAGCAGTTTGGATTCATTTCTTTTAATAGCGTGCCTCATAACGTTTTTTAAAAATAATTCGCACTCTGGTATTGTGAAGCTATTGTCAGATTGGTGTATTATTTTAAAAAATAATGTTATAGTTTTATTATAAGACTTAAAACATATTTTTGGTTCTCCTCTGGTACCTCCAGCCCAAGAACATTGGGTCATAAATTGCCGAGTAAACATGGCATCGACCAATGCATAAGCGTTATTATATGCGCGACCTTTGCCTTTTGTACAAGTTACAGAAAGTAGTTTTATAATATTTTCTTCAGCTTGCGGATTATTTAAACGTTCCTCGAAACTAGTGAGTTCCTGTAGGTTGCTTATAATTTTGAAATTATTGTCATTATTGTCCTGTCGATTAATGTCAGTTACTGGTACCGAAATACGTGTCACCAATTCTTCTAATTTAGTGTCCAATAACGCAAGTTTTTGTAAAATATTTTGCTGACTATCAAATAGCACTTGTATGTTTACTTCATTCGCTGATGCCACGCTTATTAAATGGTCGAGCTTTTGCGCTACACTATCCAGTTTTTCTGCACTAATTCCTGGGATTCCTGTGGTCTCAGTGGCTTGATCATATGGTAATTCTATAACCCCAACGACTTGAGATGAATGTGGTGTAATATCAAGACTGGCATTTTGATCAATTAACTCAACGTCACTGGTATTTTCCTAAAAGAAACAAAATATAAATCACAAGCGTCCGCGAGGAATCAAAATTTCATACAAACTTCCCTTTAGTGATGATTCCTGGAATAAAAACCTATGTCCTTTCCAGGGTCTCAAACTATTTCCATACCAAATATCGTTTAAATCGGTTCAGCAGTTTCATCTGTCAAGCTCCGCTAATGAGACTTCTATTGTTTCGTCGCCGATAGGCGACGCGCGGAGCTTGGCCGGTTAAACGTGAAAAAGTAACAAAAAAAAGTCACTTTCGCATTTATACATATGTTAACTAGATCTTTAACTAGATTAAGAAAATTATATAGATTATAAAAGATTATTATTAACTAGCTTTCACCCACGACTTCGTCCGCATGGAATTAATACTTCATACATAATTCTACCTGCCTTGTCTTCCCCTTTGATGATAATTTTATAATGAAATCTATCCTATGTCCTTTCCAGGGTCTCAATCTATCTCGATACCAAATTTCGTCTTAATTAGTTCAGCGATTTAAGCATGAAGGAGTAACAAACAAACAAACTCACTTTCACATTTACATTAAGTTAGGATAATAAATGCTCTAAGAGCCGATTCCTTCGGGGTCAAGATCCTAATGACGGAAATATAAATATGTAAAGTTAATTAACTTACCGATAGACAGTTAGTTACCAGGTCGTTCAAATTTATTTGTGTGGTCGATTTTTTAGATCTTTGGGTTTTTGCAATGATCTCCTGGTCCGTATCCGTGTCGGACATATCCGACATAAGAGCGATTTGTTGTTCGGAACTTTCATAATTGCGAATATTATTTCGCTTCAGGATACATGGCATCGATTTCCAATTTAATTCTGGTGTAGAATCCTCAGCCTTTATCAAAATAGCCTCATTCTTTCGTGGCCAATATAATGTTCCACGTTGTTCCCATTGAGCTGGCACAGTTGTTAATAAAGAATTACCATTTTCTGTGGTCTCCACTATTTTAAAAGGCATTTTGCTAAAAAATAAGTAAACAAGTTATTATGGACAACAAAGACTTACTAAGTAACAATAGGTTATTAATAAAACATTAGCACTTTAATAAGTGTACCTATTAAGTTTTGTTGCTACTTGATAATTTGGGTTTCTTAAAATCTAAGAGCCACGCGCCCACTTGCTATTACCGTCCTACTACAACTGAGTACTGAATGACTAAGCGAAAGTGTGCGAGCGAGAAGCAAAGGTAGATTCTGCGCATTAGAGGAGATATTCCTGCAATCGAGACATCGCGGCATCGGCCGACCTAAAGAGCGAGCGAGAGCGACATAATTATTGGCTCCGTGTAAGTATAGTGCGCCATCTAGTGACTCGGGATGATAGTTAAAACTCTATTCGGATTCAATAGATAAATTACGCTACTAAATTTTAAAAAGTTATAATTGCACATTTTCTAACATAATAAATAAAAGTTATGAAAAATGCTAAGCTCCGTTTTTATAGCTAATAGTGTGAGAGGCGTAAAAATAATTACAACTGTAGAGATTTTTTTAACTCTTGTACAAATACTAGTAAAATATAATAAGTATTACCTATTAAGTTGAAGCGTGTTTCCAAAATTCTTACAATTTATTTAATGATTCAAATTTAAATAGGTATGTATGATTAACTGACTAATTACAATATTCGCATTCGTCTTCTGGAAAATGATTATAGATAGCAAAATATTTGCAATGGGGGCACCAAAATAAACCGTAACGTAATAAATTATTTACATTGTTGTCTGTTAAAACAAAATGTAACGGTCTATTTCCACGGACTATCTGGAAACCACATCCATAACAACGAGAAAAAAAGATAAAATGAGTTAATGACCACGGCCATTTCAAATGTGCGCGTATCATTTCGATGAAGTCCATCTTTGACAAAAACTTATCAACATCCGCGTAATTATAGATCATTGTGGGGTTAACCTAAAACAAAAGTATTAAGTATTTAGACTTAAGAAAGATATATATCACGCAAATCCTTCTGTTCTTAAAATAAAAATTCTTTGAACTAAGTTAGCTAGGCGTTTAATATTTTATTATTGATCCCTAAATTAACTTTCATGGCGTACACATTTACCATGAACACGCAGTTTATAGGTCGGGAAGTTATATAGTTGTCATATAACGCAGTCACTTAATAAATAATTAATAAAAATATGTGAAAACATTAAAATTTTAAAAGCGCATAAAAATTTTGTTACAAACTTACCTCACATTAATCAGTAAACTTGATTGCACAATGGTTTACAACTGATGAAATAGTTTTATCACCTCAAATAACAGAAAAAATGCAATATTAACTCAGCTGTCAAAAACACTGCCAAATTAAATTAATCTTTTATAATATAATTCGTTCAATATAAGCATCATCTTTAAATGACAATAACACAACAATTACATTATATAAAAGTCATATTGTGTGCCATTACTCGACACGAAGTCGAATACACGCCGCGACAGCTACCATTACATGACATGTAGTCAAATCGCCGACGTGTATAAGACTACTATACGACTAAGTAGGTATTTATATGACTGTTACACGAAACTCTTAGCACTTTAAGTTGAATAAAATGGGCCCTAATGCCGTCGAGTAAACGTCCTTAAGACATTTATACGATTATACTAACTAACATTAAGTTGCCACCAAAACGTCTACTCAACGTCGTAAATGTTTATTGGGGGGCTGTAGGTATACACATTACACATTGTAGATATACATTTAATTACAAATTCCTAGATACGTTCTACAATTGTTTTAAGCCTACTACAATATCCTAGGATTATTTATTTTGCAAATTCCCACTGTGGTCCGTCAGTTCACACGCACATGAACGAACGGTGTTGTGGTGTACCTAAATCTACGATTATTTACTTTAAAAACAAATAAGTTCTCTTTCGAATTGTGTAGGATGAGGCACTCGATTGTGGTTCGAAATGATCTTTTCGGAAGAGCACTGCCGATGGATTTTTGTCTAAATTACATGTTGGTTAATAATTTTAGGTTATTCACTGAAACAATATGCGAACAGAAACTATATTTAACATTGAAATTAATAACTAAAATAATTACAGCTCTTGTTACAGCGTAATGCGATTCTGTAACCATCTCACCGTGAAAACTCACGGTGCTATTCTGTAAAAATCTCATCGTGAAAACTTAGGTGACAGGAGTGAGCTGTCATTCCAACTAATGCTAGAGATTGACACTATTGACAGCTCACTCTAAGCTCACTTCACCTAAGTTTTCACGGTGAGATTTTTACAGAGTCGATCGGGCCTATCAATCAACTGATAAAATATAGTTATTAATAGAATCAAACGCTTTAATAAATAGAAGTTGAATGTTTGATTAACTATTAGGGGTTAAAGTATGAAATTGCCGGTTTGTACTGAAAAATTTAAATTCGTTTTTTTATATAACTTAACATATTTTATTTAATCAAAATAATTACCATTATTATACATTGCTGCCATGTAATAGGAAGGTCATTTATGCTTTTGCGATAGAACTCTTACGTTTTTTGCAATTTCCTGGTCAGTTCTAAGTTGTACGTTGATTAAAATATGATTCGCGGCCGTAACAAATATGTATTTACAGAATTATAATCATTAAAGTCATCAACACAACTCTCTAATCTCTCAGTTTAGGATTATGCAAACTAAACAAGTTGTATTAATGATTCTTGATATTAAACACACAATAAGCTTTGTTTCTAGGTATTTATAATAGCTTACAAATGAAGTGAAACTGCTTTCTGAAATACCGAGAAAACGTAAAGTTAGTTATTCTATTATTATTATTTCGCAGTTATTGTTTCGCAACCAAACTGAAATGTTAACAATGTTCACAATTGTTTGCGAATTAAATAAATTCGTTTACTTTGAATAAGAACTATTCTGCAACCCTTGCAAAACTAAACAGCAAACGAAATAAAGGTTTCAATATTAGCAATTTTTCACCAATAAATACAGTACCTTGACAGTCGCAAAGCTGGCAACACCGTTTTTTTTTTTAACTTACAAATCCCTAATAGTTTGTTCACAATTATTTTTCCTCTGACAACAGCAACCTAATAACAACCTTATAGTAGACGTTCAAAAGTGCCTTTAATGTGCCTATTTGAAATAAATGATTTGACTTTGACTTTATAAGTCTAAACGCGAAGGCTTGTAATTAGCTTTCTGTCGACTATTGTTTCCTGTTTTTGTTTGTTTTTTTTTAGCATGAAAGTCTTCCATGCTGTAATAAATAAATAAATAAAGATCACAATGATTTTGACTTACTTGTCAGTTGAAGCAACCCAACAGAAACCTTTTAGGAGTGAGAATAAAAATCACTGTAATTTTGGACAGCGATGCAAAATCAGAGATAAAATAACTGAACGGACTTTACAGATCCATCGTTATTCGAAATTTAAAAGCACCTGACTTAGCCACAGGAGTTCCTAAACTTACATTGCTATTATCTTCTGGCGCTCAAATAACGTTGTAAGTGGGCGCAGTTGGTAAACATTTTTGTAAAGTGTATTGAAAAAACAAAATGGCGGCATCGTTAGTTATGATTTTGGACACACGCTCAAAGACCCATGTAGCGCCATAGGAGGTACTACATTCATTATCCTTTCGTCTTTACAAACGCCCTTGCTTGAGACATATACTTATAGAAGATTACTACGACACAGTGGGCCCACACGTCGTTAGGCAGAGTCCAAATAGTCCCAACGGTACACGAGACCCTAACAATGAAATGACGTAATGAAAGAACCAACATATTCGGAGAGAAAGCAGGGGGAGGGTTGAACTTGTGACCGTTTAGTTACAAATACAATTTAGTTAGGCGAACTTCGGTGTTTACTCCATTCTGTTTGGTGTACACAAACAAGGAATATTGAAGTGAATTAACTTCAAATTCGTTATTCAAGTGCCCTTCTTGCAATGTGACTTAAGACTAGGTACGACTACATGTGTGTGTGTCGGGTTCCTTCCCCACACAGACGCTAGCAGGTCAAGCCACCCGAAACCGTCAAATTTTCCCAATCAACCTTGAACCTTAAATCTTTAAAGATAAAGTTGAAAATCTATTACAGAAATTTGACAGATTGTAGTAGCTTGATGTGCTGGCGTCGTACATTCACTAGGAAATTTTCAGTACTAGCCAGAAGTAAAAATAATGAAAAAAAAAAAAAAATAATGAGTTGGGGGGAAAACATGCGCCACATTCTATCTATGCGACACATCCACGCAAAACGACCATCGCTCAGCATAATGCTAAGATCCTATGCGAGACAGAGCCCGAGCGCTGGTTTTCAGCGACAGCTGGCGTTGATGTAATGACGTCAACCGATGCAGCATACGATTAGATAACAATTCACTCTCCCCTGCTTATTACCGTGGAATTTAGCGGAACGTGGATGTGCAATACATATTCCTCGCCTGAGCCTTTTTCAGGGAAAACCGATGTGCTAGAAAGTAACTTTTGCTTTAGTAACCTGTTTATTTATTATTTACTTATATATACTTTATACACCACAAAAATACATCACATAAAAAATACATAAAATACTACAAAATATACAATGAGCGGCCCTATCGCTTTCTGCGATCTCTTCCTAACAACCTCGGAATGAACAGTGATTTAACTCACGAGCCTATTGAGCCTACGATACTTAGACACCCACAAGTAACACAGTTAGCAGGCGTCAAAGCATTTTAGGAAAACTACATTCTGGAAATCCCTAGAAGCCGCAGACATCAATCCTATACGGCTTCTGGGTAACATCAGATGCCGTGTGAGAGAGAAACTTGGTTCCATATCAAATATCGCGTGATTCCCAGAAAGCTTTGGAAACATACAGGATTGCACAGAAACTTTACGTGGGTAAATGGATATGCCTGTATGAAAAGCAGAAGCCTCAAATAAACGGAAAACTAGGTACATACATGCCTAGGTACATTTATTTTATTAAATTCACCTTATACTAGGAAAACTTGATTAACATGGGTCCGTACAGGTGTTTTGTGTGGGTTATTCCTCCAATGAAAAGTCATTTATATCACAGAAGTTGCTTTCCAATGGTTAGCATATTCAACAAACTACCAAATACGCATAGGGAACTGCCAATCAATTGATTTAAAACAGCGTTATTCAACTATTATAACTTGACATTATAAAATTAATAACTATGATTACCAGGTAAGTGAGTACCTATTTTATAAGCTTCATTTGTTTAATTTACATAATCGACAATTTTGCATACAACTTTGCCATAGTATAAAGAGGAGAAGTAAGTTATCTTCATACAAACGCACCGCGCGCGGCTAGTATGTGTGCGCCAAAGTATTTATGCGTCGCCGCACACACATTTAAACAAAATCTCGACCCGTTTCATAGTGCGCCAGTCGGGGCTAACAACGCACGAGGTTCGCGCGTCACGGCTTTTCGGCACCGCTAAATAAATGAAAAATGTGTGATAATCGCAGGAGAACATATTGCTGTGTTTGGGTGTTTATTTTATTGGTTCATTTATCCCTTTTTTATAAATAATACTGCTCTGAATCTTGAACCCATTTCGGTATTTGCTAGGAAAACCATTGTTGAACTTTATTGACTAATGATCACTGAATTAGTTATACAGAGATGGATCTTTGGCAAAGGCCGGACTTTAAACTAATGAATTGATGACAGTACTATCAGTAACCTACCGTTTACTCGTGCTCATCACCGCCCCGCGCCGCCCGTCTGCGGGCCCGTCGCTCTTTTTCATCGTGAACGGTTTCATCATCATTTAGGTAAAACCGACCTCACAAACCCTGTACCCAGACAATACAAGTAAAAAATACAACTTCCCGACCCTTGCCAATTTATAGGCACAGAATTAAAATTTTGCTAAAAGTGACAACCCTGAGACAGTACCCTTCTTTATACTATGACTTTGCTCTCTCAGCACTGGGAGCATTATAGACTGATTATGTAATTTTGCGTACTAGTTTTAACGAATTCCTTTAGAAACTGTTAAAAAGCCCACCATCTGTAATGAACTACAATTCTTGAAAATAAATGTTATTTCATTTTATGGACACAACGAAATTTATAAAGATCATCACTCTAATTTGTTGCAGATTAGAAAATACATAGGTTACAATACTTTCCTTTTAAGAGTTCCTGCGGCGACCAGCGTTGAGGGAACTTCGATACAAAACGAGAACTTGTTTCGGAACAGATTTAGAATGTTTAATTAAGTTTTATGGAATAAATTATAAAGAAAAGTGTGGAATATTCTTAAAAGAAAACACGTAAATGACATGTTTTCCAACTTCAAGTTGCCTGGTAAGTCCTGATGGTCGACTCTGTAAAAATCTCACCGTGAAAACTTAGGTGAAGTGAACTGTCAATGGCATCCCGCTGATGCTAGAGACATACCACCCTATCCATTAGGTTAACCGTTTTTTGACAGCTGTCTTATAACGTACCTACATATCGTATATCCAGATAACGTAAAAGTTAACTTTAAAATGCGTAATAAAATAAATATATAAACTTCCTTATCTTATTGAATTATCTTATTTATGACTTCTTACAGACATTATTACAATACTCGTACCGTACGTGTATCAATTTTAGCAAAAAATATATAACTGCTCACTAGTTCGATCTGTTATAGTGGACAGAGTATATTATATCAATAGAAACTCCGCCTAAGTTTTCACGGTGACATTTTTACAGAACAGATCGGCTGATCTTTGTTTTCCGTGCCTAGCTATAAATAGTGACAGAACTTTAATTACTGATACATACTTATTTACTTGGATGGAATGTGTGAATAATGATATGGTTAGAAAGGAGGTGACTACCGAGATGACGACTAATAGAGAAGTGTGGGAGAAAAAGACATGTTGCGCCGACCCCAAATAAATTGGGATAGGGCTGGAGAATGATGATGACATACTTATTTACAAAAAACCTACCCTTACCTTCTTTATTTTGAATAAGCACACAATATTGTTTTCGTAATAAGCTTCCAACCAACATTTCGTTTATGAACGTTTCGCTATAATGAATCCGATAACAGCTGTAGTTAATTAGTTATAAGTAGGTAGTTACAGATACAAAACTCTCATTCAGATTCGATAATAATTACTTTTTGTATTTAACCCACAGTAGCAGAATGAAAGCAATCAAGGATAAAGTTTAACAACGAAATTAAATATTTATTTGTAAGTATGTAGGTCTTATAAGACACTCTACACTCCAATATTTTAAAACTTAATGGTGCCGGCATTTCCTAACTGGCTGACCCCTGAGAAGAAATGCCGAAACAAAAATATAATTTTTTAAAGTCCAAACATTATAATTATTATTAGGATTGTATGTGAGTCTTATAATGCAGAGACGTATTTGGAAGAGCCTTTTGAAGAAAGAGCCATTGCAACTCTGAGTTGACCTATCCCCACAGACAGCATGCGTGCAACAGTTATCGTGTAGTTCAAATCTTGTTTAGGGAGCTTAACGACCCTTTACATGAAGCTATTATAAATTATTTGCAAGATATTTGCGTAGGCCAAATACAAAATACTCAAAACCGCCAGACAGTTATGTCATGTGCCATTGGTTGATGACGGGGTAACACATTAGACCTACAAAAAAGGCCAAAATTAAATCCTACTGTCAAAATAATCAGAAATAAACCACAGCGCTGGTGTATTTAAAAAAAAACCTACCTAACCGAATAAAAAAAATGGCCGCTTCTGTCCTCAGTCTCTAATAAAACCCAAAGTCACGACCTAAGCAAACAAAATTTACAATCAACAGTGTAAAAGTCGCTAATTACTGCTACGTGTCATCGGTCAATTCAATAAGAGGTAATTGGAGTAATCACCTCCAGTCTGGAGGGCGCTAATTACAAACTGTACACGAAATCACAACATAAGATATGTACAGAAGGCCAGCTCCATATTAAGAGCGCTGCACGTGAAGCGTGTCTACGCTTCACGTGCAGCTATGCATTTCCAGTTTTAGCTAATCTCATATTGTAAAGGCTTTTCGTACAATGAGAAGTCGTCGTGCGACCACAGAACACCCACCCACCCACAACGAGCACTCGCGGCTCGCATTCGTTTAAAGGGGATGCGATAAGGTAGCCCCCGAAATTCAAATTTTCTTACGTTTTTTGCAATTTGCAGGTCAATGTCCGGTTGTATGTTGATTAAAATATGGTTAGCGTCCGTAACAAATATGACTTTACAAAATTATAAACATTAGAATCAGTAATACAATTCCAAATGGTTAAATTTCATGAAATAGTCATTCCATAGGGAGAGGGTAATATGAACTTAGAGAGTTGTATTGATAATTTTTATGATTATAATTCTGAAAATAGATATTTTTTACGACCGCGAATATTACCTCACATTGAGATAGTTTCTGATCTCTGTTCGCTGTTTACTCGCTGTTTGTTTGGTCGCTGTACGGAGCTGACCTTCTATAGGTACTTATCTCTTTTGTGACGAAAGACACACACGGTTGGAAAGCGCGAAGCTCAGTTATTAGCAATCAATTTTATACGGACTTTTCAGCTGCTGAATACGTTTATTTGAAGTTGGATTTGAAAGTCAAAAATGCGTCAAATTGATTCTCTTTTATCGCTTCGTTAAGTTTCTATTAAACTTATGTATACAGGGTGTTAAAGAAATTGCGTGCCATAGCTTAGGGGTAGGTTCAGTATCAATAAAGGAACCCAGGAAAAAAAATATGAACATTAAAAAATTAGGAATCCAGGAAAAAAAAAATATAATCTTTAAAAAATGATTGCAAGATCAACCCACTTTAGTAGATAGTAGGTACCTACTAACTTAAAATAGCAATCATTAAGAATTAAAATTATTTTATTTGTTTAAATGCTTTAATTACTTACCTACCCTTTACTCTTTTGGCTCTTTTGGCTTCGGCTTCCAGTTTAACCAGATGCAGCTGAGTACCAGTATTTCACATGGAGCGACTGTCTGTCAGACATCAACAACACAGTTGCTGAGTAACACGATACCCCTTGTTAAGACTGGTTGTCAGACTTTTGGGCTTTTGACTACCCGTAATGACTGGCAAAAATCTACGAATGACAGCCGGATCGGATTAACGTGCCTTCCGAGGACGGAGGGATCTCGTTATGTGGATGGTGTTATCTCTCATGCTCCCATCATGTATGTGGGCTTATCTTTCCCGCGACAAGCCTTGGATCGACCCGCGCGGCTGTTATTATTTAGCCACGAGCCCCTCTACTTATTTAATAACATTAACAATTAATTTATGTTTAAGACAGTCCATTAAATTTTAAACCAGAAATATCGAACGCGTTGTCATTTTGTCCTTCACTTCTCGCGTCCGAATATAAGGGCCGGCGCATTATTTGCTACTGAAAACGACTCGCGACAAATGGCGCAAGATGTGCGCCCCTAACGCTACGACGGTATTTAAATTACAGTTCCAATTTTCCTTTCGTACTTTAACGGGCTTAGGACCGTTAAAAATACAAAACCTACAAAAAAGATTTTGTTTAACTAGTATTCAACAGAAATAAGAGTAGGTATTGTACTATTAAGGACGAAGAAATAAGTACTTGGAATTGTAATTTACATACCAAGTCACCTATCCTTCACCCGGCGTTATCGAAGTGTTCGGGAGTACGTATTTCATTGCGTTCGATAGTAGGTAGGTAGCTCTAGGAAATTATTAATTAGCATTTAAACAAAATAAAAACTTATTTTAACAATTTTTTTTATCAATTCTAGACGATTGCTATTTTATTAGTAGGTACTATATTAGGTGCATCTTATTATCATTATTTTTTATTTTTTAAGGGTTACGACTATTTAATTTTGGCAATTCAAAAGTGCCTGAAATGGTTTAATTGAAATAAATGATTTGAGTTTGAGTTCCTTTATCGATACTGAAATCACCCTGAAGCTATGGCACGCATGTATACTCCACTCATAAAACTTTTTTTAAAATCTGTGCACCAACACAGGCCAGAATCGCACCAACGATTCCTTCTAGACCCATCGCCACATGTGCTTACTACACATGAGGTGCGGTCCAAAATTTCGAGTATGAGTAGACAAGCCATTCTTAATCAGAGGTGGTTTCACTACCACTATCCCCAACTATTACATCTGGTTCTCGAGGAACTTGATGATCGGGTATCCTCCTCACACAATCAGTATTCTAAGGTTCGCTGAGTCAAGCGCCTTTAAAACATAATCATTAAAAGAAAACTTAGAGACTAACTTGACTTTGGTCAAATGGATTGTTATGTAATTGGCCTTTTTATCATTATCCCTGTGTCACGTGTTCTATTATCTCGTCTAAGTTAATATCAGTCACATCGTAATCAGTCGTCAGTAAACTAAGCCAATAAATCCGACGATTAACAACAACTGTCCTCTTGTAACACGGGATCTAGAAATACCACCAGAAAAATAAGACGAGTGTTCTAACAAAAGATTAATTAACTGGGAACGAACTCTACCCGAACGTCAGTATACACGTCAGTATACACGTGTTTACTTTTTGAAAACAAGTTTTTGAATCTTTACCTAACAACCAAACCTGTTGTGATAACGCAAAACAATACTATCAAATGTCATACTAACGTTAAATCCTTGATCTAACATCTTACGGCCAGTTAAATTATCTTTTTTAAGACACAACCGGTACAACATGAAATGAGATCTCTAAACGCAGATTGTTAATCAAAATCTCAGATAAAAATTATAGGGTACTTTGCACTCTATGAGTTAACACAATCTTTTGACGCCAGAATCGCAATAAAACTTGACGCCAAATTACCACGCCACGATTACGCCATTAGATACCTTGCCCAAGGTTATCATCAGTGCACTTCTTGCTGGACACACGTCCTCGTGTGTTAATCTGTAAAGAAACATACTCTGTTTCAGCAACAAAACGATTACTTGACTTTCCTCAAATTCGTTAGTAAATAGTATTACTAACGAATTTGAGGAAAGTCAAGTAATCGATCCAAATTATCATCGATAACAAAAGGTTCCTCTAAGCCTTAGTAAGAATTGGTCAGGATCTGTATCAACTTACTCCTAGGTTACATACAACGCTCGTGGCCCGGCTGCCGCAGCAGCTAGTGGCACTCATGCAACCCATATCGTCACTATTGCATATAATATATTGTGAGGTACGTATTGTATGAACACATTTTTTTTTTCTAATTTTAAGAAAATGTTCGATACTCATAGTCTTATTACCAGGAATAAACACAATCTTGCTGTACATCCCACTCGCCTCCATAGAGTAGGCAACTCGTTCATGGTTTAATGTATCTACATGGTCGTCACACGATCTGACCAAGATGATGTCTGAACTTACGCCATAAACCAGCACTGGGCCCGCGTGGTGGTTTACGGCCCACTCCCTGTCACTAAGAGGAAGCCTGTGCCCAGCTGTGAGAACATTATAGGCTAATTATGATACCTTTACGTTAATATTTCAGCGAAAATTAAAATCAAGTCAAAAAGGAATAAAAAGTGAGTGTTGTATAAAAAGTAAAACAACAAAATAATCACAGCCTACATGAAAAACGTATTAAACTTCGTTCTAACAGGCAGGTATGTAGTCAAAGGGGAAATTACGCCGGGAAGTAGTCTAGAAAATACATTTAATATTAAAACGCCTGCAAAATAACGTTGAGCAATAAACTAGAGGACGTCCTTGCTATAAGTAATTTTTAAGTACGCACACACATTTCAACTTTCGTTTAGACACTAAAACCCTTTTACATAAAATGTGGAATGGAATCTTCTTCACGCATAAAATTAAAGTATTAGGGGGCAAAGTTGAACGCGTTCGTGGCACCCTCATTAAGCTGTCTCATAATTTTCACACGCTAATACAGCATAACCCCGACAAATCACCTGTTATAGCGCACAAAAGGAATTTATTTAGACAACTATAAATTCGGGTAAATGTCGACGTGATGGAGTAAAGTTGTGAGGTGTAATATAGTGGGGAGGTACCTGCAGTCTGTTTTACATTGATGAGAATGGATTGTGTCATGACAGTGTAGCTTGTCGTGTGGTTCGCGTAATAGGTCGTCATTTGTTTTCTCCCCAGTCCCGATAGCAAGGTTGGTTCAGGGGTCTTTGAAAAGGACACGGTGCACCTCTCCAATTGGTGGTTACTTAGAAAAGGTTCTTATCTCACTAAAATCAACCGCGTAGTCTCCGGGTTGATTTTAGTGAGATAAGAACCTTTGGTAAGTTTGGACCTACACTCTTTAGTAAAATATACTCCCCAAGGGTGTCTTATGGCAGATGCCCCTTGAAAATGAAAACGGTCGTCTCTTGTGGGAGCGGCATAAGTAGTGTGAAACGGTGGAACCCTTATAACAAGAATAGGAATGACGGAGAATAGCCTATGAATCACACAAGTTCAAGTTCTCTCTAGGAACCTTTCTGCCCAACTCCCAAGAGGGCTCAGGTGTGATAGTATGTTACAGCTCCGAATTGCACTATCAAAACTTTATGAACAATGTAATCTGCATCGTAGATACTCCCGTACGTCTGAATATACTTTACCTGCTCCTGTATAAATATTCATAGTCTGGAATTCTGGACTGCTCACAGTGCTCACCTCACGTTCCAAGTTGGAATATCAAATGGGATTGGATTGTGGTGAGTACACAATATATTTGCCGTTCTATGTACTTATGTTAAATTGTTTTATAATAGAAGTGCATAGAGTCTTGTGCAAGTGCTTTACCTACTTTATGCAAATAATCTTTTGGACTTTTGTCATTTGGAATATTAGGATGTACGATGCACGTTATAAGAATCGTAACAGCTGGCGTTCTGTAGTTTCCGCCTACCTATATATGCCACCACACCTGCCTGCCTGCCTACCTGCTGCACCATTATGGCGCATTGGGTACGTGTACATGTACATATATCCGGTGCATCTGCGGTGAGTGCAGCAGGTATATGAATTTAATCTTGTTTTTCGTTTGTTACTATCATAGCTTATAAGTAGTGTGTATTACTAACATCATATGGATCAAGGTCTGAAGTAAAGTTTTTTTTTTATATGTATACACCTCCAGAACGTATTTCGGCCTTGGCGATCAATCTCATCAGAGACTAGCCTTCAGCGCTGGAGATATTATAGTGCACAAGCGTGTGGGCAGACAGATGCACTGTCTCGTCCCTCACTCCCATAGTCCGATGGGACAGCAATACGACACGACCAGAGAGAGATCTGGCCATGATTAATATTGAAATAGGTCTGTCGATGCCTTATTCTATAAGCGATTCTAAAGATTTATAACACAGTGACGGTACACAATAAATCAAAATTGTAATTTATAAATGATAAGCCGAATATTCAACGGTGTGTAACAGACTTGATAAATTAGTGAATTCGGAGAATTATGAATAAATCAAATATATTATGTAGGTAATATTGTTATTTGAGCGAACAAGCTTTAAGTGATTGATGTGAATTCAAATGAAATTAGGGATGAAAGCGCTTTACGAATTCTCTGGACTCTAGATTGTAAATGATAAATGAAAATTTTTATTTACATATCTACAGGTAATATGTTCAAAATTCCGAATCGCAACCATTAACATTTTCCTTAAGCAAAGACTCATCGACAGAAGGTCACGGACACGGGAATATCTGAAAAGAAATTTTCAAATGCCTCGGCGACTTGTGAGTCTGATTTTATTATGTTGTCATTAATAGACAGGCTGTACTCAGTATTTCGGTTACTAGATCTTCCCCTTCACTATTAATAACAGTCCAGGTCGTTTTAATTACATTACTGCTGTTTTTAATCTTTGAACCCAAATACCGTGATTTGGCCATATAACAAACTTTTTTAAACATTTTGGAATAATTTCTAACGTACAAATTAAATTCAAGTTAACATAAGTCCTTTCATTGTACAGTTCATAAAGCCGTGTTCTACTTTTATGAATACCAATGGTAGCCTAATCACTAAAAGATGCGTAACTATTAACCGAGATAGTCTTGGGAATAAAGGTGGAATCAAATTGTTTACAGTATATATTAAAAAAAATACCATATACTTAGATGAATAGGATCAGCATGAGTTGACAAGAGTTTAACTTTAAAAGCCCCCAAGCGACTTGTAATTAAATATTGTGTATGTTTGAGTTTATGGAGCAGTGGGGGCCTAGTGCTAAGGGCCGCAACTTACAAGTTGTAGATCGTAGGTTCGAACCCAGCCAGCCGCTTCACTTTGTGTAAATTATTTTATCACCACTGCTCTTAAAACAGTAAAGGAAAACATCGTGAGAAAACCGGCATGTCCTAGAATAGAAAATTCAAAGACGTGTGACATCTACCATCCCGCACTTGGCATGTGTTGGATTACGGCCCACTCCCTTTCACCGAGAGGAGACCTGTGTCCCAGCAGTGGGATTATTATATTTAGGCTGATTATGCTAATTATGCTCGAGTTCGTGTTTAGATACAGATTCGTTGAACCAAATAAGTTCTCGTGTAGATTGGACCTGCATCCCCATTTTGTATCGTGTTCGATATAATGGAATGTTGATTTTTCAAATCCTATTTTTTTTTTTGTACCTATTTTGTTGGAGATAAGCTGTGTGCCCGATGGGATTATCCATCGACAAAAGCACCTTTAAACAAACTTTTATCTGTTATTTAACCCCTGAAGGAGATGAATCTTCAAATATCCTTCCTTAGTATATTCGTTATACAGCGAGACGCTTTAACGGCGACATTATTTTAACACACGTATACTGTTTCGAGTTGTCGTTTTATGAACATATTTTAATTTCATTAACTTTATTTATTTACAATTTTCTAAAATAGCATTTTGGAGCAACCTGTACTTAAAGAACTGTAGCGTAGGTGTCATTTGCCGGGGCTACGGATCATAACATCGCATCAATTAAATTAAAATGAATAACGTGCAAAAAGTAGGCAAATTAAAGGAAAAAGAGAGAGCGCTATGTCGTCAAGCGGCGCAGGCGGTAATTTTAAAATTACGAATTATTTTATGTTGTTGTAATTGTTATGATTACTGGCCACTAGCCCGACCCGTGTGTTAAATAGACCCTTTGCACAAGAGAAGAATAGCCTTTCTAGATGCAGCAAGCAGTTTAGGCTGTGCGTGGTTATCAGTGAATTTAAATTTATTATTATGAAGATTGCTATTAGAAGATGGTGAAACACCCTCTGATAACAAATCTGCATAATAAAACTCTGATGCATACGGATGAGTATGTCAATTCTCATTCGATCCCTATTCGTTTCGACGGATTTCAACAAAAATGTAAAACTGAAACAAACGTGTCCCAGTCAGAAAATAGAAGAAAAAGAAGTAACTACATACGCGCAACGTTGCGTTGATTACAACATGCTCTGGTGGACCAGCAGTCTGCCGTGTCTGGCGTGATTACTTCGACCCTTTGGCCGTACCTTGCAATCTACCACTGCCTGGAAAAACTTTTAGGTTCAATTTTTGTCTAATGCGAAAGCCACTAGGCTTGTAGAGGTACCATTTTTTATGAAAAATTCAAAATAATAATAATTTATTTAATAAAAACGTTTACAAAAGATAGAGACAATACAACGTGTAACTGAAAGCGTTTCTTGTATGGTGGTTAATAAAATAAAGTTAAAAATTAAAGGGGGACCCCCATTCATTTTTAACTTTATTTTATTTTTATTAGTTATAGCTGCAATAAAAATACTCACTACACACACTGTGAAAATTTGAACTATCTACCTATTACGGTTCATGAGATACACCCCGCTAACAGACAGACAGACAGACAGATGGACGGACAGCGGATCCTTAGTAATAGGGTTCCGGTGGCGGGTGTGTAATATATAAATACGAAACGCTCCGAAAGCGATAGCCACATGTCCAGGCCCCTGGTCAACTGTTTGTGTTGACGATAAACACCTTCACAATTTGTTATAACATTGTTTTATCGAGCAAATCTAAAGCTTCAGACAGACGAATAGCACCCTTCAAAATGGCGAGTTAATGCATTTGACGCGCCGTTCGGTCGCTAAGTGTGTTATCAGCCTAACGGTAGACGCCACAGGCGTAACTTGTACTCGTATAAACACGGGCCAAAATAAATCCGTTGAGCAGTTAAGCTTATCACACGCAGGCAGACTATGAAAATAGTGGAGATAACGCAATGTACTGCGACTTTTTTTACGACAGTAACCGTAAAGTTGAGCTGTCTCTTCTAGTTATTATCAGTTCGCATGGTTTACGCTTTTTTTTGCTTTTGCGGTAAAACTATCAAGCTTAACAGACGGGGATCAAATTCTGGCTACTTTCTGAATTAAATACCTAAATCCGTTTGAATAAAAAGGGAGGACCATTACATACTTTCATAGGTTTTACAATCATGCTTAGTTTATTTGGAAACACGTACCGTAGCATCGGGGGATGCTAACTGTACCGGGATTAATGAATAAAAGACTATTTGCTTTCATAAAATTAATAACATTTTTACGTTCTTCGTTCTTTGACTTGTCAGCCAAATATGACGCAGTACTGCCTTCTAATCTTAAATTAAATTAATGTTTGTTTCTTATTTCTTGCCAATAAGTTTTAACGAACTCGCGGAGGTTGCATGTAAGCACCAAATAAGCTATAATCTCTACAGTACTACGTAGATACAAAGATTAAAGTGCACGAACAGTACTTAATATATAAATTAATTATATTTCTTGACCTTGCTTAATTATGAAGCTACATGGTAATAAAGCGTAATAAAACATTACAATATTTGCAAGGATAACATAAAACGCAAATAAAATTAAAGATGTCGCCGGTCGTTGTAGCAATTAAGTTCCCGGGCGTAATTAGGTCGGCGCGTAATTTGGACCCGTTGTCTGTCACGTCTCTCCGGGAAACTTTAAAATTTCATGAAAAATCTTGAGTGCTGCGTAAATCTGAGGATACAAGTTCCAACACTGTCTCCAGAAACATATTAGAATTATCATTTTGGGCAATGTTTTTGTAAACATGATGTAAATTGTACCCGCGGCGCGTCAGTCTTTTGTTTTTCGTTTTGTTCAGTTTTTTTCTTTTAATTTTGTCCGACCGGCTACCGCAGGTCTTGACTTCACGCGGGTCTTTGCCCTTTAGGCGCGATTGGTTCAATTCACATTATTCGCGATTGGTCCAATTCGCGGTTGGTCCAATTCACGGTTGGTCCAATTCGCGATTGGTCTAATTCGCGATTGGTCCAATTCGCGGTTGGTCCAATATAAAGTATTTCCAAAATTAAACAAAATAACACATTTTTATGTACAGACGCCAGCAGGTCAAGCTACCCGAAACTGTCAAATTTTCCCAATCAACCTTGAACCTTAATATTTAGCGATAAAGTTTAAAATCTATTAAAGAAATTTGACAGATTGTAGTAGCTTGATGTGCTGGCGTCTGTACTTACCTACATATTATACTATATTTATTCATAACATACATCATGTTGATTTTTAGTAATAATATAAATTTATTAAACAAAATTATAATATTATTATTGATAGAATCTTATAACACGTCATTTCGGAAACATTGTCCATTTTGGACCAACCGAGAATTGGATCAACTGCGAATTGGATCAACTGCGACTCGGACATTTTTTTGAAAATTGGTCCAATCGCGCCTATAGGGTATTTGCGTTTCTTGCATGTGTTCTTCTCTTTCTCTTTTATCATTGTTTCGATCACCAATCATTTCATTAGAGTTTTTTATCGCTAGCTCTAAACCACTGTCTTTGTAGTTGTATGTGCGTCATTCCTGTGAAATTCTCCAACTTTATTATTTTCGGTCAAAATAACAAAACTCGTTCCCATAAACACAGAAAGTTATAAGACAAAACTCACACCGACAGCTCTCAAGCACCGCACTCCCCATCTAATCTCCTACATTGGAGACAACGCCCTCTGTATTGCACCTCACTGCAAATAGAAACACTCGACTGCAAAGTCACAACATATCCTGAAAACTACGACCAAAAACGTATGTTTCTGTGTGACTAACAATTGGCTCAAGGGAGCGAACCGTCTTACTTTATCTTAACGGCTCTAAGCCAACCCAGTTTGAGGTTAAGCTGTCAAGAACGTTTTACAACATGGACCTCCATATATAATACGGATTTATATTCGAGGAATTGTCCTCTGTTGTGGAGATATCTAATCTAAGTGTCACCGGGATGCTGAGCAAGTGTCCCTCTGTCTGCGTGATTAATGTTTGATACCTTTCATATACAGGACCGAAACGTATTAGTTTAAAATAATCCTGGCCGTAATACGACAAAAGGTATAGTGGGTGCCTACTCGGCCGTAAGTAGATATGGCACATCGACTCTTAGAAAGACCTGCCGATCTATTCTGTAGCAATGTCACCGTGAAAACTTGAGTGAGGTGAGCTTAAAGTGAGCTGTCTAAAGTGTCAATCCGTAGCATCAGGTGGAATAATGCCAGCTCGCTTCAAGCTCACTTCTCCTAAGTTTTTAACGGTGATATATTTACAGAATAGACTGGCAGCTGTGACACAGGTATGAGTGGCAGAGACGATGCTCTACAAAGCTTAACATTTTCTAAAATTTCATATATTCGTGACATAATAAATTAAGTTTCGTATATCTAATGAAATTCCCAGTCTGCATACACAAATTCAACCAAATATATCCAATAGTTTATTCGCTATAGCTAGTCAAAGATTGACAAAGCCCACTGTCGGTCCGTCACTTAGATTGTTCGAAAAAATCTCTTTTTAAATTGGATGTCAGGATTTATTTGATAGTGTTAAAATAATCCTATGCATTGGTACTGTCAGTGCTTTCATTTATTGACGTATTGTCATCTTCGCTTATTATGTTCCATATATACTATAGCGGGTATGAGAGCCACTTTTAGTCCCCGTCATTGCAACAATATTGTTGTACTGGACCATACCTTCTGGTTACGGAGATATTGAAGGTTTACGAAACCAAGTTTTTGATATTATAACATAGATTATTAAATGACATCTTATCTTTAGTAAAATTTCTACACAATGTATATTGTTTTAAAATAAATGACTTATAATGGATTAGCAATATCCTTTAAAATTATTCAGATTGTAATACATATGTACATGTGAAAAACTAAAATTATAACATAGCTTTAAATACCCCTACGGCCCCTGTACCGTTGCATGCACCCATAAACACAATGTTTTGCGTGTGTTACATTGCGCACTACCACAAACAGTAAATGTTCACACCAAAAATAAAAGTTGATTCCTAGGAATTAGTTTTGTACAATTTTACTTAGTTTAGTGTGTCTTAGTTTGACGGCTATGTGATGGAATTACACCCTGTATATACGGTAACGTAGATACTTTGAAGGTACAAGTCATATATTTAATTGCCGTGTCTAGACACGTAGGTTTAAACACAAATGTGTTTCACTATACGAAGTGATAACTTTAAATGTAACCCTATTTGGGTGGTTTACCCCAATTTACATAAATATTTCCAGGCCATCAATCTTCTGTGAGGTTAGATCGAATCAATTGCGGCTGAAATTATATGAGGTAAGAAATTAAGGTCTATAAAATCAGCAGTCAACCGTGTATTGACTTCATCTAGTCTGATTTCCACAGGGACCTTCAAAATCGTCGGACTAAGACCTACCGAGAATTCTATGTAACATTTTATGAAGATAATATACATATATTTATAGCTTATACTTGAAAAAGAATTAGTTAGTCTTCATTAGTACAGTACAATGTGGACTCAAGAAGAGGTTATGCCATCTCCGGACTGGTAGCAGGTAAGTTGTATCTTCCCGTGGGTATCGTTAAGGAAGACTAAAGGATATACTAAGGGATCCTCGTCCTGCTATCATCATCTACCCATTTTCCTAGCATGTTATCATGGCAATATTCCTTGTAATAGCTTATTGCAGTATGTGTGTGGTTCAACATGTGGCATAGGTATTTGATGACATTAAGCCGTCCAAAAGTACGAGTAACATTCAACGAGCCCTTATCATTTCAGCCGGAAGTCACTGCTGGACATAGGCCTCCCCCAAGCACCGCCACTTCGACCGGTTCAATGCTTCCTGCATCCGGATTCCTGCAGCCTTCACAAGGTCTTCGGTCCACCTTCCAAACTCAAAGAGTCATACAGACAAATTAATGAGACTGAAAGTTAGGACCCCAGAGTGCAAATAAAAAGAACGCTTCAGTTTCAAGCCTCACTAAATCAAACTGAACAACAATACCAACTCAGATAATAAAGAGCGAATTTTCTGAACACAATTTACCATAGTAAACGGCTCGCAAAGTGAAATGAGAAAAAATAATGGCGCAGTATATGCAATTATCCCTTTTCATTGGGCTGAGTCGTGACGTGTTTAGAAATAATAACATCCCGCACCACTACCGCCACAGAATAGTGCAGAAGGTTGGATGTATATGACGAGCGAAAGCAGGTGCACGCACACATAGATTTGTACGTACATGCGTCGATCTTTACGTATGTCAGCTGAATGCCAGTCGCGAGTGCGCTTGCACTCGATGTGCGTGAATCGTGTCTATGTGTGTGTGCGTTTACGCCCAGTGCATGGACTCAACCTTCTGTACTTTCTGCAGCGCCACTCACACCATGCAAATAAATCCTTAATAGCTGGTGGGGTTCTTCACATTACATTTATGAGCCCATTTTGTTGCGTAAGCGCTTGGAAAGCGCATTTTTTAATGATACGTGTGATAAATATTCTAGGGTAACTGAGCGTTCACATTATTTATTTGCGAGAGATACTGTTTTAATAGGCACTTAGATTTCTTGTGCTGTTCGAAAGTTATTGCGAAGGTTTGCTTTTATCATGTCTGGGTTCTGAAGTGTAATAATAACACAACATTTTACAGAACATTTTCTTCGAAACTAAGGATATCTTCGCACCCTTGTTTTACATATATCAACATATATCTATATATATATAACATTATATCACGCCTTGTTTCCCCGAAGGGTTAAGCAGAGGTGTAAGTGCCTGTAGTACATCCACATTTCGGTTGTATTATACACACAGTTATGTTTAAGTCCCATGTAGTCCCCTATTACATGGGACGATATGGGCGAGCGTATTGCCATCAACCGGCACAAGTCCAGAAATTTCAAAAAGAAACACCCAATAGCCCGACCCGGAAATCGAACCCAAGACTTCATGCTCAACAGTAGCGCTTGCGACCACTATACCAACGAGGCAGTCCAGTGATGCGGTTGTTTTACTAATGTTCATAATTTAGTCTTCTAGGGAGTTCTATTAATCAAAACTGAATCCACTGGCGTTGTATATCGCACTCTGCCTCAACTTTCAACCCCACTGCTAACCCCGCTGACTGGCATAAGCCAGGAAACAGATAACTTTTCCCCCGGGATGAGTTTTCTAATACATGCAAGAGAAGAGATCCCAATGATGTAGAAGTAAAATGAAAATAGAAGGAAGTATGTAGCTATAAAATGAAAATAGTCCGCTATAAAGCATAGAAAATCTCAACTTGGTTCCGAGATGGCATAACAGCAGTCCTTTACAGCATATTGTATTTTGCAGTCTCACCGGCAGCCACTAACAGACGTGCAATTCATATTAATATTCATGCACACACTGACTCTAGAACAAAGCGTCTAAATGCATGAGAGGCTCTCTATTATAGGTACCTAGTTTAAACAATAAACTCTATTCCGAAACTAATTTTATCAATGCAATTTCGGCAAAATTTATGTTCAAAATGTATTGTCACGATTGTTATTTGCAAAAGGATAAATAAAGATCTAAGGGGGGGGGTCTTGTGAACCCCCAGAATAACAACACGCATGTTTCCTCAATGGTAAGGCGGAATCAAAACCAAGATATTTTATTTCACATACTTACATGGGCAATTATGAAACGTCAGAAGCTAGGTGCACGGTTCCGACTGGTCGTTTCCTATGGAGAAGAGCCGGCAAGAAACTCCACGGTTACTCTTTACATAGGTCAGTTACACCCACATTCCAACAATTATGATTTCGCAAGTAATTATCTCCTTCAGCTTCAGCTCAGCGTTCTTTCTGACTTTTTTTGCTTTGCTCGGCTCCTAAAGTTCCTAGCGTGATGGTAAGTAGGCGTTCCGAGCTTTCAAATGTAAAAATAAATGTTCAAATCCGAATGGTTCCAGAGATTAGCGTGTTCAAACAAACAAACCCTTCAGCTTTATTATTGACATATAGATATAACATATCTTCACAAACGTTCGATACGTTTCCGAACCGAATCGAACATCAATCAATGGTATCAAAAGAGTCCTTTAAAGGTTGTCCACAAATAAAAAACACGAAAATGATGTCAGTTTAAATCATTTAGACGACCGTCATGCTTCCGACAGTTATTAGCTGTAAATATATATACATATAAAATCAGCAATTGAAAATGTGTCATTTTCGATACGACAACCTGTCGAATGGTTGTGAATCTACAACGTGTTTTTTTGACATCCCATAACTCTAGGAGGTCATTGTACTAATCATTATGATTAACTTTTACTATGGGACCAAACCCGAAATCGCGAAACAAACATCTGGTGTTCCCTACATTTTGACGAGTTATACATAAATGTAGGGCACAGCTGATTTTTTTTTTTATTGACTGATTTATGGGATATAAAAAAAACACGTTGTATACTATGCAGGGCGGGATATCTACTAAAACATGGTATTTTATTATTGATCTACTCGTATATAGGAATAAAGGTCTTTTTCCACAATCACTTTATTTAGCCCTAGCTTGAAATTCCAGTAACAAAGTACTGCAACCTTATCAAAAATAAATCGAGTAATTTGTACTCAGGACTGCTTAGGACTTGTTTAGGGCGAAGGGCACGACTTAATCACTGGCATTAAGACTGCGGCCCGACACTTTGCGTGACGAGAAGCCTAGACCTTCATGAGATGGAATTAACGTTGTAATATCGCACATTTTTATGGCTACGTGTCTAGCTAAATTTGTTTTCTCATGTAGATGATAAATTTGTCTTTGACAGTCGTTACAGGTCGTTAGAAGCCCGAAAGTCTGACAACCAGTCTTACTAAGTGGGTATCGTATTACCCAGTAACTGAGTTGTGGAGGTCGATAGGCAGTCGCTTTATGTAAAATACTGGTATTCAGCTACATCCGGTTAGACTGGAAGCCGACTCCAACGTAGTTGGGAAAAGGCTATGCAGTTGATGATGAGATGATAAATTGGTAGGTTTTTGTTTATTATTAATAGTTTCTGCCCGCGACTTCGTCCTCATCATCTGCCTAGCCTTTTCCCAACTATGTTGGGGTCGGCTTCCAGTCTAACCGGATGCAGCTGAATACCAGTATTTTACATGGAGCGACTGCCTATCTGACCTCCACAACCCAGTTACTGGGTAATACGATACCCCTTGGTAAGACTGGTTGTCAGACTTTCGGGCTTCTGACTACCCGTAACGACTGTCAAAGATCCACGAATGACAGCCGGGACCAACGGCTTAACGTGCTTTCCGAGGCACGGAGGGGTCTCGGTATGTAAAGATGGTCACCCATCCACAGACCAACCGCGGCAAGCGTAGCTTAACCTGACCGATCGACCTGTGCGGCTGTTATTATTTAGCCACCGACGTCAGCCGCGACTTCGTCCTCTCTTGTCAAATTTCTTGTTCCCCTGTGCCATCCGCCCGCGCTATAACTTCATTTTCGCATAGCGTTCTTTCTGACTGTTTATCTATTTGCTCGGCTCCTCAGGGTCTTAGCGTGATGGTAAATAGTCTATACAAAAAATAATTTTTGCTTTCGCGTTCGCGTCCAACAAAACAACAAATGAAGTCTTCAGAATTTAAAAATTATAGGTTATAATAAAATATAGCTATAAAAATTATAGCTATTATAAATTATAGGTTTCACGTGCTATGAATTAAATAACGGCTTTAGAGGTATGTATTATGTATTTATTGTAGGTAGGAAGTTTTAAAACACAAGGAGTTGTACATACAACATCACGCCTGTGTTAGGCAAAGGGCTACCATATTTCTATAGTACAACCTCATTTTTTGAGGTATGAGAAACAGGGTGTAAAGTCCACTCATCCTCCATAGAAAAGGGAGGATCCACCGACCAGACGGGTGTTGTGTCTTGTGGGGAACTGCCCGACGATTTATGTAGGGGCGTTGTATAATATGCTAGTTGCGCGGAAAACTCTGATTGCGCGATACAGGATTTCTGCATGACGTCAGTTGAATGCGTAGTTCGCATGTGGCGCATAATCAAATAAATAAAAACTTCAACGTTTATAAATAAATACAAACGAAAGCGCTGGGACAAAGTATCATTCTTATGTATTACAAGAGCGAAACTTTAATAATGTGACTGTCTCTGGGACAGTCAACCTGCTCTGAAAAATCTGCTCTCGTATAACCTGTGACGACATTGAATCGTCATCGCTATTCACAAATGTATTAACCGACATCGCCATTCACAAACATTCCACAGACTGTCGAATCGAAAATGACACATTTTCAATTAGTCATTAATTTGCCTTGCCCCCGACACCAAATAGCCGTCGGAAGAATGGCGGCAAAACCCAAAAATTTTGTCATATTAAATGAAATACAATATTTGATTTAGAAAAATTTTTCAGGGTTTGAATTTGTAGAGTCTTTAGAACTCTCTTGATAAAATTGTTTGACGTTGGATTCGGTATGGAAGTGTATCGAACGGTAGTAAATACCTATGCTGCCCTGAAAATCCAATACACAAAAAATACGCTTGGCAAACAGACCACTTACAACTAGTAACAATGGTGGAGGATTAAAACAAAGTAATAACGTTCGTTCAAATACCTAGTACCTACTACTAAAAGCTACGAGTATTTACCACGAACAGTCTGTAAAAGCAATAAAGTTCTGTATCGCCCGCACAGGCGTAAAACTTTTTAATCCGGATAACGCCTGTGTGTAGGACCATGGGGTTCGTGCCATAGGTTTGCGCACATATTGGAATTTAGAAAAATAAGGAAAAAACTTTTTCAATTTGCTTGCGTAATATTTGACTACAAAATACTTTTGAATGTTAAAAATAGGACAGTTAAACACTTTTTAAACGTGGAGAACGGCAGGGTGATTTTCATTGATAGTTAGATAGAGAAAAAGACTATAAAAAATTCACGGTAAAATGGGGAGAGGGCAAAAACATTCAAATATACTTAGAGAGGGCGTTATTTGCACAGCTAGCAGTATCAGTAAATATCTTCACTGGGGCTGACATAACCCCTAAAAGGTTCCGCGGCAGACTGCGGCGGAGCGGACGAACCTCCAGCGCGATCTCATGGCGGCATGGAAGGAGCGACTATCGCAACCCAGCGCAGGGCACGCCACGATAGCGGCGGTAAGACCCCTCTTTGAGGAGTGGCTAGAGAGACGTCACGGCGTTCTCACCTACCGCCTGACGCAGGTCCTCTCCGGACACGGATGTTTTGGGAGGTTCCTGCACATAATCAGGCGGGAGGAGACGCCCGGGTGTCACCACTGTCAGGATCGCCCAGAGGACACGGTGGAGCATACGGTGGAGGTCTGCCCTGCTTGGGCAGAGCACCGCCGTGTCCTCGTAGAGGCGATCGGCAGCGGCGGCGACCTCTCGCGTCCGGCCCTGGTTCAAGCCATGGTCCGGGGCGAGAGGGAGTGGGAGGCAGTCACCTCCTTCTGCGAAGCAGTCATGCTAGCGAAGGAGGTGGCGGGGTGGGCGAGGGAACGCACCTCACGCCTCAGCCGCCGCGGGAGACGCTCCGGGCGTCGGGAGCCGCGTGACGACTCCCGGCCACCGTAGGCGCGGGCCTGCGGGCGGTGAGTAATGGGTAACTCACCGTCCGATCAGGACCAGGCCCGTGCCGGACGGCGTGTATGTGTTCCACGCGCGCCTCAAAGAGATGTCAGCATGAGTGACGGGGCCCGATAGGGCCGAAGCCTGCCAGGGTAGGGGGATTGTCCGAAAGGGTTACCGCTGCCCTGGAACATAAAGGGCTAAGGAAGGAACACGGGTGGGTTTTAGTCAGTAAGAGTCTGACACTCCCTTCTGCTCCACCCAGAGCGGGAGGGGTCATTTGATGATTTCCCATCCTCAAAAAAAAAAAAAAAAACCCTAAAAGGTATTTTTTTATAATCAGCCGATAATGTGTTCCCACTGCTGGGACACAAGCCTCCTCTCTATGAGAGGGAATAGGCTATAATCCACCACCATATGACTTTCAGCGACCCGCACTGGGTAGTGCGGGTCGCTGAAAGTCACATGTATTCGAAGTTTTGATTCTAAGACATGCCGGTGTCCTGACGACGTTTTCCTTCACCGTTTTGTAACCTAAAAGGTTCCAAATAAATAAAAATAATAAAAAAGTATATTTCCATCTGCCATTTATGTCTGGCTTTTAAACAATGAGCAGTGCCTGTGACCTATTACGGCATTAATCTGGTAGTTAAACCCACAATACGTAATTACGTTTGGAAGATAAACACAAAACCGAGACGAAGCCAGTCCGTGGAAAATGAGCATGTTGTAACAGACTTACAAGAATTAAATCATCATCCGCCCTTAAGGCATAATAAGCCTATAATTTTCCCACTGCTGGAACACAAGCCCCCTCTCTCTGTGAGAGGGAGTGGGCCATAATCCACCACGCTGGCCTAGTGCGGGATGGTGGATGTCACATGACTTCGAATTTTTGGTTCTAAAACATGCCGCATTCCTCACGATTTTTTTCTTTCGCCGTTTTGAGAGCAGTGATGATGGATGAAATTAAATCCGCAAAGTAAAGCGCCTGTCTGGACTCGAACACACGACCTACTACTGGGCCACCGCTGCTCTCACCAATCCCTTATCCCATTTTATTTCAAGTTGGTCTAATGCTCCATATTTGGGTAGCGGGATTGTCCGAAAGGGTTACAGCTGCCCTGGAACATAAAGGGCTAAGGAAGGAACACGGGTGGGTTTTAGTCAGTAAGAGTCTGACACTCCCTCCTGCTCCACCCAGAGCAGGAGGAGTCATTTGATGATTTCCCATCCTCAAAAAAAAAAAAAATAATAATGCTCCATATTTCTACCACTGGACATCTCAGAATTCTATTAAACTCTCTAAAGGTGCATCCAATTCGAAGTTACTTTTTGTGGAGCAATGTTTGCAAGTGTTACTGGCCAACAACGGATAACAACAAAGCATTCAGTAAACTTACCAAAAGTTCCAGTACTACTTCAACTTTTAATTGTATTCAGTAATCTGATAGTTCAAGGAAAAATAATATTACCATACTCAAACTAATCGTGTTGGGGTAGTGAACGATTTTGTGTAAAGAACGAATGATAAAAATGGTTTATTTAAATAAAAGTTAATAAAAACTTTTTTGCAAAAAAAAACAACCGACTTTCAAAAACGACACTACAAAGTGAAAAATAACTTTAATTTCGGAAGTCAGTGTCATTGGGTTCGCATTTTCGTGGTTTGCCACCGACTTCCGAAATTAAAGTTATTTTTCACTTTGTAGTGTCGTTTTTGAAAGTCGGTTGTTTTTTTTTTGCAAATAAGTTTTTATTTTTCACGTTTTAGTTGTAATTTTTACCAGTAATTTTGGTTTAAAAACCAAACTACTAAACCGTATTTGATCAAATGTCTATGGGACCATATGGGAAGTTATACCCTTTCCAACAAAAAAATAATTTTTCAAATCGGTTGGCAAGCGACGGAGTTATGCGCGAACAAACATAAAAAAAAAAAAATACAAACATCCGAATTGAGAACCTCGTGCTTTTTTAGAAGTCCGTTAAAAAGCAAAATATTCGTAATATTATCGTAATTCGTCGAATATTCGAAATAGAGAAACAATTCCTAAGATGTCCTGGGAGAAAAAAGGTCGAGCAAAGTTATATTAGGTTAGTTCATCTGGCATTTCTAAGTGCTGCCCGGGCTTTGGATGTGTGCAATAGGCTCGCCCCCAGCTATATCGGGCTTAAACATACCGGCGAAACGTGGGTGTACTATAGGTGCTCCCTGCGTAACCCTTCGGGGCATGCAGGCGTAATGTTATGTTACTAAAAGTTATAGAAAGTGTTTGTGATTCTTTACAAAACACCAATGCATCACAAACATGACATCCTCACATACAAATATTTACAAATGATTACAAGGCACATACTTTCACATAAACCATTCTACACTGGCCACAGAGCGTCATATTTGTGAGTAAGTTCACGTACTGTCGGATTGGCCTCCAACATACAGATCACGTCAGGAGGAAAAGTCAACGGACTATCATATCCTTGTTGTAATTCTGAACCAGATGCTAAACAGAATAAAGATACGGGAATGTATGTATAAAAGTTATAAGTGACGACAATCCTTTGATACATGTCACGTTTGTATTCTTTGAAAGGATTTGTAAAGTTGTTTTTTATTAAATATCTCCAAACTTTTCTTGAATTCAGTTTTGTGGTTCTAAAAATATATACACTGGCGCCGATTCCCTTGTTCACAAACTAAACTTAATTTAAGTTCAGTGCATCTTTTTCTTTATATTTCATGAAGAAAAGGACAGAAGATAAATATTAGTTTAGTCCTGTCAAATTAAGATACTCCATAGACAAATTAGAAGTGATTAAAAACATGACTTCTCAAAGTACGTCACTTTACGTCAGGCGCTGACTAATTTGACAGGACTAAACTTATATTTATCTTCTGTCCTTTTCTTAATGAAATAGAAAGAAAACGATGTACTGAACTTAAATTTAGTTTAGTTTGTGAACAAGGGAATCGGTGCCACTGAATGCATAAATTTCTAATACTAATAAACTAACAAAGTATTAAAACAAAATTGTATGTTTCTTAGTTATTTTCGAGCCATACACGGCACATTGTTTGGTGTTGCCATACTTCTTGTCAGACAGCGCGGAACCCCAAAAGGGGAGTATTCACAATTGGAATAACTTCACGCAAGCTTAAAACAAAGCACCATGAAAAATGAGTTCCTTCTATACCTTTTTCAGAATAAAATACTCTTTTAAGTTTATATTAAAGTTACCTAGTTCAGGGGATAGGGTCAAAACTTCATGGCTACCATCAGAGCCACCACGTATATTATTGCTAATTAAAAAAAAAAAAAAAAATATTGGTTGGAAAATGTATTGTGGTGAGAAATAATTTTTTTTTTTTTTTTTAAAAACACCATCTTCAAAAACTTCAAGCTACAACCAAGAAGTGTAATTAAGTGGTAACTGATATCCAATTACACTGCCAGACCACAAAAGCTAACCCAGCACTCGCATTCACGATTTGCAACTGAATGAAGCAGTTCCCAACAACCGCCAAGTCTTCTTCAAAACTATTCCCATTCTTGAGAACTCCCCAAGTTTGGAAACTTAAATTAAGTTGGGTTCTACGTAGTACAACATGTGTAATACATAGTTCTGAAGGGAAGACTGTAATCTACTGACCCTGTTTGCCCTGTGACCCTAAAAAGGCGTAATTAGATCTCTCCCGAGAGACCAAACTGACGCCTCATGAATAAAATGGTATTAGCGCGCGTCTCGTGCTTTTGGCTTTCATAACATACTAACTGGGTGATATGAAAAATAAAAGCTGAACGATACAAAATAAATCTGTAACCATGCAACTCTGTAGACTCCTTCTCTATATTAAAAGCAAAAAATATTTCTACGGGTTATTTGCGAAGTATTTTTTTTGTACACCATCTTTTAGCTATACATATATACAAATAAATAAAATTGAAGTGTCTATTTGTAATAACAGCTTTTTACTAAATGCGTATGAAAGTGTATACGGAACTAATAGTAAACAAAAAAAACTGCCTGTCTGTTTGTTCCGGCTAATCTCCGAAACGGCTGGACTGATTTCGACGAGAATTTCACTGGCAAATACTCGTAGCTGATGTTAAAAGAAATAATGTAGGCTACTTTAAATTTAGAAAAATAATTAGTTAAGAGACACATGATCGTTTTCCGACATCCACGCGAACAAAGTCGCAGGTACAGCTAGTATGTATATATTTTTCTGATTTGCTGTGATTACAGGGAAAAAAAAAACATCATTTAGGATCTAAATTTTTTTTCTATTCATACTTGTGCCAAAAAGTTGCATCATTCAAAATAACTAGGTCGATCATACAATATGGTAGTTCACAAAAATGTGTGATCAAAACAGCCGAACAAGGAAACACAAAACGCGGTGAAACAATGGAGGACTCGTCCACGTCATGTTTCCTATTATTGTACTATACGGGTCGCTACTGACAGCTGCCGAAGAAACCCGCTTCTCTTTTCCCATGGTTGTCATTATACTATAGTAGGTTTAAAATTCACTCTCCACTCAAATAAACCCAAAATCTTCTATCATTGTCAAGTGGAACAGTCAGGAGTTTTGGGGCAAAATCTATTGGAGAAGAAAATAGTTGCGATTGTGATTATTTGCTGATCATTCTATCAACTTTGACCCACCATAGCTTAGAAACTATAACTCGTATCAAAATGAATTAAAGTATTTATTTATAAATAATTTAGTCTTCGACCATTTTGTCGTGGCTTGTACCGTTTTCCTGAAAATAGAGGAAACATTTAAAACGGGACACTTTTCAAGGGGGGATGGGTGGAACTGGTTGTGGAGGGAGCGGGAAAGTCGTGAATTTTATTGTTCTCACATACAGGTATAACACAGCAGCTGTTTAAAAATAATATAAATTTTGCCGCAAAAAAAGTCTAAAATATATATATTTAATAGCCTGATATTTAACTTGATCCTTGACCACTCTCATGTGGGTAGATGAGACATACACACAGGGTTGTGAGGGTCGTTGCTCCACCTAGACTGACCATAGTCTTACCCTACGTGGGAGTCAAACCATTGTATTATTGTACTTACAGGATGGGCAGTAGAGTGTCGATAACAAAATAAAATAATAGTCAAACTCTCCCAGTTATGATGATGACATATTTTTCCCATGATTAGTCATTGAAACATCCGATCAGTTGTGTTGTGAACGTCCACTCATCCTAATTTTTCTAATGATCTTTCTCAAAATAATGAGGTCAGATAGATATTTATGTAGTAGTTTTGATTTACAGTTCTCACACCAATATCTCTTTCATCACATGATATATAAACTTAATTAGTCCTAATCAAAGTTCGTCGCTAGCTTTCGCGCCATACCTCAAAGCACCCGTTCGCACTCTCCCACGAAATTAACAGACAATTGTTATGGGTTTTGCAAATGCCACCAGCTATAATAACTTTTAAAAAAATACGGAATTACACGCACACGTCGTAATAATACATCGTAACTACTTCAAATTAAGCTAAAATTATACACTTTCTAAAATCTCCTCGCATACATCTGTCACTATTTAAAATTTGAATATATACCATTTTATGAATCTATAGTTATATATCAAAGCTAATGCGCATAATAAAAAGATTAGTGAACTTTATTGACACTTAATCAGATGAAAGTAAAGATTAATTGGTATGCAGATGTTCTAAGGAGAGTGATGAAAAGTTATACTGACATGTTACGGCAGCTTGACTCAGAATTAAAAGCTAAAATGAACTGCATTAAGGTTTACATAGAGGTATTTATATAAACTAGTGGATTACCATTCTTAGAAGACAAATTGGACTAAATAAAGACAGGCTTACGGAAGACCTTGAACAATGTCTCGGATTTGTTAGGATAAAGAACTGTAATAAATTCTTGCTGGTCTCTTAACACAATTATTTTATCCGAAACTTTTACTTGAAGCAACACACGAAAAATAAATCATAGTAACTAATATCATAATAAATATAAAAAAAAATGAGAAAGAAATTCAGACACTAAAAATAAAATCTGAATTTATTATCTAAAATCTGAGAGATGATGGTGACAGTGGCAAAAATTATAAGAGAATGAATTTCGGCGAAAATGGTACCGACGTGAAGGTTACTCTTTTGGATTACTGTGCGAAAGGTGAAGTCGTAGGTAGGAATTGTAGTGTTGAAGACACATAAAAGCCTGAAATAGCCATTTGTACTAAGGGAGTAACTTAAGGTATAGAATAACTTAAGTTTTCACAGGAATATAGTAGAACTTAGTACTCGCAATGAGTGCCAAACTATCGCAAGTTGGATAAACTTACGAATATCAGATTGCCCAACTGTTTACATATTCATGATTCGCCACGCTACGTACGAAACGTTTCTAATCTAAAGGTTGTTAAGCTGCAAATAAATAATGCACGCTTTTTATAACTTAGCAGCACTAAGAATGCTTTATAATATTTGAATGGAAGCATAATTCGTCGAAGTATAGCCCTTTACTTAAAGTCCGATAACCCGAATTCTAAGAAACTTACTCAGTACGAGAACTTTAAGGAACTTCTTGGAATCTTATTTATGGAGTCTATCTTCCATAAGACAGACTTTATTTTGGAAACATCTAACGATGAGTAACGAAACGGAAATCTTTGTAATTGCCTACAGGACTGAACAATAATACCTATATATTTTACCTTTTGTTTTGAAACTAAGTAATTAATTGTTGAATGACAGTAAGAAAGGCACAAACTTACTAAAGTAACAACACCGAAGGACTAAATAAAAACGGTTCACTACTACATATAACAAAAACTCCAACAACACTTGAAATGATTAATTAACCGATTATTACACAACAAACTGCGCTAATTTACCAGAAAATATTCCAGAGACGCATAATTACTAAAGTTAGTGCATGAACCTTACATAATCCCGATACAAAATTAACTAATTTGATAGCTCCGAACAAAACTACCGTGACATAATTAGCAAGCTAATCAGAAGGTAAAAGTAGTTTCTGGACAATGTAGCCAAACTTCGTAATTAACAAATTGCTGGGTTAACAAACTTCCCTTTCACACTTGTTATGCTTGTGAAACAGACATTTTGTATCCTTATGCTGGGTCGGCCTCGACGTTTTGAGTGCAGGAAATCCCTAAAGGCATAAGATCTAAAATTGTACACTAGCCTTTAATGTTTGAAACTGTGGCGAATGCTGGCGGCTTATTTCATTAAATCTTCAGCTACATACATGTTGTTTACATTTACACATTGTTTTCCGTATTATGGGCTAGTAGAAGAACGTAGTTCACTCCATTGTGATGTGATGAATTGCGAGAGGTCCTTTAGACCTACAAGTAATTCAATCACAAGGTTTCTGCAGGCTACGTAAACCCTCATTATGTAATTATATTGTAATATGTAATAATATATGGAGAGCAGTGGCGGCCCAGTAGTAACGGCCGCGATTTACGAGTTGAAGGTCGTAGGTTCGAACTCAGACTGGCGCTTTAATTTGTGTAAATTATTTCATCACCACTGCTCTCGAACGATGAAGGAAAACATCGCGAGGAAACCGGCATGTTCTAGAACCAGACATTCGAAGACGTGTGACATCTACCAAACCGCACTGGGCCCGCGTGGTGGATTACGGCCCACTCCCTCTCACAGAGAGAAGGCCTGTGTCCCAGCAGTAGGAACATTATAGGCTGATTAAGTACGTATGTTATGTATGTAATTATTGTAACATAATGTACAATTAATACGTAATGTTAAATTTGTATTTCTTCATGTCTCATCAAAAATTTGCAGTTGGGTATTTTTTATAAACTAGTGCTAGATTTAATTAAAGACTGTAGGACCTAAATGGAAAACAGAAATTACTTTGAACCTATCACAAGCAAGGTCAAACTCCAAATAAATATCTACCCTTTTGTACCCTTGAAGGAGTAATGATCAAAACACAAAGCTAAAGTTGTAAGCAAACCCGCATAGGCATTTTTCTTTGGCCAGTATTATCCCGCCTAAGTGGACGGGTCCAATTTATATAAGGATGTGACAGTCACGTGAATTATGGTGATCGGTTACCGGTCGACGTGATCCCGGGATTCTATAGGCTTTTTAGCTATCGACCGCTTGCAGGTTGACGTGCAAATGTTTTTGTCTGGCTTAGGTATTGACTTACGGCTGCAATATGGTGGCAGGACTAAAAACAGTTTTAGTGTAGAGAAATGGTTTGCTTTAAAAATTGCATTGTCGGTGACAGTTTCAGGATTTTCTGTATGTCTATTAATTTCTTATCATATGATTTTATTTTATGTTTGCATGGTATTTTTTTTTAAATTTAGAATTAATCTTATGTAGTCTTGTGTGTATTTGTGCCTCCATCTAATACCTTGTTGTTAATGTTCATGTTTTATGCTGGATTATATTCAAACGCAATGTGAATGGTTACTGAATAAATAAGTTGAATAGAATTTGTATAAATAAATAAATTAGTAAAAAGTTTGCTCGTGAGCGCGACATTGTATTAGTTTCCTTATTTTTGGTAACACTGACTAGTTTTACTCGTAACGAAGAAAACACATCGAATTGCAGTCCACATGTTACACACTTTATATTTCGCTGCCACCTACACTGCATTAAATATATACTTTACGAACCCCAAATCTTTATCTTTATAATGCAATTTTTCCCTTTCCCAGCAGTTTCGTACAAACGACGTCATCTTTTAAAGTCCTCCCATTCCACCGTGTCAGATCAGTATCGGGTCCACACAAGTTGGATCAAAATTCATGGGTGCACTATAAAAAAAAGCATAGAACTAAGTTCGGTTTGTTATTTAGACCCATCCGGGCCCCCTAATCGGGATCGGGGTCCAGAATGTAGGTCATCGTACTTCCGCCTCCCATATTCAAGGAAATGAGTGGGCTGGAAAAAATCTGACGTCACACATCACATATTATGAAGATATAAAGTTTCCCTTTTGATTCATGACAGCGCAGAGATTTGGTGCACAATGTCCTCTCGTTGTGGTCTGATAAGGTTTTGTGTTTCAAGATATTTTTTGAAGTAAACGAGGTGTGGAGGACGGAATGAAGGTTCATTTTTATACCCTGAAAGGATATTATGTTCGTGTTTACACGAGTGAAAGAAGTTACGCGCAAGTTTCCTGAAAATTAAATTGGGAATACTGCTCCACCATCACTTGAAATATGAATTAATTAACTTATTGGTAAGAAATTAGTTATTCAAATCCTTTGTATCAAGTAACTAATTTAGTTACTACGTAGAATTTGTGTCCTTTTCGAATACGGGAATTTAATTATATTTGAGACTAATGAACGCCCATTTCTTAGCATTTATGAATAACACCTGTTGTGTTTAATTTAGACCTTTATTTTCATATTATTTAATAACATGTGCTTTATTTTAGTTTATTGCTATTGAAATGAATGCTTAAAAAACAAAATAATTATGACTCACTAGGTTGCTCGGCCGAATCATAACTTTTGTGATTCCATCGAGCAACCTGAGTCATATTTATTTTGTTTTTAAAACTGTGTCGTAATATTTTTAATAAACTTCGGATACCGTAAAGATTGCAGTGATTTTGGAGAGGACTTTTTCGAACCCTACTTATTTCCCGGAATACTGATAACACATTTGTTTTAATTTTATCTTTTCTAATTAGTCACTGGTTTAAGGGTCTTATGGCTAAGTAATAACAGCCGCACGGGTCGATCGATCAGGTTAAGCTACGCTTGCCGCGGTGGATTCGTGGATGAGTGACCATCTTTACATACCCCCAAGACCAAGACCCCTCCGTGGCTCGGAAAGCACGTTAAGCCGTTGGTCCCGGCTGTCATTCGTGGATCTTTGATAGTCGTTACGGGTCATCAGAAGCCGGAAAGTCTGACAACCAGTCTTACCAAGGGTATTACCCAATAACTGGGTTGTGGAGGTAGCTGCATCCGGTTAGACTGACATCCGACCCCAACATAGTTGGGAAAAGGCTAGGCAGATGATGATACAATTAGTCACTAGTTTCTTTTGTATGAGTATATTCATGTTTAATTTCCTGTGCAATTCAAAATCGATACCTACTTTTCTATCTTTCTCTTCCTATATCACCACGCCTACCGTTGGTGGTCGCCAGTTGTTATAAGCACTTGTTTGCCCTACACGGTTAGTGTATCCTCTACACTTAACGGTTTCGTGTTTATGGTATCCTTGTAGCATGAGTCGCCGGCCTGAATAGTGACGTCACGGCCGGGGAAAGTACCACATTCTTAACCTATTGTCACCATGTGCCACTTAGAATGGCTCGGGTAAACGCTTATTCATGTAAACTTGGAGTCATACTTGCTTAGTTAAAAGAGATATTAATGAAAATATCAATGATATCTGCACTTTTGGATGAAGTAAGGAACTAAAACGTTTATACACTAACTCGTAGACTATATAATTGTTGGTTTATTATGAAAGGGTTTCGTACGTCAATACTCGTAAACAACAAACAACCTCATGGAAGCTTATTTGTATGTACTTCAACGAACAATGCTGGTACTTTTATCGAAACAAAATTGTATTTAGAGGTTTCGTGTACGTTTGCATATTATTCGTACGTTTTAGCATTGACCTTTTAACATTGAATGTAAAAAGGCTATGTTTATTTATAAAACAATTTTTTGTTATATAAAATTCATGAGTCATATTAGGTGTATTTAATATCTAGCATACATTAGAGTTCACGTCTGGAAAGTTTACTTTTGTCTACAACATTTTGCAACGAAAATCAAATTCTGCTACACGATATTAGAATTTATGGAGTCAAAATATAAAATAAAATATTTTATTATTCGATATTTTCAATATTCTAGTCTTTGGTTCTTAGTGTGAGTATGCCGTTGTCTTTCGCGTTAAGTTGAATATTAAATATGTAACCCACTACTGCTTGTTTGTGTTTGTGTGTACGGATAGTAGAGGCCCACGAGTATTATAGTGGATCGGGGAAGCGTCGCTGTTCAAGTTATCGATAAAGTGTCGAATAGTGATGGTTAAGAATAATTTTAAGGTGAGTTGAAACAAAATTAATATTTATAAGATGATAAAACATATAAAATTGCCGTTATGACTAGAGGAGAAACTGAAATGAATTTATTTATTTAAGGATTTTATTTTTTTATGATTTGTAGAGTTCAGTAGAGCTATATAGAAATCAAAACAAAAGTATGGCGTATATCACACTGCACCGGAAACCGCTCCGTTGTGTGGTGTACAGTTAAAGTTAAAAACCGCAGCACCGCACACCGGAGCGGTGTCCGGTGCAATGTAATAATCGCCTATATTATGAGATAAACGCTAATTAAAAAGACGTCATGAACGTCATTCCCATTGTCGCAATTAAACCGTTATAAACGTGTTCTCAAACTAATTAGCTCCTATGAAAATATAGACACATTAAATAAGCCTAACATGAAAAATAAATACACATGCATCTACATTATCTTCTACGCCTGAAACATGTCGATGGGCGACGTCTACGCACACTGACGTAGCACTCGTAGCGGTGTGTAGGTAACCGTAGTCTCATTCTTAGCTGCGCACGCGCGCGCGTCGTCTCGAAGAAAGCCTCAGTGCTGAACTGGCGGCCGTCGCGACCGCACCGGCCTGCCGACATGTGGTAAACCTTGTGACTCAAGTGTTGTGAATTGTGTACAAGCACAGTGGCCGTGCGTTAACCCCAACCCCTGATAGTGCTTAACCGGATTTTTAGTTGGAACGCCCCGCGGCGTGCAAAAGGTGGGTCTTTAATATTATCTAGACGTATCAGTGCTAGCTCAGTCGAGTGTTAATTTAAGGTAATGTGAAAGTTGTGACGATCGATCGCCGAGTTCGAGGAGTCAGCGATGTTGACACACTTTTGGTTCAGGTGTGGTTGCTAGCAGGTGGGCGCGCCGGCTGTATGTCAGTAATACGTGTCCGACCAAAATTCCGATCTCGAGAGGCCGCTTTCGGCTGAACAACTTTCTTCCGGCCGAGGTTTTTGAGTCTAGCGTTCTATGGGGCTATTATATTGTAGTCAATGAATACGAATGTTGACAAATACCTGAGGTAACAGCCGAATTGATCGTGATAATAAAAGCTCGGGATTATGCCATCAAACGGAAGACATCAACGCGCTCCGCTGTGTCTCGCATCTCAAGTGCTTTACATTGTTAAACCACTTTGGTATCTTGAGTATTAGCTGGAATAGGATAATCGTGAGATTCAGCTTTATCTTGATCTTAACATAATTATATCTATTTCAGTTATTAGATTAATTTGATTTTATAACGTCTAGGAAGCAAATTAAAAATGTATCAGTTCTGAAATATATAATTAAATTACTTCCATATTATATCTTAAACAATTTCATTTTTAATTTATTCATTCGACTTCACATCAGTGCGAAAATGCAGCAGACCATGCAGTATGTTCAAAAAATAAACATGAAAACCAAAAACCCACGAAAAATAAATAAAAATCTAGCAAACATTCAACATTTCAATGATCTCAAAATAAGCCACTGCTTACGGTGCTAATTAAGAAAAAACAAACGGAGTATTTAATGGAAAATCAAAATTATTACACTATAAACATGAAGTGGAGGTAAACGGGGACAGAGCCGAGTATACTAGTGACGAGGTTGAACCGGTCTCCCCCGCCCCCGCTGCACCGCAATTCCCTCCGCACCTCCTCACTCGTCGCCTCGGTAACTTGCGATGCGCCTGAGTGCATCCCTCGCATCTCTATTTTCATAAATTATAACCTCTTACATATTATCTGTTGATTACCCAAAACAAAATCTTGCCACAAACGTAAGAAACGAAACGAGACCTTCATGTGTTTTTGATTCTGTCCAAATCTCTGAGCCGGTTTTTTGATCCGAAATTAAACTCAACGAATTGTTAAAAATAATAACTAATTAGTTTATCTAATGATATAATATAATTGCTAATGGCCAAATAATTAACTATTAGTTAAAAAAATAACCATTATTGACCATTACATAAATTAACAATTGATCAAAAAACACATTTTGCAAAAATTTTACCATTAGTTACTATTTTTAACAATTGATTGAGTTAACTAAGGATCAAAAAACCGGCCCAAATTCGAAACGAAAAAACAAATGAATATTTGAATTATAGTTCTGTTACCAAAAAGGGATTAGAAGGAGGACTCTTTGGCAACACAAAATTCATTGTTGAAATTATACCGTTAACTACGCCAGGACTTTGCATAACCTCAGTTGGTACCGATAATAACTTAATCAAAGAAGACAGCTATACAAACATAAATAAACCACGCTTATGATCCCTACACTTAGTGCCAAAGCACCAAACAGTGCCAAAAGTGGTTCACATTTGGCACAGCCCAATAGGATCCTGTTCAAATGAATCTCTATCTACTAACCTGACAATTCAAATAAGCTTATCTATTAAGGTATACCTTCCTGGAAAACTTAAAGATTAACTAAATCTTAAGAAATTTATGGAAGAATTTTAAATATTGAATTAACCCTTGTAAAGTCTTTATCTTTTACACAACTGCTCTAATCTCTTCAGAATTACTGCTAAGCGTCCTTCCAAGAAACTAGAAGGATTATATTCTAGCTTACTGGTGAAGTTTCTTCATATTTGAAATCACTATCTCTCAATTACAAATAACTCCTTCGTCAGGTAGAAAATTGTTTGTCGCTTGTATTATAAACATTTTCACATTCCAGGAGCTTTTTCATTCTCATTCCCCAAAGACTTTTTATTATAAGAAATGGAATTAATTATAATAAAAATATTCAATTCCATATCAATCATACTACTAAATTAGGTTTGTGGTACCGATAGGGTGTTGCCGCGCTCTGATGAATAAATCATTTTCTGGGAGAAATTCGCATGACTCGACCCGAAGGTTGTTCACAAATATCCTCTTGTGCATAGAAATTGTTATTCTATATGATATGAATCGAGAATTCTCGATGAATACCGGCAAACATGTAATGAATAATATTCTGATAAAGAGTATTGAAACTAATGTAATTATCATTGACGACACAGAACACACTCACATTCTATAGATATACAGGGACATCGACGCACAGCCTGTTACCATGGATTAAGTACATGACTCTGAACCCCCCTGAGCGTTGAACTTTCTTGTCGGTTATTTAAAAAAAAATACCCATGCATTACATTTTGGCTGCGTAGGTACACTTTTCTATTAAAAAGGCTATTTATTTTTTTGATAACCGACGATAAACAGCTGTGTAAATCATGTGCAAAATTTATTAATAGTTTCAATTTGCGCGTCGATGTCCTTCTCACTCTGTATGTCCAAAGCATGCTAATTCGACATATCGCTCCAACAATGAGGCTTCTAAATATACTAAAGCTCATTCAGAAATAAATCTGATCACGCAAGAAACATGCCAAACCTTCCCAGAAGCAACAAGAACAATGACAATAAGCAGGAACTAGTCGAAACCAGAAACGCTTCATAATAACGTATTACAAGATGAACTAAAATCCCACGTTAGTAAAAAACCTGCACATATTTTATGTTGTGCTATAATTATGAACAAAGAGAGCATTATAAGCAACGTCTGGTAAAAAAGAGGCAGGCAGGTCATTGAGGGCAAAATAAAGCTTTATTTGATCATCGCTTAAGAATCCAAAAAAGAGGATCGTGAGCGTTGAATTTGAGATATCAATTTATAAGATTACAGACTCATACATACTCGTATAGTTGACCTTTAAAATATTGAATGGAGTAGATATGAAATTGTGGATTGCTTTTTAACATTATGCAAGATTCCTAATGAATTAGTGTTGGTATTGAACTACAGATACTACATATACTTTGAAAGAACACTATTGTAAATTGTAGTAAATATTATACAGATTTGGTGAACCATTTCACAAGAGTGAAGAAAACCCATAAGAGCAGCCAAAACATGAATTACTCTACGGTTGAAAATGTTTTATTGCTTATAAGTACATGAGTTTTGCACTTAATTTCTCACGATATTTCCACGCTCTCACCTAAAAAGATTATTTGCCAGTGATACCCATAGAAAAACCATTTTAATACCGGCTAAAAACCCATCGTCGTATATGCGGACATACCCATAGCCCATAGCTTTGAAGATATTGAGCCAATTACTCGATTCATATACGATACGAAAATGCTCTAATTGACTAAACACCATACCTGTAATTATGCTATCAGATTCGTGTTCAAGGAGAAAGTGTTACATACGCCCAAAGATTCTTCAATTTTCACTATTCACGCTACAAATCGACCCGCATGGAAAGTAGAGTACCTGCATTTGCACCAAACAAAACTAGAATTGTTGCAAAAACTGCACAAAGTAAAACTGTGTCTAATTGTTGCAAAAAACTCGTTGAGAGTTAGATCTGAATGCTCTTTAGATTTTATTCAATATTTCTTGGTTTGAATCCAAACTTAGTAGGTACCGGAATTCTTAAATATTTATACCTAAAAACCGGTTACCGGTTAGCTCTTGACGTCACTTCTAAATATGGTAGAACTGGGGACTGCCAATTAAGTATTTATTCAAGAATATCTAAATCGGTATCGAACACATGATATTCAGAAAGACTTTTTATGGGTTCTCCTTCGTTTGGATTACTATTATAATATCATTCACTGCCAACTACGGAAAAATAGGTATAGCAACAAATGCTTTTACTATTCTCCCACGTAAGTCATCATCAGTATTCAGTACTTTGTTCTTTGCACACACCTCTTAACTCAACAGAAATTCTTGCTAATTAGCAAACATTGGTTTACCACTCTCGAAATTTTCTAAGGTCTCGTGTCTCCCACGTTTGGCCCTCAAATTACTCAATAGTTATATAACTCGAGCGACTAATACCTACCGCAAACGATACGTCTGGCTCCGAAGACGTGAGCCGAGCCAACGGTTACCAGTCCGTTAGTGCTAAGGGGGTCATGCGCGCTCGAGTCGCGTGCGCTGCTTTCAACACACCCGACATTACTTACTATTCGACCTGGAATACGCGAATATTTTCTTATAATAGGAAACGTGCACTTGCAATTGTAACGAAATCGATTCGACAGTAACTTTTACTTGAATTTTTTGCAGTAATTTGGCGGAATATAGAGAAATCGGTCTAATTTTAATATATAAGTATACGTTACAACTTACCATATTACGACAATTAAGTAATAAAAACGAGAAAGATGATATTCGGGAGACGCATTTTTGGAAAGTTTTCAGTGGAAGTGAAAGTTCGGAAATGGCATTATGCAGAATAGATGACCGCCGTGCCTCCGTTATGGAAGTACACAATTTATTTAAAGGGATTTAAATATTACGTAGTAGAATAAAACATAAAAGATAAGCCAGTACAAGAAGAGAGAAACCTTCTGAAGGAACTCTTCGTGGAAAAGCAATAACTAGAAAATGGGGCTCCCTGCATATTTGAAATTCTCGGCTTTCCAAGAATTTATATTTACAGACAGTGACAAAAACTAAGAAGGTACGAAATACTGTGAATGACGATATTTTATCTACTTCAATATCAATGTCAAATAAATTTATTTAGGTACTTACTTACGTTTCATCTTGTTAAAGTTTTATCCTAATATAAGTTATCGTCTCTATGGCTGCTTTATGAGAAAAAATATCAATATGAACATATAAGGTCTTCTGCTATAAATTGCTAGTTAGTTAGCTCAGGATATTTTCTTTTTACTTTTCCTTGAGGAAGCTCCAGAAGCTTTCTTTCGACTTCTCCTTGGTTATCTATTAGGAAAACGATTTTATCACAAAAACATATATCTATAGAATTTAGTTCATCAGAATCATTAGACGAAGTTATTTACACATAACCGTAAAAAAAACGAGTTATTCGAATTCAGTAACCTTTTGCCTAAAAATACTGAAGTGTGAAAAAGCGAAGCATGCACACACTGAAACAGTATAAGAAATGTCGTGCGTGACCGAGATATAAAAAAACTGAACCTTGACGAAATAGATTTCCAAATCGAAATTAGTGTCTAGAGACAAAAATGGTTTTTTGCACGTCAAACAAGTCTTATCTGAGCTAAACTTTTGACATAGATAATACAAGGTCCTGTGGCGCAACGGATAACGCGTCTGACTACGGATTAGAAGATTCCAGGTTCGAATCCTGGCAGGATCGCGAGTTTTTATAACTTTTTAAACATTTTTCTGCATTTTTTAGTTCATTTTATCGTTTAATTCTTTTGTCAGACCTTTGTTTCCTTGTTTTTATTTTATCGAAGTTTTTTTTCACTCAGTGCACAAATTAGACCTTACGTTCTATTTATGATGGCTCAAAGACGGCTAATGAATTCGATTATCCAGACAGAATTCGCTTCCGCATTAGCTTCCGACCATTCGATGTAACACCTAGACTGAAAGTACAGTTTCCCTTCAATTAACAATCTTGTAAACCTGCCTTATTGCAAGGGTATAAGGCTGAAAATCAAATGAACAAATTGTGACCATTTATACAGAGTAGAACCAAACGGACGATCTACAAAGCACCCAGTGAATTGGTTCAGTGAGCTAGGACGTAGATATTCAAGCTGGTACGTTGGGATAGTTATTTTTAGATCGTATTTAAGTCTAAGTTACCATAACATTCTAATCTTGTTTTCAAAATATTATCAAAGGTGTCGGTACAATTAGCCTTTCTTAACAATATGCCCAAATTCCCATAACATTTTAATCCTATTTTCAAAATATTATCATAGATGTCGGTAAAATAAGTCTTTCTAAGCAATATACTTATTATGAAAGCTTTTTAAACTCAATCTTTAATTAAAAAATTACCAAAGTTATTGACGTATTAGTACTTTTAGGTAAGTAGTCAAGTTATTGTTAGCCTGCATCATCCCGCTGCTGGGCATAAGCCTCTCCCCATGACTTCCAGCTCTTTCGATCCAGGGGTAAAATGGACCACTGGTCGTTTGTTTTGTCCAGCTCGTCAGGCTATTTTTCTACGGGGTCTGCCGCGACGCCTTCTAGCTGTGTCAGGGCTCCACGTGGTGGTTATTTTGGCCCACAGCTCATTGGGCATACAGCAGACTGCCTAGCCAAGTGGTCAAGTTAGTTTAAATTAAAATACTTAAGACCAAAAGGATAATAAACTAAGCCTGTACCCAAAATCTCACAAATACAACAAAAATAATAACATCTGCTGTAGTAATCAAAAACCAACGTAAACGATAAAGCGATAATATTCTTTAAATTGCCTTCGAGAAACTGGTGTCATTATTGAAATGCCAGCTTAAGGTCAAACTGGCGATTCTACGCTAACAAAAACATTTAAGAACAAAAACTTCAGTTTCCAATTTTGGACCGAAGAGATCCTACATTTAGTTATACTTAACATCAAGTAGTGACAGACGGACCCGTGACTTAAGCCACCGGCACATTACTGTGTTGTGTTGTGTCGTGACGCGGAATATACCAATCAAACGTATCTGTTCAGAACACATTAATACTTGGCACAACACATTAATGTAAATCCGGCTTAAATATAACTGCCGCACAGGTCTTTCGATCAGGTTAAGCTACGCTTGTCGTGGCTGGTCTGTGGATGGGTGACCATCTTTACATACCAACGGCTTACCGTGCTTTCCGTGTCTCAGAAAGCACGTTAAGCCGTCGGTCCCGGCTGTCATTCGAGGATCTTTGATAGTCGTTACGCGTAGTCAGAAGTCGAAAAGTCGAAAGTCTGACAACCAAAGGGTGTCGTATTACCCAGTAACTGGGTTGTCAAGGTCAAATAGGCAGTCGCTCCATGTAAAATAATGGTATGCAGCTGCATCCGGTTAGACTGGACGTCGACCCCAACATAGTCGGGAAAAGCTAGACAGATGATGATCATCAGGTAGTGACGTATGCAGATTTTCGAAATATTTAACTAAGAAAACATTTAACCGATGAAAACTATATTAACGACAAAATCATAAACGTAAGCTAGATGAAAATATCACTATGGTCAATTTAGTCTCTGAGAATATTACTGCTATATTATAATTATCACGTCACAGAAAGTATGAACTGTGGATAAATAAGCAAAGTTTATCACAGACACTAACATTTACAGTGAACCAGTTGCACGACACCTTCCTTTTCGAATGCTGTAACTAAAATTATTTACCTAGCGAAGTGCAGTGGGCCATTCTAACGAACTTAATTCTCAAAAGCATTCCGAGAGACATCTCCTGCAAATGTTAATATTTTGTTAACTGATCAATGGAGTTTTTATTTAAACAACAGTTTGTTGTTTGACTCAGCTACAATTTAATTTACACATTGCTTTTAAACATTTTCTTAAAAGGGTATTTTAATTTTGAAATTATATCAATCTTTTATCTTGAGATTGAAGTTGATAGATAAAAATTTCGAGACTAATCCAGGGGCTGCATTCTCGACATTCATAGCGATCGCTTTACGACCGAATTCCATCGCAAAGTCTTGTCACTCCATACATTACCTACACCTGTCAATCCGGGACTTTGCGACCGAATTCGGTCGTAAAGCGATCGCTATGAATGTCGAGACTGCAGCCCCAGGGCCGTAATTCTCTATGACACAATGAACGAAATTGCACGAAATCAACGCGAGATTGGTGGGATGAGCTAAGGAATACACGTAGTTCCGGTAAGAATCGAAGTGGTCATAGTGAATTAGGGCCCAGTCGTACAAAACCGAATCAAATGAATATATTTTTTTACTCAATGCTCGACAACACAATCCGAAATAGAATGGTTGCGTAGTCCCATGAATTCAAAATCAAATATACTAAGAATAGCAAACGCTAAAGCATTCTTCAACGTATTTTTATATCCCTAAACACACAAAATCTACACTAGCTTAGCTAATACGAGTTGGGTTCCACGATTGCTGGTCCACATACAAAACTTGTAAATTTGCATTCGTGCCATCTCGCATTCAAGTGGCATTATTTAGGAAACGCCGAGGAATCTCTGTGTAACGGTTAGCCGACCTGTCTTGGTGGCGAGTGGTCGTGCGATACTTGGACAGCTACTGATTCAATTTGATTGCTTTGAATTTTGTTTTGTACAATAACGATGGTTTTGGCTTAGGAGGCTTTAATAAATTATTCGTGTCGTTCATCGCGTAGTTTATCAAAAATGTGCTTCGTTTCTTTTTATCAATACCCTGTGCATTAGGTTAACCGTTTTTTGACAGCTGTCTTAGAACGTACATATTCCAGATTACTTAAAAGTTAACTTTAAAATGCGTAATAAAATAAATATATAAACTGCCTTATCTTATTGAATTATCTTATTTATGGCTTCTTACAGACAGGGTATAGTGCTGGTAACATTTTGGTGTTTTACTGGTGTGTTTTTTTTTAATTAATTGCGTACAAACCTTCGAACTCAAGTTTTTCGTATACTTTGTCTAATAATATCGTAACTTGCTTCTACGTGTTACCTTGATCAGAAGTTTCTCAGTTTTTTTTTTTCATACCATTAACAACAAATTGATTCCGATAAATATCGTCAAAGTAGTACAATGGTTCTGTATTCTATGTTATCTATATTTATAGTCAATACAAAAGTCTGATTTAGTAGCAGTAAACGTTCATATTGAATTTGTAGCTACACTTGTAAAGAAAGCTTATCCTAATGGTGTAAATATAGAACGATCGTGAGCATCGGATGTCGCTAGAGATTAAGACTTATTTTCTACGAACTTAGTCACAGATGACGTTATTTTCCAGATTATTTGTCTCATTTCTCTTTATCTCCAAGTTTATCGTCTCATTGCTTTTGGTCTTCAGAAATTATCTTCGACCATAACGAGATTTATATTTCAAGCTTAACGTCATGCAACGTCATACTATATTATTATCTAGACAAGGTTCGCTTAATGAACCAGTACTGGCACAAAAAAAAAATTGTATATGTTCAATGCACGTGGGCGTTAATGATAACCTGACCACCACTCAGACACTGGTTTACAGATAAAAGCATGACTGATATTATACGTAGATTCGTTTGGCTCACTACACCAGTATACAAGTTATTTATTTCCATATGAAATTGCAGTGGTAGTCTTCTCGGCTCTTTATAACTTTGAGGGTCGATGAATACCCAAGTCGAACAAAAAGTATAATTGGGTTTTACGTTTTATTCACCTCCTTTTATTTCTTGTTGGCACATCTCGTATTCTTGTTGTTGAAAACCAGTTTCGAGGCAGCTGCATACAGATATAAGGAAGTAGGTTCAAATAGCTGAGAAGGCGTTAATATTGGTTCTAGAATTCGCTCGTAGACACGTAGGCTTAAGTCAGGGTTGACACGAGTCTCTTGGAATATATATATAGAGTTATCTGTACCAAAGTTATGCTACTGGCCATAATACATTTGATGTAATGGAACTGTAAAAAATAATAATATATCACTATAAATTTTAGCACCTCTCAATCTTCTACATCTACATCACCGCTGACTTTCCAAAGCTTATGGCGGCACCTCTTCGCCTTCAGCTAAAATGATACAACTTCATCGAGCTAGAAAACCAGTAATAAACATTAGTTAATTATCTACAGTCGTAATTCTAAATAGAGCGTCGACCCTATTTCAGGTCTCCCTTCACAAATGACCTTGTGTGGTCGCAAGGCCTGCTGTCGTTCGCCTCGTAGGAATGCGAACATAATGCCACCATGTTGACGAACCTTAAGATAAATTCCTGCATAGAATACATTTGCCCTACTAGTTGTGAAAGGCTATTGGGACTTCCCAATAGCCTTTTTTAAGAAGGCTATAGACTTCTATAGCCTTCTTAATGACGGTGCTGATGCGAGCTTAAAATAAACTACCACTTCAACATACATGGAATGAGCTGATAACTGTGATACCGTTAACAACGTTGGATGTAGAATTTTTACAGATATTAGTGAACAAGTGGCAAGTGACTATAAAATAGGTACACAAGATAATTTAAAATATGCCTTCTTGGTAGCGTGTCCAGAGTAAACTAAATGGTATCAGCACTCCAATATCTTAAACTCATTTTGAAGGATATTGCTAATCCATGGCTTCATATGTTCGACAAATTTTTCTGCTCAACAACCTAAATAACGCAATCAATTATGTTGAACCGTCAAAATGAAAGCATTGCTACTGATAGTGTGTTACCCCGCTGGTCGGAACTTAACTACGATTTTTCCATTATTGACATTTAGTCTATAAATTCTTGAAAGTGTCAAGGCATAACTTTTGTAAAATGATTGACGTGATGTAAAGTATCCCCTCGTTTGCGGAACGGAGTACCAATAATATAAGCTATTGTAAGAAGATGCTATTGCAAAACGTAATGTTCTCAAAGCTTGTCAAAATGAAATCGTACACTGTCGTGACCTTTCGATCTGTTATGTACATTATTGTTATTATGTCGGTGTGTCATTCAGTCTTGAACTTTAGAATTTAAAGTAGAAACTTATATAAATACTAACTCATTATATTCACCTACTGGTCTCACAACTTAGGTCAAGTTTTTAAACTAGTTTTAATCGAAATCGGGCTGACCCATGTGAGTAATGCAAAATTAACAGAATTTAATGATTCAACAATTTGAACTACATTTTTTTACCGGGGCTGCCATCGTAAAGGATATCGAAATTAATCCCTTTTATAGAGGTAACGAAATAATCAACTTGTGTATTTATTATCTCAGTCGACCTCCATCGCTAATTTCGAACGTTGCTAAAGAACCGGTATCTGTCAGTAGGAGTCGAAATAAAGCCTGCTCCTAATCATTTGTAAACCAAACTGCAATTGGCGCAATTCACGTTCAGAGTACCACTGATTTCGATATTATCGTGGCTACAGCCAAATTAACATTTTAGAATTACTGTTGAACGTAGTAATAACAAAGCATTTGACAAAGCGTGTGTTGGCATCCATTGGCATCCATTCAATACGTGATAAAACTTAAATAGATATAATTGAACAAAGTCTGTCTAGCCTAGGATTTTTTACGTCTCAAGTTAATACAGTAAAAGATCGATTATTACCCAAGCATTTGTTTAAAAAGCCAGAAAACAAAAACATCATTTATAAACTAATACCAAAGTCAAACTAACCATTAGAGAAGTACAAGCATTTTAAAGAAGATTCTTATCTGAAACACAATTCAGCTCATGAATAAAATTACGTTGGTAAACGCTTTTGACGCCTCCAATGAGATCACAAAGGCTTTACACAATATGTTGAACCACTTATTATACGACGAAACGGGTTGGCATTGTGTTCCAGAACACAGTAGGTATCAAACCACGAATTCAAGGTGATTTTGGCCAAAGATATTCTAAAGCATGTCCGCACTTCAATCAACTTGGGATTTACAGCGTCTGAGCCGATATTACCCATAATGTATTGTCGTCGGACGCTTTTGGCAAGTCCCATCGAACTATATTACTGTTTTATGATATTAGTTGTCGATTTAATAGCATCGTGGCGAAGATATCAATGATAAGTTGGCCATTCCTGATTATATGGATACGTACATTTTCGTAGATTCTCCTTGTCCCTTTACCCCATCAGAGAAATGAATATTTTTGTTATAGGATTATTTTATCCTCTTCCCAACATATTAAATTTCTTTTCCTCTCAAATTCACTTTGCAATGTTTAGTGGGTGTGTTTTTATAAAAAAGAAAGAAGAAAAAACTGATCGTAAAGTCCCGCTTACTCAGAATCCGTCGGCCGTGAATATTTCCGTAGAAATAAATATATAAAAACTGTATTCCGTGAACAAGTTTGAACGCTTGTTACGAAATGGATATCATGAAATCAAATTTGTGAACCTACTTACTTGGCAAGTCGACAGACAACTGTTTGTTAAAGTATACCACTGGTCTTTAGTGCGAAATCCAATTCACTGTTACCGTTATCAGTGTGATGTACCAAATATCGTAAGCAAATAAATTACATAAGTCTATTATCTGTTCTATTTTATAATGCAAAAAAATAAAAAACCGTTCAACATCGTACAGTACTAAAACTGCATTCTTGCTGCACTGACTAATTACTGACTCGGTCTCATTCAAATAAAACCTTCGAATAGTCTGGCAGTAACCGCAAGCACTGCAATGGACTCGGAACGCCAGAAAAATAAAATTGAAGCTGTAAACGAGAAAAATCCTTCCATTTTATTTCATTCAAGTGTTCACGTAACTGTGGGTAGCATTCTTTACAATTATTTAATCGGAACTCTATCACAGGCCACAGTCGCTACTTATCAAAATGCATAGTTGAGCTGCCAAGAATTTGGGTCAGCGTAAATACGTGCATAGTTACTTGTAAGGGCGTGCGACCAATATATTGAAATAAAGCTATTACGTTGAATCACGTAACGTGTCATGCTACTGATTTCATATTTAGGAAATGTTAAAAGACTCAGTGCACGCACGTACACCCAGTGTTTCAATCACTTGCAAATATAGGTACTTATTTGCAAGGTAGCGTCATCATCTGTCAAGCCTTTTCCCAAGTATATTGGGGTTAGCTTCCAGTCGAACCAGATGCAGCTAGATACCAGTATTTTACATGAAGCGACTGCCTATCTACCCCTTGGTAAGACTGGTTGTCAGATATTTGGGCATCTGACGACCCGTAACGCTATCAAACGTGCTTTTCAAGGCACGGAGGGGACTTGATATGTAAGAATGGTCACCCATCCACGAACCAACCGCGGCAAATGTAGCTTAACCTTCAATCGACCCGTGCGGCTGTTATTACTTTGCCACTTACAAATATTCTCACGTATACCAGTCAATAAGCATTCGTGTAGATTACGTGACTATCAGCTCAGATACGTGTTATTCCCGAGAAATATATTATTTTTAAACAAATATCTATAAAATCGTAATTGACAATTTCTTACTGAACGTCTGTCATGCTGAAGACAGTTAGAGGCGTTAGAAGAAATATTATATGATCTAAAAATAAATTACGAAATTCCAAAAAGCGTTGATATAAAAATAAATATCATTATACGAGTACGCATGATGCTTAACGTGCTCATATTGTGTTAACTAGACTGGAAGAGTAAAATTACAAAAATAACCATTGAACCCCAAATTCTTGCAAATCGAAAAGGTAATATTTACGCAAAACTAACACACTAGAGCCAAATATTTCCTAAGCCCGTTCAAATCTGAGATTGAAGTCATAAAGATGCTTATTATTCTACAGCCGTCTTGCGACCACTTCCAGAATAATAAATGTTAACACTACACTGCCATTCGCCAAAGAAACTGACGATATCACCGCAGCACTTTCGAACGCCATCGGAATATCAAACAACATGAACCTAGCGCAGGTAACAGTTATATCTAAACCTTAAAAGCTAGATAATTGAACCAAATGTACATTATGGGTGACCTCGATATAACGCCCATTTAGATTTGCAAAACGATTGGACGTTACGGTTATTGATATTCAATATTTCATCATGTTTTGCTGTTTTGTGGCTAGATTTATCCTGCCGACCACCTATTGTGTTGTGTCAATTGTTTTTCAACGTAATAGCTATTTCTATTGTAATATCATTAGTAAATATAGCAGTTTTCACGCTAGTTTTTGTATCGATTACTAGTTTGACAGTCTGACACGCTATCAAACTGGCAAGTAATAGAGCCAAACGTATTCGACATTAATCTGTTTTTATTTTACATGAACACTTAACGGGCCTTAACTTTGTGTTTGCGTGTTCGTAATTACCAGTTGCATGTCTCACCGCAAATATCTGCACTGGCCATGTGTTAAAAATAAAAAGTTAGCCAATCATAATTACTCTGTGAACTTCAAAGATTAGAAAAAACCGGTGGAACTGTTACGATCCAATTTGTCTTCACAACCGCAGTCGGATTGCAGAAGTTTATCAAGTCTCGCGGACCTAGCAAGGTTGTCGCAGGCACACAGTTTCTCACCACTCGTAAAAAATAACAATTATTGTCAATGTTTTTCATCGATAATTAACTACATGCAATAACAGTAAGATTTTATACTTTACTGTGCAGCGGCATTGTGAAACGGTATTTTAGTAATCGGCAAGAACTGTTATTTTTCTGGTTATAATAACCATAAAGTCATGTATAAATTCCGCGGTTACCTCATGCTCTTATATCATTAATTACAATGACGTTTGCGTTCTAGTATATGATAAAAAACCCGTACTATACCTATTTAATGGAACTAAAATACTGTACCTACTCAGTATCCTTGCTACTCATAGTCTCACATCGCCATTTGCCTCACCATGTGTTAATTATTTTTTGTTGACAAAACAAACTATGACACTTTCAGTAACTCAGCAACCCTAGAGTAGTTGGCAACGGTGGGTGCTGGCCGGCCGCACCTCAACTCTATGCAACGTGAATACCTCTCCGGTGACATCTTTAAACTCTTCCACTCCCATCAAAGAACAATGCTTTGACAATAGCAAACTCTCGCAAACTTTTCTTATTTCTGGTCTCAGCTGTATTTTTTACTAAAGCCAGAGATTTTTCTAGTAACTGATGTAGTTAACGGGTAATCAGTCTTCCAGACTTTGTTAGCGTTAAGGAAATGTTGCAGCACGGTTCTGTCGCTCTTGCTCACAGTCAAGAAGTAATTATGGGCTTATGGGTGATCTGGGGATATCATTAAGAACCCTCTTAAAGCACAGGTCGAAGACCTAAAAATACACAAACGATGTAAACGCACATTAAAAATGTATTAGTTTACTTGCCCAATGTACGGGACAGTACTTTTGTGGACAAGGTACACAAAAATATTGGGTTTAGTTACCTCAAGTTACATGTCAATGTTTAGCCTCATCCTCCAACCTTTTTCAAGCTATAAAAAGCTTGTAAACCGCAAAAAAAATGCAATGTTGTACCAAAATACTTTTTTCCCAAACTCAACCATCAGCATAGCAACTAAAAAAGGTTAAATTATCTAATTTTCATATCTCCACAGTAACATTTAAGAGCGCGCATGCAAAACGTGTCAAATGTTCTTTGCGCGAGAACAAAACACTTATTGTATTTGTTTATAAGAAATGCGCGGACGTCAGCGGAAGGGTTGCATGCGCAAGGTCACACGTCGAGCCCGACCCGCGTCCGTGCGCGTCAGCAACTTAGCACAAAACTCTGCTTTAGTACGAAACTAAGACAAACTAATACATTTAATCATTTAATCTCGTGAAGAGAAAAGTTTTGTTTGTTTGTATAAAGTTGACATAAAAACTGCTGGAAGAATCTGAGAGTTTCCTGTGTTAGTTAAGGAACTGTCCAAGAAACTCTGCCTTAGTTGGATATTTATGTAGTGATGGGATAAAGACTAAAGTACCTAATGTTTTTTCCCTTCCAAATTATACAATCACAATTTGCCTACAAATCAAATTGGCTACGGGCATTCACCTTTACTAGTTAGAGGTGTGCAATGAACTGCAAAATTCACGAGAAAAGTTTATTTCAAGCGGTATCAAAACTTCTTTCAAATTATGGTCAGTAAAAATACTCCTTGCTCCCAGACGTTTTATTTAATTGCACGTTTAATTTAATGTGGAGGTTCACGAACGAAGCGTCGTCATTATTAATTTAGCTCAGTTTTGCTTGAATCAGAATCAGAGAGGCTACTTTAAGCTCTTTTCCTCATTATGCTAGATTCCCTCTCCCATAATGAAGTTGGCCTTTATTGTGATAAATTATTAATTTTATTGTGAATGCTTGCAAAATAATCTTGACTATTGTGAAATAAATTTTTGGAAGTGTAGAAATGCGACTATTAATAGAGGCTGACTCCACTGGTATTTGTAACTATACCTATCGATCTATTCTGTATTGTACAGACGCCAGCACATCCAGCTACTACAATCTGTCAAATGTCTTTAAAAGATTTCCAACTTTATCGCTAAAGCATTAGGTTCAAAGTTGATTGGGAAAATTTGACAGTTTCGGATAGCTTGATGTGCTGGCGTCTGTACCACTTCTAGACATAATCACCTACATCTCCCCTTTCCACATACTTCTGTCTTCTGCTTTTGTGGGCCTGCTCTTTCGGTAGGAGTTAGGCTCGTCCCTCCATCTGCGTCTTGGTCCGCCACGATGATGTCTAGCATTCAATTTGTGAATCAGACTGTTATAAAATTGTGTAAATTGAGTAGATTCTTGGAATCGTAAAAAAGAAAGGACGGCCGTGAATATTTCAATGGCCAATACAAAATGTTTACACCTGTAAACGTAACCAAAAATAATGCAAAACCTCATCTGATTCACAAATTCTTCATCGATTTCTTCACCTTATTCATGGGTATTCAGCGATTGTCTAATGTTTATTCAATGGCTTGTTAATGTATGATGTAAGTACATATTGCAATACGCTTGGTGTGCATCATACCTTGAACTTTTCGCCTCACGAGAGCACCTCACCGGTTAGGTCATTTCGAAACCAAGTAGTGAATAATTCACTGCATATTTTTCATATACTTGTTGCACGATCGTGGAATATTATAAGTTTATTGCTGTGGATCTGTTGATGTTTTACTGTCATGGTATGGTTTTATAATCATGAAGAAAACTTACGGATAGTGATTAATATATATAGCGTATATATTATTATGATGTTACCGGTATTGTTATATGTGCATATCGTGGTAATTATTTTGACTTTCATATGTTATTTCGAGTTTACTGACTGTGTGATGAACTGATCTTAGCATATTTGTAAAAGTTGGATAACTCCTGCATTGTGTTTGAAAGACCATTCAAATTAATAGTTATGTTAGTCATCTATGAATATTATTTGAGGCGGATACTACTTAGTGTTTCTCTATTACTAATGAGACCTGCTTTATCTAAAAGCGTAAAAAATAATGACGAAGCCACATACTAAAGTCCGTGAGGTAACACAACAAATCCGAGACATGAGGTCGATACAAAAATATTTGTAATCATTCCTAAGATTCTGACGATGTGACTCATGCAGAATCTTGAATAACTTTATATTAAGGTAATAATAAATATTAATAAGCATCATAGTCCTATCAATCTTAATTTAATTGTTTTTAGAGGTATTAGTATAGGTATAAGTATAAGTAGGTATAAGTATTTCTACACATGCTTTGTTTGCGCAACAACAAGACTTGGTCCTTCGCATTCCGCATGCAGTCTTTCGCAGGTACCTTCATTTTCTTCAGAAATTTTGACTATGAGCCTTCAGCAAGCAAAGTAGAGAATAACTATGTCCTCAGGTACTTGGCTTCAGTCAAATTAAAATACCTTTTAAAAATTTACCAGCGTTAATAAGTGTATAATTAAATTCTTTGTCCATTGTCTTACAAAGAAACTCGTAAGAATCCCATTATGTTGACACAGTCTGTAGGTCCGCCAAATTAAATTAAGTTGTATGAATTAATTTCGGCACAACACGTTTCACTATTAAAATTTTCGTAAATCCTCATTGAACACGTATCGCCTCACATATACACGTAAAATGGGTCCCGAACAAATAAAAAGAAACAAAAACACATTCCACTATTTCAATTTTCCGACGGTATAGTAAACGAAACTTAAATGCGTTAGAAACATTCAATTCCATCTCCACGTTTCTCGTCTCCGCCATACTCATTTCACCGCTAATGCGCTTAAAAACGTAGTGCACATCTAGAGGAAGCACTATGGAATTTAACACAAAAGGTGTGCTAAATGTAAAAGATCTTTTCTGGTGCGCCTCACAAAACAGCGGGCATCATTCGACGACTGTCTCGTTAGCCCCATTCAAACACTCCATAGTTCTACGGACTCTACGAGCTACGAGACTTTGTGTTGCTCATTCAACTGTTGGCTTTTTATTTTTGGATGTCCCACTGGTATTTGGATGTTCACGTTTGGACCTTTATGTCGTGAATCTTTGAGAGCAAGCAAGGTTCTGTCGGTATCGTTGTTTTAATTTAAAATGTAGGTATACCTAGTTAAGGCATCGTCTGACGCATCCATAAAGTACTATTCTGCACGACAAGCGAACAGATTAGTACATTCAGAATAAATGAAACTGCATATGTAAAGGAAAATGTGCCAAGGAAAATCCCAACGATTAAAAGCGGCATATTGTTGATGAGACCAACCAAAGCCGGTGTTTTAAAACGTGATGGTTAATGTAAAGACAGCGAGGATAATAAAAATATTTTTGGAGATATACCTCAAGTATGTATACTGGGACCGGTTGACCTTGTCCGTACAAAACCAGAGCCTCATTATCAGTAATCTGCCATTCCAAGCGAAGCTTCTGTTGTTTTTCGTGTAAGTTGATTTGAAGGAGATCACGAAACGCGTCTTCATCTTTAAAATTTTGCGGAACTGTTGCTGACTGAACAGGATTTACAGTTTAACGATTTCTCTTTAACTTGCGAGACGTTTCGGTTAAACTCGTTTGGGTTCGCTGTACAAAAACTAAACAGCCTTATTCACTTGTATTGTAAATCGAATTTTAGGCAAAAGAGCTTCGTTTAGTAAGCGTAACTTCTCTATGGTGGAATATCACAATAAGCTGGATACGCGAAGACAAAATTAAGTGTACCAAAAACGACACAACCAACTTTTTTTACTTAACCCTAGTCCTACCACGTAAATCCTCATTGAACACGTATCGCCTATACACGTACGAACAGGTCCCGAACAAATACAAAGAAACAACAATAAATTACACAGGAATCGCTTTCATAAAAATGTATCACGAGTTACCTGCGTTAGAGGTCAAAACATCAGAAATCCCACGTCTCAAATAGCCGGGTACGCCGCCCGAATATAAGGATTAGGACAAAAGCTTTCTCGGTGAGTCAACATCTCAGGTAGAAGTTTTTTTTCAAAGGGCCGGAAAGTAATACACGGTAATTATAGCAAGAATAGTTCGACACCATAGTTTGTTAGCTATTCCATAAATTACCTGTTTAGAAGTAAAGTATAAACCTGTTTTATATTCACGGAGACATACCACACTTGTGATAAAAGCCGGTTCGTTGTCTGACTCACTGGACATTTTCTTTTGAGTAGGTATTGCGTTTTAGTTTTTTGTCCATTTGGCATAATGCTTGAATACATTTCATTCTAACAGCCATTCCTCCATTAATGTAAATACGTGGTGGCAAGATATTTATGTGCAGTTATAATATTAGCTGAATATAATCGCGAAGTATATAAAATCATTACACAAACCAGTCTCACAGTTATTCATATAAAAACTTCTACTTTGCATGTCCACTGGGTGTCGGTTAATGTTCTTACTTACAGGCCACCTGGCCCATCCAACATTTATTAGTTCAACTCGACGACAACAGCCAACAAAAAACCTGAAATATTACTTAAACACACCTTCCTCTTAGATTTGGTATAAAAAGACCTCTTTCAGAATGTCACTGCAAAAGTTACGTCGTTTTTTTTATGTAAGTCCCTTTTTCCGAACAAAAGGCCTATTGACACGTACCCTCCCGAAATTAGATGATAAAATATTTACTCCAAAGTTTTTCAGGTGGTTTGCTCATTTTATGGTAAGTTGTTCGTTGAACTCGGCATCAATCTGTCCGCTGGTTTGAGCGAATCAACCGTCCGTTAGTAGAACAACCGACGCGGAAAGAGGGGTTGGAACTCATAACCTGGAACATGTCTCTTGGTTTTTAACATCGCAAGGTTTCCATGATCAAAGATAACAATCCAGTTGGAAAATTGACGTACCTACACGCGAGAAAAAATATCTTCAAATGTGCTTACGAAAACTAAACGACACGACATTTGTGGATCCAGTCAAACCCGTTCTTGTCGAAACGCGTGAAGAAATTCTTCGTTTCTAGTTTTAGCCAGATCGGCAGATACCGTGATGTTTAACGGCCAGTGTTATTAACATTAGACACCGGTTGTGAGCAATTAGAAACGTTTTCATAATATAACCCGATATGTGGAATAGGACATTGGTACTCTAGACAGGTAGATACATTAACATCTACGATAATAATACTCGATGACAAAGCAGAACGATAATCATTTTTTTATATTATTTTTCGATGATAATTTGTGAAATGGTGAAAGTTCCTTTTGTTAAGCACATTGTCAGTTAACCGCATCAATCACGATGGGCAGGGCAAAGGAAGCCGAGATACCTTGCAGTTAACTTTAAGTGTCATTCTACCATCTCGGGGCACCACGTAATCTCGGTTTCACTTTTGCCATAAAACAAGACAATTCCGCGCCGCGACGCCGACGCCTCCCCGCAGGAATACAAAATGGCGGCGCAAAAAAAGCGCGAAACCGCAAGTGCGGATGCGTTCATAACTGTCTCGTTTGAATAACAATGTTGTAGTTTGTAGCATCATCTGGCTTTTACCTGCAATTGTTATATTATTATCTTCATGTTACAGGCTTATTAAGTGCGATTGTATCTCGTATCTCGTCTTTACGTCATACGACACCTGTCACTGTTATTGAGAACAGTTCGGACACACATCGCACAACCGTTACTGCCTCCTAAGAGAAGCAGTAACCAATTGGCCAATTGTTATTTGTGTCATGTCGTATGGCAGCCGCGAGAGCTAAATGCGTAAACGGAGTAACGGTGTCGGTTCAATGAACGGAAAGTGGTACTATAATAATAAGCATCACCTGCTCTATAAGGGAAGTTCAAGCGATGTGCTCGCCATATTCAGCCTATCCTTGTGAACGAGGAAGTTCAGCGGGGCGGAAGGGGGGAATGTCACTGCCAATACGGCGCGGCGCTACTACGATTAATCTAACGTCGTTATTGCCTTTAACGCATATTTGGGAAGCCTAATAGTAACACCGCTAATGTTTTGTTGGGAAGAAATGCTCTAATTTCGAAAAAGTAATATGGCATAAAAAATATACCTACAGTCTGATTATCTAAATGACCTGTACCTAATGGCCTATTCAAAACTCTTTGTAACGCCACAACAACATTAATCCTTATGCAACTTTACAACGTGAACAATGACTTTCGGAAGTAAAGTAATAAAAGTAAAATCTGGTGGGGTAGCGTTAATGTGCATTATGTCTCCTATCTGACCGCGAATTTCGTTTCGTGCTCGGAACCGGGTTTTTGTTTCGGCGACCACTTGCTAGTTCAAAAAGCACGATCTGCACGACACAGTTTCCTTAAACTCTCATTACGTTGTGTACTTTCGTTTATTTCTCCACTTACAACTATTTAAACATAACTTTTACTTTTTTGGATCACGGCCGGCGTGACTCATGTGACAATAAAACTTCCTAGATCCGTCTTCAAATAACTGAGTTAAGTAAACTAAAAATACTCTTACTGAGATCATACTTGTAGAACTAGTTTCCAACTGTTAGCTTCCCATTTTCTAACGAGATTTTTTCTCTCGATAGAAGCGCGCAAGTCGTTCAAGAGTTGGGCTTCTTCCGCACCACTGCACACTGCAGCGAGTGGAAAAAGCCACTAACATTACGCTCCAACAACTTAAGTTCCTGACCAGTGTTCATTTTTATCCAGTACTCTGATGTATGTACTAGTTTTTGCAGAAGTTTAATAGTCAGGGCGAAAGATAACGGCATTGTTTACCGCGATTGTAATCACGGTTGCAGAAGACTGTTAACAAGTTGCAAAAGATATCATAGCATAGAATAATCAGCCTATAATGTTCCCACTGCTGGGATGCAGGTTGGTAGATGTCACATGTCTTTGATTTTTTGGTTCTAGGACATGTCGGTTTCCTCAAGATGTTTTCCTTCGCCGTTTTGAAAGCAGTAGTGATGAAATTATTTACACTAAGTAAAGCGCCACTGGGCCATTTCTGCTCTTCTCGAAGAAAACAAAAGAAACTTATAGAATTTCAACAAATCATAAGATCGAAAGGTAATTTCTTCGGTTTATTCCTTAACAGATTCTTCAAAAGAACAGCGAAATGAAACTCCAAAGTATAGATCAAAAACCGAATGTATCAATCAAGAGATTTCACCAGAAACCATTAGAACAGAATAAAAGAACAATCGCAATTCTTTGGCTTCAATAACTTTCCCGCGGTTCACTAATTACGCTCTGTCGCATCACTTGAATCCACATTTCAAGTACCCAATAAGAAAGACAAGATAGGTAATTGCCGCAAAGCCACTCAGCCAATCACAGGAAGCTGGTGCATGCTAACATGACATACTAACCGACTAAGTCCTTCAGTCCCTAGTCTCGTCTATGCAGAAATTCCAACTTAGTGTCATGTTTGTTTTCTCGAAGTTAATTACTCGCTGAGTCGCTGTGGACGGAAAACACCTTACCTTTACTTCAGGTATTATGATACAGGTACGCGGTGTCATGAGGATAATCGTCTAAATGATTCATAGCTTGGATCCGGGCCAACGGTGTGTACTTTTTCTCAACTGCTGTTATAATACGGCAATAAAAATGCATAGATGTCAATGTCGTTTAAAATATAAATGCGATAATAACATTGAAAAGTCTAGTGGTGTCAACTTTCAGTGACCGTTCTCGGCAGCTCTTTCACTTTGGCGCATGAATATTGAAATCGCGTACATCACCATTTAGGGAGGGGAGGTATAAAAGGTTGGAACTGTTAAACAGTCAATGGACGAGTGACACTGGCAATGAGGAGCCGCGTTCCGTTTTAGGCAAGCATCACGTAGGCGACACGTATCTGCGTACGTGTATCGTTTGCGACCGACCCTACCGGCTTACGTACGACTTTCCACCGCGTCACACACAAAAGAATCGTGAAAGGGGAGCCATTTTGCAAAATTTATTATATTTACTTGTAGTCCAGATAATTGTACGGTAATTGAATTTTTAAAACAAGAATAAAACTTTTTCACGATTCTTTTGTGTTGTGACGTGTGAAATGCATTTTGCAAAATTTATTATATTTACTTGTAGCTTGTTGTATGGTAATTGAAAACAGGCATGAGCGAGCCTACAGCAAATAGGAAATCGTCATCATCACTGTGTACATTCAGCCCAACCTTTCCAGGAATTCTCCTAGTTCTTCATTATCTAGTCCGGTCAGGAGTTATGATTAGATAATTGTAGTTATATGCAGTTAAACTTGATAACGCGATTATTTTTAATGCCTTTCCTCCATATTTAAATGTAGATGCAATGTAATGATATCGTAACTAACTTCCGCCAAGCTGTGGTTCGCTCCATGGCGATCGCATTCCGTTATACGGTAGCCCCTACTTAGGTCGCAGCTTGATTAACGAAGCGACAACTGGCGATAACTTTGAATTGTTTACAAGTCATGTAAAAAGGCACAAACCAGCTAATTGCATAACGCACTAACAGTAACAATGGCTTTCATTTTGACAGTTCAACGACAATCATTGCGTTTTTTATTTACGTTGTTGAGCAGTTTTTTTTTTATCGAATAATATGATGCAATGGATTAGCAATATCCTTCAAAATTATTCAGATTGAGTTTGATAGTGTGTTACGCAATTATGGTGCTAAAGACGTGACGTAGCTATCTCAACAATAAATGATAATGATAAATGATAAATGATTTTATTTTGTAAGTAGGTTTGTACAAACACTTTTACACGTCAATCATATTTTTAAAACTAGATGAGGTCGGCGTTTCCTATCTGACTAGTCTGAGAAGAAAGGCCGAAACAAACTCAGACGTCACAGTTTCTTTTAAAGTCCAGACATAATCTTGGTCAGATCATATGAAGACCATGTAGGTCGATGTCTGAGATGGTCTTTTGAGGAAAGAACCACACAGATTGAGAGGACCTGTCCAGTCAGTGCACGCATTTGTCAGAAATTGTGCAGCTCAACTCAAAACTTAAGGAGCTCAACGATTCGACGAACAATACCAAAGAAAGGACATTTGGGTAGGCCACATTAATTACTCAAACTGCCAGACCAGGACAAAAACTAAGAGAACAAAGAGAAAAATAATATAAATAAAATGACCCACGTAGTCTTCACATTCACAATAATTAAAATAATAGAATACTTAACAAAGTAAGCAAATGTCATAGTATATGTAAAATTCATTAATGTCAGTGTATATAAAAAAAAACAACAACAAAATAGAGCAAAAAAAAACATTCAATATGTAAAAAAAAAATTGGAAGCAGCTCAATCCCAAGCCTTTTTGTCCTCGATATAATCCTTAACGGTATAAAAGGCTTTCTGGCACAACTTACGTTTAATGAATGATTTGAATTTATTAAGGCTTAGATCTTGAACGGGGCTTGGAACTTTATTATAAAAGCGTATACATTGGCATCTGAACGACCCACCTATTTTCTTGAGCCTTGTTGTAGGTACAACAAATTTGTGTTTGTTCCTAGTATTTATATCATGGATATCACTGTATTTTTTAAACAATTTTATATTTTTATGGGCATATAAAAGATTTTCATAAATATATCATAGAAGCCACAGTCATAACATTAATCTCTTTAAATTTATCTCTGAGCGAGTGTCTCGGACTTAATTTATAAATTGATCGAACAGCTCGCTTCTGCAAAACAAAGATAGTCTGAATATCAGCGGCATTTCCCCACAATAGAATACCGTACGACATTACACTATGAAAATAGCTAAAGTACACTAAGCGGGCTGTCTCTATATTAGTTAAATTACGAATTTTTCTAACAGCGTACGCTGCGGAACTTAGCTTTTTTGACAATTTATCTATATGTGGACCCCACTGAAGCTTAGCATCCAAAGTTATGCCCAAGAATACTGTGCTGTCTTCAGGATTCAATTCTTCGCCCTTTATCAACACATTGGTTTTCACCTGCCTAACGTGAGGTAGCGTAAACTTAATGCATTTGGTTTTTTTCTCGTTTAAAAGTAAATTATTAACATTGAACCAGTGTACTACTTTAGAGATCGCGTTATTTACATTGTCAGTAGCCTGCTGCTGACGTTTAAGTTTAAACAAAAGTGAAGTGTCATCTGCAAACAACACTATATCATGATTATCCTTTATGAGGTACGGCAAGTCATTAATATAAATAAGAAATAAGAAAGGACCAAGAATTGAGCCCTGTGGGACTCCCATTGATACTATAGATCCGGGAGATCTTTTTCCATTAACGTCAACGCTCTGAATCCTCTTACTCAAGTATGAAGTAATAAGATCCAGAGCAGTGTTCCGGATTCCGTAGTGGCGGAGCTTCCTGATTAACGTTTCGTGAAGAACGCAATCGAATGCCTTGGACAAATCACAAAAGATGCCCAAGGCATCGCATTTATCTTCCCATGCAATAAAATACAAACATAATAGAAAAAGTAGAGTATTTCGAAGACGTCACAATACAAATCATCAGTTATTTTTTGGTCGGACCCGCAGTATCAATAAATTGTATTATATCTCTAACTCACTAAACGAACATCGTTACAAGAGAACCGACTTGTTGCTTTGTGCAACGTTGATATTTCGACTCAACTATACCTTTATTTGTACCAGGTACCAATATTTTTTACTCCTATTAACAACCAAAGCGGGGAGACGAAACAAAAAGTTTGCGTGACTAAACCCAATCGAACATCGCCGGCTAGCTATTGAAGCTTTTCATAAACAGTCATTTTTTTCGTCGGATCAAAATATCGCGATATTTGGAGTTTCGATGCCGCATTGATTGCTTACTCGATTCCACGGGGTCGATCGAGTAAACGTTGGTTCGTACAAAATAATTTTTAATATAGCCGTGTAATTTGATCTTCGTCTTATGGTTTTATCAGAGGGGTAATTCTCGTGATTTTAAGAACGTTCACAGTCTGATCTCAGTCTCAATCTGTCAAAAATACCTCTAATTTCCCTACATTTTGACAGGTTTTTGACATGTTTGTCGCCGAGATTATACTGCAACTAGATTTTGAACATTTTAAATTACGAGAATTGGCCTTCTTGACGGAGTTTCCTTTTTTTACCGGTGTTGTAATCAAATTGGATTAAACTCTCTGGCAATCGGCTATTTTTCTTCCGATTAAAGATTTACCTATAGCGAAAATAAACACAAACATCACGCCAGTAATCTCTAAAGGGTTAGGCAGAGGTTTACCCACAGTACCTAAGGGTAGCGTCCTGGGTAAAAAAAGTATTATTATATTTAGTCCGTCAGTTAGATTCTCTAAAAATAATGGACACGTATTTTTTCTTTTGTCAATCAAACAAAAACTAACAAAGATAAAGCGCGTCAAAATTTGGGATTGGGGGTCATGACGTCACGCCATGCTAAAAAGTGTAGCAAAGCAAGGCAGGCAAGTGACGTCACGTGGAACTTTAACGGGCGATATCTTCATAATTTTTATATAATTGACAAAAAAAAAAATACGGTTCCAATATTTTTTGATAATCTAACTGACGATCAGAAAGTTTAACTCCAAGGATACCCTTAACATCAAGGAGTTAAACTTTCTGATCGTAAAAGGTACTCGATACTGCGTTCTAAAACTCAAATTGTCGATGTAGGTCACACGGCTGCCAAGCTAAAATGGAACTGGGCTGGTCACTTCTGTCGCATGCCAGAGGAGCTATGGGCTAAAGTAACCACACAATGGGTCCCAAACAGCAGCAAACGACAACGCGGCAGGCCCAGAATGAGATGGCGGGACGAGCTCAACTCTTTCCACAAGGATTGGCGTTTAACAGCACTGGATAGGGATAAGTGGAGGGAAGGAAGGGAGGCCTTTGCCCAGCAGTGGGACAGAAATGGCTGAACAAATAAAAAAAATAAAAAAATCTAACTGACGGACTAATTTGAATTTTTTAGGAAACTAGCCTATTATATTTAAGTCTCATAAAAGAAAGCGAGAAAATAAAGCATCATATTTTATAAGATTTCTTGTAACCCTCCCCCAAACAAGAGGCATGCCACATGAATGTCTTCAAAAAAATTTAATTCAGACTTTTATAGACGTCACTACTTTTTTATAACTTCAGCATTCCTCACCCCTATCACATTAAACCTAACAGAATCAGTTAATCAATGGCCATATTACAACGTTAGCTATTTCTAAAACATTGCAGTTAGGTACTGTTAAGCGAACTGGGTCACAGACAGTTCGTACCGTAAAACGATAACATCTTCGCACAATAATGCTGCTATGCGCTTTATCGTTGCAACTAGACGGAATAGGAAGCTGATGGAGTGCTACGTCGCGAAAAACAGCGCGTTTTTCACAAAATCCAACTTACTAAAAATGTTAAGTGTGCAAGAAAAGCTAGACCATGAACTAGGTAAGGACATAGGCTACTTTTCATCCTGGATCGCAGATGAAGTCGTGGGCAACAGCTAGTGCTATTCCATGACACTATGTATGAATATTTATGATAGCTCGTTCGACAGGTTAACGGTTTTAATATATATCTGGCATTGGACAATCCCAAGTAGCGACATTGCAGTGTGACACAGCTGTTTCTGAACATCAGACGTCTAAAATTATACTACCAAAGATAAATGTTCATAATACAAAGTAATTTTCACAACCTCAATACTGGTTGATTTTCGATCGCATCTTTCTGTAAACACACACATTACTCTTGTTTGTTTATAGTAAAACCTCTTGACAAGAATTACCTAGTCCTCTTTTTCACTAGCCACTTGAAGTTTATTGGTCAGCTTAGAGCGAACTGTGCGAAATACTGGATGGTCTAACTAAGCCTTAGAGCATCTAGTATTTCGTGCTGTTCGCCTTGGATTCCATTGACTCCTTACTCTGTGTTCCACTATCCACCACTACGCTCAGTTCAGCAACATACCACGTTTTTTTATAAGACGTGTTTGTTCAGAAGCTTCAGCCAGTTTTATTTTCCCGCATGTTTGTATCAGAGGTTCTGTCAAAGAGGCTTTTATCGCTCTGGCTCGACATAACTTTGTATGTAGGGGGTTATGTTTGGGAAAAGATACTGTCTCAATGTTGATCGTATGTATGTACATATTACTCTCGTCTCGTGAACTAGTTGTTTAGCATAGCTCTTCTTAATTAGTTTACTCTTAAAGTATGTTCTATTTCTAGAAGACAGTATGACTTTAGATCATCATCTACCTAGCCTTTTCCCAACTATGTTGGGGTCGGCTTCCAGTCTTCCAGTCAGTAACTGGATGCAGCTGAATACTAGTATTTTACATGGAGCGACTGCCTATCTGACCTCCACAACCCAGTTACTGGGTAATATGATACCCGTTGGTAACAGTCTTACTAAGGGGTATCAGTTGTCAGACTTTCGGGCTTCTCACGACCCGTAACGACTGTCAAAGATCCACGAATGACAGCCGGGACCAACAGCTTTACGTGCCTTCCGAGGCAAAGAGGGGTCTTGTTATTTACATATGGTCACCCATTCACGGACCAACCGTGGCAAGCGTAACTTAACCTGATCGATCGACCCACGCAGCTGTTATTACTTGGCCACAAGCTCCTCAGTACGAATTCAGATGTTAAATGTATTTAAGTTTAATTAAGATAAAGTGATCCTGTGAACAATAACTTCTAAATAAAGTTACAATCGTAACTTAACCCACTTAATTAATTTACGTAAGTAGATACTTTGCCGACCTCAATTTGAGTCAAATACACTAGCAAGATAGAAGTAAAAGTATTCTTAGTACAAATTTCTACAGCTTAGTTTGAAATCGTACTTAATTTTGAATCGTTATGTTCTCTTTGCAGGTAATTGCCATCTCTATCACACCAACGTGGATTTAATCGAGAGAGTTGAAAAAAAACAGGTAAGAATAGGATGCTTAAATCAAGTTTAAAACTTGTTTTATCATCAATGCAAAAAAGAAATCCTTGTTTTGTCTAAAAGCTTAGAACAAATAGCACTGAATTTTAATTTAGCTTTAAAATATTTGGCACCAAGAAAACAAATAAAGAATTCCAGTCATGATTTTTTCCGGACATCTAGAAACGTACTTACGCTATCAGCTGGTCAGCAAGTGCTCAAACCGTTTGAGTAAAGAAAAAGTTACGCCTCTCACTTTCTTCGAAACATATCTCAAATACAGGCCCACGTGTACGTTGAGAAAGTGAATATTCGCCGGCAGACACTACTCACAACTTCTCACCAATCATTCATTTCATTTATTGCCTGCCAGTTATCGCCATTGATTGTCTGGCACAAAGGACTTTCCCATTAACTTCGCAATTTAAGCAATCTGATTATGTAAAATTAATTTGTTTGGCGATTTTCTACTTGTATGTATGTTAAATCTACTGAACACCTGTTTTATTTGTGGGGCTTTAGCTGTTAAGTAAATAGTTGTTAGTTGCATGTGAGAATTCACGTTTCTTCTTAGTTTACAAACAATGTTATTGAAAAAGTTTAACAATATAAATAACTCAACATTTATTTCGAGCTTATAAAATACCAACGGATCTGCATTCTTGTGGATTTTGGGTAGTATGCAAATTTGGTTGCAGCGTTTTTCATTTAAGCAGCAAGCAGGGTAATTTTATAGTCAAAATAACGTAGCAGTACTGCAAATCACGTTGTTTTAACTGCACTTTTTTGAGAACATGCTGTGTTTTATGTTTTTAACATCGTATTTTTTTTAATCTGCGTTGTGTTCTGTTTGATTTGTTGCAAACTGATATTATATCCTCTAAAGATTAAAGTCTTCTTGGTCGCGTAGCTTGTGCAATAATATAACAAAAAGGTAAATGAACTACACACTGATTTATTAACTAGATTAAATTTATTTCCCAATACAAAGTTTTAATAATACTCATTGGAAGCTGTTGTTGGCATCATTCAAACAACTATCAATTTATCACGAAACCAATGATTAATTAATAAAATCCATCAACAAATAATTTATCGAACCGCGACGATATTATTATTAGCTGCAAAATTATTTTGAATTTGTTATCTGAATGCAGACATATTTGTAATTGAAATACAAGCTCTCCCAACCGCGTAGAAGCGAGATCCCTAACGTATGTACCTAACGTATATTATTTGCTTAGTTAAAATGTTACGCACGTTAATAATGAATACAAAAATGTATCCAAATAATTCTAATCATGTTTGCGGGGCCAACATTGCCAGAAATCGCACAAAAAAGATAGGTATGGAAGGAAAAAGGGAAGGCCTTTGCCCAACAGTGGGACACCATATCCTAGGCTAACAAAAAAAAAAAACGTTCAGACGTGATTGAGTGACAAAACATCAACAATATTACGCTTTATAGTGTCACATAGTAGTTAATATGTTTTAACTAATTATCGAATATAATACTAGTCTATTAAATTCATTTTTCTCACAATTCCAATGACAAGTTAATGGTACGTAAGATGGTGATTCAGGTTAGTCAGATTTAGTGAACGAACGTAACATAATTCAGTTCCATTCAATCCCAATCACTTCACTTATTCACACATACAGAACGCATTATCGAGGGCAAAATAAACGGATTTAACAAACCAAATAATTTCATCTGTAAATTGCTTGCTGAATAGTAATTGAAATAATTAATTGGAATTTGTTGCTTAAATGTATCATTATTACAGCTGGAGGACTGTGATCGATTACTATGTGTGGTTTTATTTTACTTTTTAATAGAGATAGGACTTTTTATTTTCATTGGAAAATCTAAAATACAATAGTATACAATCTAACACTAAAATATAAATAATAATTATATTATTATGTACAAGTAAATAAAGGGAAAGACAAAAAGAGGGAAGAGAACATTGGGCATCCAAAAATTCGTCAGAAGGAAAAGTGCTCAAAACTTTGACCTAAGAATTGGCCAGCCCTTTGGTCACGTGAAGAGTCGACCAACTGCTTAGCGTCATGAAACACTCAATGAGCATTTGGACCCCACGACCCTAGTGTTTCAATCCCAAACCGCTTTAGCTGTTTTTGGTTTTAACCGGGTATTAGGAATAGCGTCACATCAATCAATAGTTTCCTTTTTATCTAAAACTGAATATCGAGAAAGAATTGTAAAACTCGATATTCTTTTCAAGTTCCTTTCTGTCAGTAGGCACTTTATATTAGATTTTTTTTTCTAAATTAAAGTATATCTACACTATTACCGCTTTGTTTATAAACGCTTAAAGTAACGTTGTGATTATCAACTTTTTAACATCGTCCTTTACACATAACGGGCACTAATCGCTATATTGGCCTTAATTTGTATGTATGTTAAGAACTAGAATTCTTTAGCACTACTTTGTCAAATTACACGCTTGATCCTAATGGAGTTAGCACTATTTACTTATTTAGTGTTAAAATAAGTCCTTGTTAAGGAATGTGACCTTTTTCATTCGGATTTTTTAGAATTGTTAAAGTAATAATTGCTTTAACAATTGTTAAAGTAATAATTGCTTTAACAATTTTTAAAGTAATAATTACTTTAACAATTCTAAGAAATCTGTTTTATTTTACTAAGAATCTAGAAAAGGTCTACAAAGTTCAACTTTACGTATACTACCTACACAAGTTAGATTGATTTTCTATCAGTTAAAATACTAAATTCGATTCACACTAAATTAGTTATGGATTTATTTACTTAAACAATTAGCATACTTTTTATTACAAATTTATGTGTATGAGATGTTTTAATAACAATCATAAGAATCTATATAGGTATGTACAGGTTATCATGATAAAATAGACGAAATACACCTGTTGCTAAGGTCTATCTAATAAAAAATCTATTTATATATGTCAACCGTGACAGAGGTAAATTCAGTATAAACGAATTCACAAAATATGCCTGTATACAGCGTACGGACAGGGACATCGACGCGCAAACTGTAACTATGTATTCAGTACATGATCCTGAAACCGCGTTGAAAGTTTTGTCGGTTATAGAAAAACAGCTATCTCATAAAAAAGTGCAATAACTACGCGGTCAAAATGTATGACACATTGGTTGGGCAAAAGTGTCCACACAATGGGTGCCTGAAGATGGACGGCGCCGCCGCCGAGGTCGGCTCAGAAAGCGATGGCGAAATGACCTGGACGCGTACCGCGAGGGTTGGTTTCAGGTGGCGCGGGAAAAGAGTTCCTGGAAGGACTTGGGGAGGACTTTGCCCAGCAGTGGGACAGTATAGATTAAACAAAAAAAAACCGACGAAAAATTTATACCGACGAAGAATTCAACATATGATGCGCAAGTACTGAATTCATGGTCACCAATGGATATAGTGCCGATATGTGTACGGGTCAGATACAGTTATAGTTTATACAGTCATAGTTTTCTTTTATTTAAACAGCACATAAATCAGTAAATGCCAATTTTGACAGTTTTTCACAAACAACGTCGCTTATCGCATTGCCAGTTATATAAATAGGGCTCAACTTTTATCACAAACAATAATCAAAATTATTTAAGTCAGAGTACCTACCTCTGTAAGGGTCGTAGCAAATGGCGTTCTGTAGTTTTCTGCCTACCCCTGAGGGAAGAAGGTGTAATTTTATGCATGTAAATAATCAAAATCTTAAAGACCTTGAGTCAAGGTCCTGAGGATTTTGATTATTTACAGTCAGTTCATTATTTATAGTCAAGGTCCTTGACTTTGGCAGACTCTTAGGTTTTGAAAAGAGAACCGTGCTTACTTTTATGATGCTCATATGTTTTCGCATTCGCACTACGAGAAAGCCATGTCAACCTTGACACACTTGCCAAAAAAGCTCTTGAAGGTGAAGAACATCTCATAAGGTGTCTTGTTAATTAAGTTATGCCAAAAAAATGACAAGAGGTAAAACGAAACAGAAAACTATCCAGAAAATACCGAACAGAGTGTTTTGTCTCGTATCAATTTTAGATTTTAGATCTCTAATTTAATACACAGCCTGCACTGCCTCCAATGCCAGAGTGAACAGGCATCTTCTGGACACGCTCGTTCCATCAAAGACCTCATCCATTGTGTTCCAACATGCGTGATCGAGGTCAACAAAGCAAAAAAAAAGCTTATATCTTGTTACATTATTTAATATCAAGATCAAGATTTTCTGGAACATACATATATTTTCTTACACACAAAAAACTTTTAACGACCTCTTTTCATTTTAAATTAGTCATCAAAAAATATATTTCATATTGTAAACGAAAATCTAATTACACCTATTCCTTACCCATATTTTATTTTATTGATCATTGTTTGCATAACAGTGTGCACAGCATAGAAGCGTGAGACGCTATTTCGAAAAACACCTGTGATTACCAAGCCAATAAGCAGGTCAGTTCAACGCAAGTTTCCCATTATGACAATGGTCAATTAACTAGACCATCGGCCTGACGTGGGAGAACTTCCAAATTCCATTTTTATAATAAAAGATCGTAATCTTTTTCACACTAACAAGCTTGGTGTTACTCACAGTTTTTTTTTTATGTATGGACTGATGACATAGATACTTACATATTGTGCCACATACAAGGTGTACTGCTGTACATATGTACATAGGCCTCAGGCTGTAGACGTTCGTTACTAATATAGGCCTTCTAATAGATTACTGTTATTATAAGTGTTCGACGTTTTGATTGGTGATGGCAGTATACTGTTATAGAAGACTAGCTGTTGCCCGCAACTTCGTCTGTGATCCAGGATGAAAAGTAGCTATGTCGTTACACAGGTCTATATTTGTGCTAAATTTCATCCAAATCTGGTCAGTCGTTTTAGCGTGAAAGCGTAACAAACAAAGAAACATACTCACTTTCGCATTTATAATATTTGTTAGGAGGACTAATGAAGCCAAAATGACTCATACAAATTTACAACCATCCATATTTTGTACTATATCCTAAATCTGTTAGCGTTTTAATTATAACGTTCAAGAATACTCTTAAAAAGTCAGACCGCAAAAACAACAATACACAAACCAGCCTACAAATCTATATTACATTCATCTATCGCAATAAACATGAGCAAATCAAACTGTAACCTCACACTTTCATTCTCCTATGATACCAATAAATCGAAATCATAGTAAAATCAGCAATCATTTGACAAAACAATAGCGGCCCGCATTGTTTAACATACTGTTTTAGCGGCTAAATTACCGCAGAGGTGCTCAGCCGAATACAATGGAGGCGTCAGTCTAATTCACCCTTATCTGGGTCTTGCACGTACTTAAATAATTGGGTTCCAAGGAGAAGAATTACCTATGAAATTTCTTATACGTATAAGCTTACGGATTATATCGAAGGATATTAATAATAGTTCTTAATCTTCGTTTGTATCATGTTCTATGTTTTGGGCCTAAAGTCGGATTTCTATCCATACTACAATGAATAACAACTTAGGAAGGTAACAGTACCAGACTTTCATGCCCACTTTCGTAGTTCCCCTATTTTACAATGAAACCGCCACCTAAATAAACATTTTTAGATTTACTGAACATAATTCTACAGAATCGTAAACTTCCAGATAAATATTCAAATAGAAATCGTAAATATTGTGTGAGTAAATTATAATCAATAAGTATAAATATTTATTGTTATAGCAGCCACAGCTAGTTATATTATACAGTGTAATACTTGTATAATATATTAAAAAGAATAAAATACATATTATCATCATCAACTCTGACTCGTGACTCGCCACTGTCACTCAACCGCCTGCAGCAAGCCGCCATGAAAACAAAACAAGTCAGGAAATCCAAGACCGAAGTTTTAGTCAACTCAGAAACAAAATACAGTCCACCCCGTTAGTTTATATAACCAGAAACAAATTGGGTACTTTAACAAAAGCCAGTAATTCTGGACGGTACAATCAACACTGATTATGTTAACAGTAAAGTTACCTGCAACACAAAAAATCCCTAATGATACAACAGAATAACCCACTTTCGCTTAAATAATAAAGTTAATTAGAACGGAACAAAATTGTCTTATCTGTTCAGAGATAGTGGCATCAAGCATCAAACCGTCAAAGCAATCTCACGGTTGGGACCGGCGCAGACGCAACTTCTAAGACAATGGGAAGGTGGGGGAGGGGAGGTGTCAGCACGTGAGAACAGGCCACGGGGGCATACGATACATCGCGAATTATGAGGAAGTTGTTCCTATTGGTCTCGATTCCTCCACTCGAGGTTTTTTATACCGTCATCATCATTATTGCAGCCGGAAGACGTGCGATGCTGGTTGTCGGCAGCACTTTAATGTTGGTTGTCGTAGATTTGTAATTTTAGATAGTGTTAAGAACTTAATTTGTTACCTAACAGAGGCAGAAATTGCTTAACACAACTGTCAAATTAATGACTATTCATCGAACTTGTTTTTTAGCCGTAAAATCAGCATGTAAGTTATTCGCAGGTGTGTTTTAATTTGTCATTTAACTGATAGTTAATGCAAGTGATTCTCAGCCCGCATACTCGGCTATACTCAGTAATCAGCACGCAGGTTATAATACGTACACGACTTGTTCCTTTAAAAGTTTACATTCAACGGGATGCAGAAGAGAGGTGAGAATGGAAATACACTTGAAGACGAAGTGGGTAGAAAGATAGAAAATAATTATTCTTTAGTGTAAAAACAGAAAGAACAAACAACACGACACTACAACCTACATTAGAATCAACTCAGACTATCGCAGTCCACTGCTGGACCTCCGACTTCGGCATCCAGTCTGTACCAGCCACCTTCTTAAGGTCGTCGGTCAATCTAGCTGGGAGGCGTCCCACGCTACGCTTACCGATACGCAATCTTCACTCCAGTACTCGTCTGCTCCACCGGCCATCGGTCCTTCAAAAAAATAGCTTACATTAGACATTAAAAGGATCATCATCGATACTTTGTTTAATTAGAATTTGCTTTTTAGGTTGCTAACATTAGAATAGGAAACAGGAAACTACCTCTTAATTTGCTGATTTTGAAGCAAACAGAAAATAACCAAGTGCCTGTACAGTCACGAGCACAAATATGTCAACACTTAGCAAATTTCAATTGCGATTTTTTCGTGAAATAACGAATGCATCGTTGAAATACGACTCATTACATAAACCTATGGGTTCGAAAATGCTATGTTCGTAACAACATAAAATTTAACTAAAAATAAAGGAGTAAATCACTTTTGAATAAAATCCGAGTGTATCACTTTTGCTCGTGACAGTACATAATTTTTTTGTAGCAAATTAACCCTCGTCAACTACCAAGTAAACGATCAACGAGTTTGACCCAATCCATCCACACCAATAGTTACTATGCAGGAAAACGTATTCGTGTTTCCCAAAACGAGGGATCGGCATCCAATCCACAGTTAGTGGGCAATCGATACAGCAAATACGATTACGTACAATCCGAAAATATTCATGGAGAGTAGTTTTTCCGTGAGTGAAGGAAAATAGGATGTATGCTTGGCTAATCTTTCCGCCCTACTAGCTTTCTCTGGGAAAGGTTATTTGATGCTTGTACGCAATGAACTGGCAACATGTCATTTAATGCACTTGCAGTAGATAAAACAGACACATTCGTTTTACTTGACTGAGATGTTTACGGAGCTTTGTCGCAAGATAGTTCGACTTGTATCTATCTATACTAATAATAACGCTGAAGAGTTTGTTCTCTTGTTTGTTAGTTTGAACGCGCTAATCTCTGAAACTACCGGTTGGATTTGAAAAAATCTTTGCATTTGATAGCCCAATTCTTGAGGAAGGCTATTTAGGCTATTTTACATCGCGCTACGACCCTTAGGAGCCGATCAAAAAGCCAGAAAGATCGCTTAGCGAAAACGATGTGACAGCGCGGGCAGGTGATGTGATGCGACTGGTCGGGGGAACAAGAAGTTTCATGACGACGAAGTCGCGTGCAGAAGCTAGTCTTAAATATTATGCTTAGCTCAATCTCGTTGGATAAGTAGCCAACCCCAGCAGACTCGGTGATAGACTCAGGCAATAAGTTTAAAAGTCTCATTTGCCTCAGACCGCTAACTCTCCTGCATTTAATGCCTACAGCAACGCAATTTAGTTTTTCTGTTGGGAATCCTGTTATGGCCCGGAATTGGCAGTCACGATAATTTGCTAGAACTTGTTCTGGTGGCTATACGCGTAGTGTCTAAAATCAAAGAGTGTAATACAAGATATATCATAATTTGTAATTTTTCTTTTTATTCGCTTAGGCGACTTGCGTTGTGGAGGTCAGATAGGCAGTCGCTCCATGTAAAATACTGGTATTCAGCTGCATCCTAAGCATGCTAAGCGGCGACTTGATCCCCGTGAAGCATATATAGGTCTCATGTCATGCTACCTTACAAAATTGTAGTTTATCAACTTCTCACTTGGTAATTGCACGTGAACTAAGTTTCATATCAAACGCTACCTGCTCACTATTTTTTACCTTTTCCTACAACGTAATTGGTTAAATTATAACGAGTTTCTTATTTACTGGCGTATGACTGTTGCAATATCCCTACAGTAATATTACCTCCTGTAATACCGATTTCCTTTCTTGCAACACTACAATATCCACTTCAAACATTCTTGAGTATATTCAAACATGTAATTTTATTACAAAAAGTCGTCTCATAAATGTTTCAAAATTGTGACCTTGTGATCTTAAATATTATAATACTTACTATTTGAATGTTATTATAAGATTTTTTATTTGTCTATAAGCAATTTCGAAACCTTTAGAAACAAAATTTCATAATTAGGAATTCTAAAATTTTCAGAATCGTTTAATTAGTAATATTAATACTCGCATTTGCAAAAGTGGTTCTAATAGATGTTTTTGAATGATAATTCTATTGATTCTACATTCCATGTCTAACTCTTCGTTCATCTCTCTAGGAAGTGGCGAAGGGCGGGCGTTTTTGGGGGACTGTCTTTTGTAATTTTGACGTTCGAAAAGTGCTGATTCTCAGCCTAATTTGAATAAATGACTTTTGATTTTGATTTTGATTTTGATTGATTTCTCAATTAATTCAAAAATTCCTATTAACCATGTTATACCTATTAACCAAAACTATGTTATTGTTGGAAATCAATTTTTCATTCAACCCACTTTTGTTTGAAGGGTCTTTTTTTTGCGGATGGGAAATCATCAAATGACCCCACCCGTGTTCCTTCCTTAGCCCTTTATGATCCAGGGCAGCGGTAACCCTTTCGGACGATCCCCGGCAGGCTTCAACCCTATCGGGCCCCGTCATTTATGCTGACATCTCTTTGAGGCGCGCGTGGAACACATACGCGCCGTCCGGCACGAGCCTGGTCCTGATCGGACGGTGAGCTACCCATTACTCTCCGCCCGCAGGCCCGCGCCTACGGTGGCCGGGAGTCGTCACGCGGCTCCCGACGCCCAGAGCGTCTCCCGCGGCGGCTGAGGCGTGAGGTTCTCTCCCTCGGCCATCCCGCCACCTCCTTCGCTAGCATGACTGCTTCGCAGAAGGAGGTGACGGCCTCCCACTCCCTCTCGCCCCGGACCATGGCTTGAACCAGGGCCGGACGCGAGAGGTGTTTGAAGGGTCTTGCTTAGAGTTTTATAAATTGAGTTCCTCATCTATACATACCTCTTCTTTATTTTAATCGAACCCTGACTAAGTGAATTCTTCGCGGGCTCGTTTAAGTAAGCCACCAATGGTTATTCATCCATGACATAGCGATGTTCAGGTTTGATTGTCTGACCTCTTCAACCCTAGCAGAAACCGGATCTTCAGATATTAAATTATCAATATACAGGTAGAAGCTTGGTTTCTTTACTTACCTACTTAATTTTGGACCTAATTTGAAGAGTATAATTTCTAGATTCGTCTGAATATATTATGGACAAAGATATTAGACGATGGCAAAGGTAATATTGGATGGATCTAGTACTTAGCCTACTAATGTAATTTATAGGAGTTATAACTTTTTAATTTGAAGCATAATCAACCTAAATGTTCCCACTACTGGAACACAGGACTCCTCTCTGTGAGGGAGTATGCCGTAATCCACCACGCGGGCCTAGTGAGGGTTGGTAGATGACATATGTCTTCGAATTTTTGGTTCTAGGACATGTCGGTTTCCTCACTCTGTTTTCATTCACCGATTTGAGAGTTGAGTTTTGAGTTGTGATTTGAAGTAATGTGTTCAATTACAATATATAACTTAACTTCCTAAAATTAAATTATAAGCTATCTCTTATTTACTTTACCTAATTTGTGTATCCTTACTTTGGAATTCCATGAGCGTGATCAAAACCTGTATTAATATGTACAAATAGTATGTTGCTTAAAATTCGACTTTATGTTAATTAATCGATTGTTAGCTTCAAAACAGTACAATCGAATCCGGACACGAATTATGACATCATCGACAGACAGAAGGTTACTGCAAAGTTACTGAGCAATATTAATTATGGAGGTACCTTGTCTGTTAATTTAATTAATTACTAGATGTTGTCCGCGACTTCGTCTGCGATCCAGGATGAAAAGTAGCCTATGTCCTTCTCCAGTTCATGGTCTACCTATGTGCAACATTTTATCCAAATCTGTTCAGCCGTTCTAGCGTGAAAGCTTAAAAAACAAACAAACACTTTCGCATTTTTTTAGGGGGGAGTAAATTGCCGATTTGTACTGGAAAATTGAAATTCGTTTTTTTTTTATTTAACATATTTATTTAATCAAAATAATTACCATTATTATCTATACATTACTACCATCTAATAGGAAGGTCATTTATGCCTTTGCGATTGAACTCTCGTGATCTAGATTCGACAAACTGTGTGAAAGCATTTTGTACTGCCTCCTGAGAAGAAAACTTTTTATCACGTAGAAAATTGTCCAAATCACGAAAAAAATTGTAGTCCGTTGGAGCAAGGTCTGGTGAATACGGAGGCTGACGAATGGTTTCTAATTGCAGTTCCTGTAGAGTTAAAACGGTTTCTCGTGCTGGATGAGGTCTTGCGTTATCATGGAGCAATAATGATGAAGATCGATTCATGATTCGGGGCTGTTTCACTGCTAGTTTTGCTATCATTATTTGGAGTTCGGCACAGTAGACATCTGCCGTTATTGCTTGACGAGATCGGAGAAGGCTATAGTGAATAACACCATGCTGAGACCACCAAACAGTTACCATTACCTTTTTATTGGTAAGCTTTGCTTTAGGACACTGTTGCGGCGTTTGACCTGGGGTCAGCCATTGCATTTTTCGCTTACGGTTATCGTAAAGAATTCACTTTTCATCACATCTCACAATTCGATCCAATATTCCTTCATTTCTGTATCGATTCAACAAGGCAACACAAGTTTCAACACGAAAAAATCATGAGGAAAAATGAGAGAAAATCATGAGGCACCCATTTCTGATATTTTTTTATTTTATTGATTTGACGCAAATGAGTCAATATTGTTGGTAAGGTAACGTTAAACCATGCCGCTAATTCCTCGGTAGTTTGGCTCGGATCGGCTTCCACCATCTCTTTCAATTCATTGTTATTCACCTGTGTGGGCGGTCTTCCACGTGGTTCGCTCTTTAAATCAAAGTTTCCATCACGAAAGCGTTTAAACCAAAATCGCACGGTGCGTTCATTAGCAGTCCCGTCTCCAAACGCAACATTGATATTGCGAGCTGTTTCTGCCGCGTTAGTTCCGCGTCGAAACTCGTATTCAAAAATAACTCGAAATTTCGAAGTATCCATCTTTCTTGTCTAAGCTGAATAAAAAAAAACAACTGAAAATCGATAATCGAATGTTGCACATTTTTAAAAAGAAGAACTTCATAGATAGGTACCATGTGAAAAAACTTTCACTCAAAAATCTCAAACCATGAAGGTTCTATGTCAATTCGAAGTACCTATTACAATAAAACGGCAATTTCATACTTTAACCCCTATTATTACTAAGGATACCTCACCGTCACAGCCATTTATTTGCAGTATAATAATATATTTTATGTTACCAAAGTAGAATGAACGTGTTTTACTTCTAAAGCTCCATTTTATGACTTCGGTGAAAAGAAACCTTGAAAGTCCGGAACATTCTCATTAAACTTCCTTCGACAAAATTGTGTCATAATAAACTTTAATATAACTTCCTTGTAAAACTAGTCCTTAAAACATTAACTTCGTAATATAACTAGGATTATTCGGAACTCGCAAGTTGGTATATGGAAGCTAACTTTCATTACTTTTCACATTAAAATTGTATCTGAAATGCACACCGACTCACTCGCTGCAAAGTCCTAAGTTTAGATATCGATTCTTGTGTGTCAAGTGCATAAACTTTAATGTCACATTTTTATCGATTTCGTATTTATATCTGCTATTAAATCTCCTCTTCATTGCTTTCAGTCCGTTAATTCCCGTAAGGTTTATGGGGTTCTATCAGTAGCAATTGTTGTGTCTTCTCCGTCTATAATATTGGTTTCATCAACCCATGTCAGCAGAATTTTAAAATCCTTTAACATTTTTAATACTAGCATCCTAATTGCGTAACACACTCAACAATCATAATCTGAATCATTTTGAAGGTTATTGCTAATACATTGCTTCCTATGTTTGAAAAATTTCTCTGCTCAACAACGTAAATCCCGCAATGAATGTTGTTGAATTGTCAAAATGAAAGCCATTCCTACTAATAGTGTGTTTCGCAATTAGCTACGGGGTAATTTCAGTTGCTGCTGTTGTTGCTGTTGTTGTTGTGGCTGATGTATGTATCTGGTGTATTGTGTGTCTTTTAGTCTGTGCTAAATAAATGTTTTTTCTTTCTTTCTTTTTTCTTTCAGTCAAAAGTACAATAAAAAGTGTAAAATAACCTCAAAATCCTTTTTCCAGTATCCCGGTGGTCCAATAGATGAGAGAGCGTAGACTTGTATGTTATTATGTAATAATCGTGTACATTACGCCACATATGTAAGCACCAATCATTTCTGCTCACCGTTACAAGAAACCGGGCAGTTCCATTACACTTTTTATTACTACCCGTAATGACATCAAAACGTGTGTGCGCACGACTTTATCTATTCATTTTCTGATAGGTATAATTATTTGAATTAACAGTGAGTTTTAGAGTCTCTTTTGACTTAGAACAATGCATTTAAATTGATTCACAAAACGTCTAAAGTTATAGTTCCTATTTTTATAGCATCCTCGTCATTAATGTTAGAATTTCGGTAGAATAGAATAGAATACTCTTTATTATGTACATATATATAAATTACAGTCATAAATTCAATTCATTCCATTCGTTCATTATTTTTTCATTTCATTCATTCGATTATTCTATTATGTCTTCATAGCGTAACTCTTTACTTTTTCATCATCATCGTCATTCTGCCGAATTACTACTATAAGCCAACCACCCACCCACCCATAAATAGGTCTCAGCATCGCCACATCGACCGGGCATGGGGGCCTAAAAAGGCCACTTTGGCAGAATCATAATAATAATAATAATAGGATAACAATATGAATCATATTAAAAATCGTAAAATGGTCACAAACTGACAATTCATAATATGATCTGTGTGCAATTCATATCACAATGAAATAACATTTAAACTGTAGAAATAAAAAATAAAAAACCAATTTTATTAATAAAAACTGTAATGAAAAAATTTACCGATAAAATTACGTTTTTTAATTTTTCATGCCGCAATCTTTACACCAAATATGAAATGAAATTTTACGAAAATTAGAGGAATTGCTAATGATCTGCTGGGAATTCAGGAAATGAATAGCTGTTAGAGGTATTGCTTAAAGTGGCCTTTTTAGACCCCCTGTGCTTCTTACATCCAGCGGATTCCATCTCTTGTATAGTAAAATGTATTTGCTGCACGAGTCATTTCTACATTCAATGCAACAGCAAATTGATTTCCCGTCCAATCAAAACCAAGACCATCTAACGTCGCCCTTGCTCTACTTACCACTAATGGCTAATCAACTGTCCGCACGTATGTATTTAGTCTCTTAGCTCTCACACGACTCCCGCCGGTATTCGTTGCACTATCATAACGAAACAGGTTTACACAATCACCTCATTGTGCTTTGACAAAGCTTTGTTATCTTATCTTTTAATTGTAGTGGAGGTACCTACTATTCTCATAATTTTTACTTACGAAAAAATGTTGCTTCAGTCCCACAGTTGACTCGTGGAACCAAATAGTAGCGTGACTCGAATACTCGCTTAGGAATTATTTTGTCTGCAGATGCAATTTTGATTATGTCTACTTAATGATGTTTACTTTATGGGGGAAGCGCAAAAGCCGCTCGCGAAATTCAAATTTTCTTAATTTTTTTGCAATTTGCAGGTCATCAATACAACCCTCTAAGTTCATATAACCCTGACTAGTTCATGATATATCAATCAATAGGGTTATATGAACTTAAAGGGTTGTATTGATGATTTTAATGATTATTATTCTGTAAATACACCTTTGTTCGATCGCGAATCATATTTTGGTCAACATACAAACTGACACTGACCTACAAATTGCAAAAAAGGTAAGAAAAATTGAATTTCGCGAGTTACCCTGCCGCTTCCCCCTTAAAAGAGTTCTTGCTTGAAATACTAATCAGATCTAATGTAATCAATGCCATTCTCTTTTAGTTGTTCTGAACCTTTTTAAAGTGTTTCTTTAGTCACAATCGTCATTGGCCGTCTATCATAATTTGTTGGGTTGCAATTAGGACATATTTTTTTTAATATTTTAAATCAGATTTTTATCACAGGCTTGATAAAAATATGGTCCATATTACATACTGTGTTATAACCTAACCTAGTTTTATATCTATCTACCCGCCTTTGTCCACACGGTCAATCAATGTGTCGCAAGTTTCAAATAACTGCCATAGACACGGCGAGAATTTACAAAAAAAAGAAGATTGGATTATGATCGATTTCGGGACACGCTGACAGAATCGTAATTACAACGCCAACAGCCAACGAACAAAACTGTATAGATTTCAATGCTCCTCTATAGATTCATATCTACATTGTTTTGTTTCCAGTGTTGATGTTTGCAAAATAGAATGCAATTGCATTTGCAAGTACAAAACCATCCCGGTATTGCATAAACAGTACAACTTAATACGAACTTGTTATTATTTATGTACAGGGTTGGCTACCTCGCATTCCAAGTGCAATTTAGTTGCAAAGTAACATCCAATATTATCTTGGAATAATTAAACACAGCACGTAATGCACGTGCAAAATCATTTTGAAAGATATTGCTAATCCATTGCTTCATAAATATTCGAAAAATTTGTCCGCTCTACAATGTAATGTGATTGAACTGTCATAATGAAAGCCATTGCTACTCATAGTGTGTTACGATATTACCCCGCTAGATTCAATCTGATGACGTACTCATTTGAGTACGCAGACTGATTTCAAATTTTACCGAAAAATACCAATAACCAATACCTAGTTGACACAACTAGGTATTGTAAACTATTCGATCAAAGGGAATGAAAACTTTTAAAACCCGATTCAATTTGCGATGTCTGTACAAATATGCTGACGTTAATTTCAATTAATACATAAACGGGTAGAGAATGAATTTTTGTTATTTTACTTCATAAATATTAATCAGTGCACGGAGTCTCGTCGGCTTATTGATTATTTAAAGGGTGAATTGCTGAAAAGCACATGACGTCAGACATACAAGTTATAATAATCAGTAGGATATTTACTGTCGCTACAGATTGCATTTTGGTCGTATTTTTAAAATCTCCGAAGATAACGGTGAGGGGATTGCTCCTTAAAACCGAATTCAAACTTTTTATAAGCTGCTAACTACACCCCCTGTTGTACCCTGAAGGGTAGGCAAATGTGTACCTATAGTAATGTGTACGAAGTCCCATCAAGGGCCTTATAATAAGAGGACCGGTTTATGGCAATAGGCTGCCATAAACGGGACACAAATCCAGAGTCCAGGCCACTACTGAGAAATTCCAGATAGAAAAACCCAGTAACACTTTGCCCGACCTAGGAATCGAACCCAGCCCCAGCAGTCTCGACATTCATAGCGATCGCTTTACGACCGAATTCGGTCGCAAAGTCCTGTCACTCCATACATTTCCCCTGTCAATTTGGGACTTTGCGACCGAATTCGGTCGTAAAGCGATCGCTATGAATGTCGAGACTGCTGGGGCAGGACCTCATACAGATCACTCAGGCTGCAAACTAAACATTAGCTATTCGAAGTTTACGAGTCTCGCGGAGTGTACTCGTATAAACGAGAGATACTGCCGCATACCGTGGTTACATAACTTAACATCATGCCAGTTATAATTTATTCAGTACTAGCTGCGCCCTGCGGCTTCACCTGCAGAAGTCTCGATTCCATGGGATTATCGGGATAAATTGTATCCTATATCCTAATCCAGTTTGCTAAATTTCATACAAATCCGTTCAGCCGTTTTAGCGTGAAAGCGAAACAAACACAACGTACAATAAATCAAATCTTTTCTCTTTATAATATTAGTTTAGAAAGGCTATTCAAGAACAAGGTATATAATGTATCTAACAACTTTGTTAGGTACATTATATACCTACCATTAACAGTTAAACACACTTGTGTTTAAGTGTTCACAATTACTTGGCCATATAAACTTGGCACTTTCAGAGCATTCACAATGCAAGTATAATAAAACATTCACAAGTTATCTCTCCAACTCTACTTACTGATTTTTTCTAGTTCGACTGGTAGTTCCAGAGATTAGCGCAGACAAACAAACACACTCTGCAATTTTATTATTAGTATATAGATAGATGGGTGTATCAAAGAATCTTAAGAGGCCAAATCGATGTGATAGTGTTACAGCACTTGGCCACCTGCCTTATGTTTTCCTTGCCCTGAAACAAGTGCCCTGCACACTCTTCTCTTATACCTACCTTGTGCCATTTGATACAAAGAGGGTCCGTGGCTAAATAATAACAGCCGCACAGGTCGATAGATCAGGTTAACCTACGCTTGTCGCGGTTGCTGGTCTGTGGATGGGTGAACATCTTTACATACCAAGACCCCGCCGTGCCTCGGAAAGCACGTTAAGGCGGATGTATCAAAGAATCATAAAAGGCCAAGTCGATGTGATAATGTTACAGCACCTGCCTTACGTTTTCTTTTCCCTGAAACAGGTGGCAACTTTTCTCTTTTACCTACGACTACTGTACCATTTGATACAAAGTTCTGTTACACTGTTGTTAAAAAAAGCTAAGCATTATTATGTTTTGTTCACAGATTTACGATGTTGATAAGGTGTCCGGCGACACTGTGTGTCGTCGTGTTCCTACTGGTTGCTGTGCAAGCCGGCTCAGAGGTAAGCTTAAATTACTTCTTTTATTTTACTTAGCTCAGCATCTTTGTACTTCGTATGAAGCTGAGTGTACACTTGGCATTTTCTTGCACAATAAGATATGTTCTATCTTTCTTGTAAGTTTCTGAAAGTTTCCTTAAGAGACAGGTGTTATGGGATTAACTGCGACACCCACAGAAAGAGATGGAATGGCTTATTAATGTATACAGGGTCAATTTAAATTAGCTGACGAAACTTCACGGACGTGATGGACTTAATATTATGATAAAATAAACCAGATTTTATGTTTTTTTTTTTTGAGGGGGTCAACGACCGCTTTTTGGTGTTTGTTACTTGAAGAATGAGTTGACTAAATCGGTTTTCTTTTGTTTCATCGTGTTTAGAAGTCTGTGAAGTTTCGCTAGCTAATTTTATTTAACCCTGTGTGCCAGATATAATTAAATGCTTACCTCGAAAAATAATTAATTTTTACTTTTATTTGGTCTTACTTTTATTTTGTGTTTCTTGCGTCTCCGGACTACAATGTAGGATATTGTACACGGTCATAAAGCTGTCGTATTTTCTGATAAAACATTTTACGCCCAGACTTTAATCTCAAAAGTACCACCCGGTAAAGTGGAAATATACATAATCCATTTTAACTCATACTTTTACAAAAGCCATTTGGATTATTCCGTTCAAAGTTACGATTTTTTTTTACAACGAAACAATAAAATCTGGCCGATTAGACAGCTTAGTCTACTGAATTCGAAATGCCATTAAAATCGGATTGACTCAATGAAACCAATTACGTAGCTATTAAGGACTAACAGATACATCGTTGGCAACGCTGCCAGGTGACCTAAAAAAAGAACAATAAACATTTAATTAAAAACTTATCAACGAGTAAAATGGAATTGTTTGACACAGGCGGATGTGCATACAGCCTTCTCAATCATATTAGCGGAACATCTCATTGTATGTTAAACAAACTGTTTATTTACACAATGCGACTTCGCAACACTATTGCAACGTTGATTACTTTTACCGAATCTGCAATGAAAATACTTATTGTTCTTTCGTGTTTATAATGCGGCACATTGTCTTGTATAACAAAATCGTAATACTCGTAATAAAACTAACTCAAAAACTACCCGAGCAAACTTAATCTAGTGATTGTTGTTAACCCCAGGGCATAAAACAACACATTTCGCATTGTTTACAAATTGAAAGATGTAATTTGTAAAGCATAAACAAGCTAAGAAGGATTTTCAGTCTAACGATGGTACCACTCCTATTAAAAAAAGAATTTTGTAAATCCGTCTATATATGACGGAGTTGTGCCCGAACATACATTAAAAAATATTATAAGCCTCTGAATTGAGAACCTCCTCCTTTTTTGAAGTTGGTTAAGAATTAATGATCTTTGTGGTTCTTCGACCGCATTTATTGTAGTCACGTAAAATATTACGACATTAGTTTAGAAAATCTGGTATTTGTTTATGTAAACTTCACAGACCTGATGAGCTTGACAGTTTTTCTCAGCTCATACTTCAAGTAACAATACCAACAGCGATCGTTGACCTCTCAAAAAAAACATCATTTATTTTATCGTGTTTAAAATATTGATACCCATCACGTCTGCGGAGTTTAGCTAACCAATTTTAAATAACCCTGTATAAGACCAATATTTTGGCTGCAGTTCTCAGCTGATGATCTATAGTCCCATAAAACGTGGGATTGCCATTCACAATGACCAGCTCATGTGACTGAAGCAATCATCAATACGTTACCGAATGTTTTTGAACTCATATTTCAACATAGAGCCGCATGTTGATAATGTTTTAGTAAACATTGTTACTAAGTATACACTAATCAGTCCATATCTGTTTCGACCACAGTCATTAGTCGTAATCACTGAGTGTATACTATCCACTACTGTAGCCTGTTAGTTTTGGAGGACCGCTAATAACGGCGTATCATTACAATAGTAACACCTCCGATTGGGTTAATTAATAACCGTAACATGCCAATGCCGCAGAATTGCATTCTAATTTATTATCAATGATTTAGGTAAGTCATGGTGATTCGATAATTGTTCGAAATTCGATACAGCATCCGATTTTATGAGCTACTAGCTTCTGTCTGCGACTTCGTCCACGTGAAATAACGACCCACAACCCTTCACGACGCATCTTAGCGTTCTTTCTGACTTTTTTTTCCTTTTGCTCGACTTCTAAGGGTCATAACGTGATCTTAAATAGCCTATAACCTTCCTCAAGAATTGGCTATCGAATGCTAAAATAATCTTCCGGATTACCCACTGCTACATAGAAACTTACAAACGAACAAATTTTACCTCTTTATAATGTAATAGAAATAAATTACCCATGAACTCTTTAAATATCCATAATATTGGCTGGTAGACATTGTAGGCCATCTCCTAACAAAATAATAATATCGAGTTGCGTAACTTTGTCAGCCGACTCTGTGTAACTTCGCGAGATCGATTACAAGTTGATTACATCCATTACACCCAGAAACCATAGACCGTCAGAATACATTAACTTTCATGTCACCGAGTGTCATGTTAGTACAGATTGGCGGCTCTGTGATTTTGTAAGTAGTTAGACAAACATTGCGACTGTGAGTTTGCACTTTCGACACAGTCTGTTTGATTTGGTAAAAGCAGTGACGTATAATTCCCGCATATTTGAACGCATCGCTGTTATGTGATATTGACTTAATTAATTTAAAATTCAGCTTTTCAACTAGAATTTAAGGACATTATGGCTTGCCACAACGTTGCGACAAAACCGCAGAATCGAATCAGCAAAATTCTCTGAAATAAAACTTGAATCACAAATTCAGTCATTTTCTTTCCTTATCGAACGTAAAAGTTCCCAGCTAACATAGTAAGTAAAACTACTACTTCAGTTTTAAGTGTTGGGGAACATTGTTGATTGAAATTCACACTTCTGTTTACGAACTGTGGTTACTCCATTGAATGTACTTTCTACGGTATTTGAATCTCGGCTCTCATTATCAATCAGTAGGTAGCCTTATATAACAATTAAGTGGAATGCTTCGTCGTTTTATTAATTGTTTTATCCTATAGAACTTATTGTTTCGTTTCAAACTGTTATATTCGGTCACGGGTGGCGAGTGTCCTCGCAAACCCACTTTCCCCAGTTTGGCAAGCCACTCGAAATGTTTCATTCTGTCACGACCGCCCGTTATATCAATTTCTGAATTGAAAACTGTGAAACTGACCACATTTTGGATTTGTTTCGATGTGTGCGGTCTAGGGATATCAATCCATTAGTTTTCTGGTAATTTTGATAATTTAACCGCCGCCGCGGGCGGTCGAACGAAACGTGTCAGTTAACAACTACCCAATAGATTTTATTTAATTCAGTAACACTATATCAGGTATTTATGCATTACAAATTGAAATATTTCATAATGCGCACAGTACACGTTTATTAAAATATTGCCGAAATTCAAAATGAACGAAAGCGCTTTACGTTCACCTTTCAAAAACAGTACATAAAAGTAGAGAAACTATTTCATTAACCGCATTTATTTCGATACTTTCCTATCAAAATTAATTTAGCGTCCAACCTCAAACTGTATGGGTATACAGTGGCCCATAACAGAGATTCATTGCCGTAATGTTGTCACATACAAGCTAAATTGAGTGGCGGTGTAACGAGATTCCCAAATATGGGCTCAGTAATATGACGGGCGGCCCACACAAAGTTTACTTCAATATAAAGGGGGCACCAAAGCGTCACAGGCTTACTAGCCCATATATACTCGTAATATACAAGTACCTAACTTGCCTAGATAAACGAAGCGGTTCCTATATACAAAGCTAACTTACTGTATTATAACAGGTTACGCTGCCTGCATTGGAAAGCACGTTACATAGCCGACTTAAGTCAAGAACGGGGGCTCTACTTAATGGATTACGTTAATCTCTAATCTTGTACAATAAATAACTTCAGAATGAGAGAAAGAATTTAATTAGTCAACAGCCGGTCATTACAGAATAAGCCAACGAAAACTTTTTGTAAGTAAGGCGTAAAATGTCGTGAATTTTTGAATAAGTATACCCTGTCCTGTAGGTAAACCGTTTTTTGACAGATGGAATACCCATAACAATTTTTTTTTTTCTATAGTTATACAAGGTATACCGATTATAATGTCTGTAAGAAGTCATAAATAAGATAATTCAATAAGTTGAGGCAGTTTATACATATATCTATTTATTTTATTAACTTTTACGTAATCTGGAATGGTTATGTTCCAAAGCAGCTGTCAAAAACCCTGTTAACCTACTGGACAAGGTATACATAGACGAAGTTCTCGTGGCTAAACAAAAGCCGAGCGAACCGATTGACTTGCTGCGAAATGTGGATACTATCGATCAACCATTCTTTGTACATTGATTACTCGTACCACTCTTTGCGTCGACAAGCATGTTTGGCTATCAGTCCGGTTAACATACGAAACTGCGACAGTCATCACAAAAATAAAATCACCCAGAGGATGACTGATGAGGGTTCCTGACGACCTGCACGCGTAGCATGACCACCAAAATGGCAGATAGAATAGACAAAATGACAGATTTCTTGAGAAAACTGTCTACAATCTGTCATTTTGTCTAATCTTCCGTCCACAAAACCGTTTCTATGGTGTTCATGCTACGCTACATAATATGGAAACATCTATGTAGATATACGTTAAGAATTTTTAGGACTTAGGTACTAACTGAATACCTATCTACTTCGTTCATAACATTTCGATTCACATCGGTAGGTCTAAAAATTAGTCATTCATCTCTACGCTCGCGGATGTCGGAAGGGATTATCAGGGGGATGAACAGCTTTGATCCTTTTTCCAAATTAGTTATCTATTATGAATTTATCCTCCACAATTACTTACCGATTCACAAATACTTCAAAACTTCCCGCGAACGAAGTAACGCCGAATGCCTGAAACGTTTCATGAATAATTGATAATTTTGTTTTTGTTCACAGGGCAACCTCTTCACGTGTCCGACTGGTGAGTGAAACTTTATTGTTTAATATCTACTTATTTCCTTCATATAACTTTTGCCAATACTTCAAGTAACTTGGGCGGGGATCGGACTTTATATTTAATTAAAATCGGAGCCAGTACCTCTGCCTACCTTTGGGAAATATAAAACTTGCTAACATTGTTGTTTTAGCGGTTTAATGAACATGAACTTCCATTGTTTTATTTTAGAGTGTTTTATACATACGACTTGTTGTTGTTTAGATAAGTTACCAGTGTCACCACCATGTTACCACTCTATATTTTATGAAGTAGGTTGACGTTAACTTCCAGTTTATTCAAATCCAAAATGTGCGACTAATCTGAATTTCGTTATGGTGATATCTTAATATCTATTTAGCCAAAGTAGTAAAGTTTCTTCTTAGTTCAGAATAATATCCTCGTCTTTGTCCTTAATGAAAAGCCTCCCCTCATTACACGAAACTTAATCTGAGAAGAAATTAGTAAGCGCCATGGATACTCAGTAACTTCCTTATATTGTAGAGGGAGGTGGCCAGAAAGGGTGTCATTATACTGGATTATACCCAACACTAATGAAGTACCCCCTCCTTTATTCATATACACTTTAAGTTTAAAACCAACTGGATATAGGTTGGTGTGCTTCGTAGGTATAATTGGTTTCATGAGTGTTATCCAAAAATAAAAACAAAGAATTTAAAAAGGCCGCTATCCATTCAGGAAAACACATATAAATCATCGCTGGTTTTAACAAAATAGGATTGCACATAGTAATTTATTACGTGTATTTTCAGTGAATATTATGTGATTCCTTCAAACACCATTTGTTTTCATTGTCGCACGGCACAATTACACTGAACTATAGCAGCAGTAATCCTAAATCCTATGTCAACTACCAACTAATATTCAGATTTTAATATAATGAAGTAAATGGCTCAAGTACGTAAACAGTGTGACAATTAATCACGTCTATTAACGCATAACGGTACAGTATTTAGGCACTAGCTGTAATTAGGGTTTCTGTTGAGTGATAAACTGAAGCGGGAAATCGCGGGAAAGCAATTCATTTGTGAACGCAATTCAAAGGCATTGCTATTATTGGGTGTGAGTGTGACGGTACATTTTGGTTCTTCGAGCCGGATGGAGTTGTAATATTATGTACGTATGCTTGTAATATTTGTTTAAGTTTTTCCATCTGCATAACATAACCTCAAAGCATTTTATTTAGTATTTGTTCCACGTAACAATTCTTTTGCAGTCTTTGGTCATTTAAACTGAATTACTGCAACCTTGTAAACATAAACAATTGCTGTGTTAAATGTTTTCTAAAACAGTTGTATACAGAATGAGTTTGAGTGATGAACTTAAACTGCAGTTTTTATTCTTCAGGAATTCAAGGCCATGAGTCTTTTAGCTATATTTCTATTTTTTCATGTTACTCCCTACACTAGCTTCTGCCTACGAGTTTGTCCGCGTAAAATTTCTTCCCGCGACCCACCCCATCGCATCTCATCACCTTCGTTTTCGCTTAACGACTTTTTTTCGTTTTGCTCGGCTCCTAGGGGTAATTTCGTGATGTTAAATAGACTATAACCTTTTGCAAGGATTGTAGTCAAAGCAAAAAGATTTTTTCAAATCCGACTTGTACTTTCAGATATTTTTTTTAGCCCTATATGTCCCACTGCTGGGCAAAAGCCTCCCTACTCTCTTTCCACCTCTCTCTGTCCAGACCTGCAAGGACCAATCTTTATCAAAGGAATCCAGCTCATCCCGCCATCTCCGTCTGGGCCTGCCAAGGACCCACTGGGTCGTAAGTTTAGCACACTGATGTGTCCAGCCCAATTCAAACAAACATACTCTTCAGCTTTATTATTAGTATGAAGGTATATATATCCTAATCACTAAACTAATAGAGTATTTATGGTAAAAAGACTGTTATAAACTAGAGGCACAAATCTTATTTTCCTGCGATACCCCGCTCCCGCTCTGCTTCTCACTAAAAGCACGACCCTATCAAGTATGTACAGTGAGTGCGTAATTGTTAAAGCTACCTACGGCGTCGCTCAGAACAATGTGTTACGAAACTCGTGACGCAAGGCTTCTCGTGAGCTTTCAAAGCAATCTTTTATCAACTGGTTCCCTTACTAATTGCAATGCAATGAGAAATAAACCTTTTTGATATAAATTAGTAGGGCAGGTAGGAATGGCAGCAAAAAATTGGCTGTCTCCAATCGCATTGAAATAAGTTATTAAGGCAAGTCGTTTGGGATAAGGGCAGATCATGGTCTTCCCTTTAAGTGAGACATCATATTTACAGCAAAAAAATTGGTTGTCTCGAAGTAACTGTGTATAATGAAATGCACATGGATGTGTCTAGTATTAGTCATCACTTTGCAGTATAAATAAATAACACATTATTTATTACATAAATTATTGTGTATTGCTACCCACACTACCTATTCATGTCTTGGCAGGTACCTATTGCATGAGTACACAATAACTATTTTTCATTTTCTATGCAAGTACCAAGTGAACAGAGCCGCGGGGCGTGAATATACCAACATAGTCCACAATATACATATTATGATGTTCATGCAGTTCGATTTCATAGCGGTTTCTAACGACCTTGCGCCCGCGCATCCGCCTGTCTAAGCTAAATAGGCGGTGACTACATCTTGTGGAATTTCGCGTCGCTTTGACGAACGACTTGATAAACTAACCTAACCACTATATTCGTACACTGTATTACATTTAATGTATGGTCTTAGTTGTGTTGTAATGAAACAGGTAAACGCTATCCTATAGTTAGTTATTATGTGCCGAAGCAATAATTTTCCCAACTATGGTGAAAGATTTCGCAATAGGAGACATAAATCTTACTCTAATATTATTATAGCCGTTGCATTTGATTAGAGGAACCGGGTATGTCGTAGAACTGGGGCTGCAGTCTCGACATTCATAGCGATTGCTTTACGACAGAATTCGGTCGCAAAGTCCCGGATTGACAAGTGTAATGTATGGAGTGACAGGACTTTGCGACCGAATTGACCTGAAAATTCTAAGACATGTGACATCCACCCATTCGCACTGGCCCCGCGTGGTGGCCTCCTCTCTGTGACAGGGAGCAGTGGGGCCATTATAGGCTGATTATGCAATGTTTATGTATTGCATTTATAAAGCCGAAGATAACACAGTCCAAATACCTATTTAAGAGAAATTATAATCAAAAATTATACCAATGATAATGATTCTTAATAGTTTTATTATGCACGATTACCTGTAAAGTCATGTCATAAATAATAAAATGATAACATGACATTGTCGTCATTGGAATGCCCTTAATATTTTGAGATTGCACAAGACATGAAGGTTTTTGCAGGAAAAAGGGGAGGCTTTTGCCCAGCATTGGGACACAACATAGACTACAAAAAAATATGTTGGAGGCACCCAAGAGTTTTCTTTTTAAGTACGTAGCAACAATGTGGGTAGACTCCTAAAATGTTCTTTTTATCAAGTAACATGGAGAATCGAACCCAGTACACGACTGTTAGATTAATGATGCGGTCTCCGTAACATATTATGTTTAGTTGTTCTCCTACGTGTTGGGTTTAGATAACTTTAAAGTATTTTCCGCGTATGCAAAGAGAAAAGAAAGCGCTTTTCTTATTCGCAATGAGTTTTCTAAGTGCACCTATTGCATATAGAGTACAATTTTCTACCATAACGGACTTACATATGTTAGCATTGAATAACGATGTTTTTACACACAGGGTAAATTATCGCAGTCTTACCCTTGGTTTTCTAAAATCATAATTTTATCTGAAGGCCTAAAAACGTTCAAATTCATGTTGCCTTCTCATCTCAGTAACAAGTAATGTCAAAGATGTAGGTAAAACAGAGATATTTTTGACAGATTGAGACTGAGATTTGAATGCATACGTTCTTAAAATTACGGGAATTGACGAGGGTCAATTCATATTGACACTAGATCGATTGGCTGTTTTCTAGTTAACTAGTGTCCATGTTTATGACAGTGTTATGTCTGTGTTGAAACCGGATCTAACCCCAAAACGGTGTCCAGACAGTTCCATTAATTCTCAGAGAATATCATGAAATTACTTTTGCAAGTAATTATGAGAGAGAAATGAGGTCCTTTCATAGCCGCAATTTTATGTCAACCCTTTCAAGCTGTTTGACCTACTAAAGGATTCTATTTCCAATCAAGAGCCGAAACGTAGGTGAAATGAATTGAGTTTGTCACTCCGACGTCGGTTTTCATTCGCCACATAATTAGCCTAGGAAATTGCCTCCAGTCCCGACTCACGTGAACGTTGACAAGCTTGTGTAATCAAACGTTGAATCCCTACTTCCCTACGTCATCGTCAGGGTATTAAAATATTACCTCTGATTGGCTGCCTGGCGATTTAATATGGCAGGAAGGGAAATGGAGACAAAAATATGGTGTTGAGCTGGAGAAAGATGTTGATATGGAAAGGGTTAACTATCAATTAGGAATTGACATGAAAAAAAAAAATGTTTTTTTCTTTTTTTCTGAAATCTCAGAAAATATGAAGTATTGCTTCAGCTACCTACTTATGACAGTTTAGAAGTAAATTGTGCAACCTTAAAAAATGATAATGAAGCAATTAAGTTAAAATTTCTACGTAAATAGTTAATTTCAAAACTATTAAGTAATAATGAAAAATATTAACCCAGATACGTAACATATGGGATTGATTATTAGGTAATACGTTTTTTAGGAAAAGCTCGAGCATCATAAAAAGGCCATTGACTCCATTGCATTATCTCACTTCACCTATTTGCTTACAACGTAACACCTACATAGTTTAGCATCTGGATTATTCAACAGAATTCTCAAAGAATCCAACACTACTCTTACACAACATTGCACAGAATCTAAGGAGGTTGGTACTTAGCAACATGTCTCCACATTTTAGATCTAAAAATAACACTAGGGCGTCGCCACAACCTGTTACTTCTATTCCTGTAATTAAATTACGAAGGATATTGAAGCAAGAGTCGCAAATCGCAACGTTCCTGCAGACAGATTCAATCGAAATTCGCTCCAAGCCGGAATTAACGCGACTGACTTGTGATTACACGTAATTTGTGGAGTTAGTCTCTGAAGCTGTTGTTTAGAGTACTTCAAATACATAAATATATATATAAAGCCTTCGTTACTCAAACAGCATTAGAGAACAAAGTTTTCGCGAAGATCCTTTTAAAGCGTGTTTTGACACAAAATTACGCCTTGTTAATTACTTAGGGAAACAAATTAAGAATCAAATCTTATTTGATTACAAAAACTTGTGATTCGCAACAGTTTGATTTGATTGTGATAATTACAGAAGAAAATTATATAGGAAACTCAGAACCAAGGCAGAATAGAATAAAATAAAATAATGATAGGTGAAGCCACAAGCATGCCAATAAACACAAAAAAAACAAAAGCAAATTATCTTTGAATAAAGAATTAGGTTTTAAAAAGCGAAGGCAACAATGGCTGACGTCACGTTATCGATCGAGGCTGTGAATGCGTTAATTTTAGTAACCGTGTTACAAGTTAGTTTATTTGTGCTTCGCGAAAGTAAGAGCTAATTAGAACCTAATGAGGATTTAGTAGAGTTATGTAATAGTGATCATAATGGGCGTTAATTATTGACGCCTATTACTAGCTGGAAACTTGATGGTGTCTGAGAATACAAGCGTCATTGAATATGTATGATCTCGAACCGTTGATCCTTCGATAACATGAATTTAAGTGCACCTGCAATTATTAAAACAGTACTCAAAACATACAAAAAGTATCATCAGTCATGTTTCTAATAAATAAGTAACAAAAAAAGTTCCTAAGAAAAGCTTCTACAAAGTACACTCGATTTGCATAAAAAAGTAATAATACAACTCAAATAAATCTGAAAAGATAATTTAAAACTCAGCTTCTCAAGTTCTTAAGCCAATAAACGTGAGATGCTTTAGATATATGATAATCCTTATTATTTACACTCTCTGAGATAAAAGTGAATTATATTTTTCATGAAAATATATGAATCTCTCTCAAATTTGAAATATCTCATGCGTTTATCTATCTCGCTCGGTTTAACTTTTTCATTTCTTAATAGTAACTAGAAGAACTATGTTATCAAAACCGATTTCTTTATATAGTTAAGTATATATGTCCATTACTGATGTTCTTTTTAAAGATGTACACGTTTTTTAGTAGAGCCAATATTTTTGAAAGGCGAAATCTTTTTTATTTGAAACACTGGCAAACGGACAATTTTAAATAGTTCTTAAAGAAAAAAAAATGGCATAACCTCTTGGCTATGTTAATGAAATAAGATTACCATAGAGCACACAAAACTTCTATTATGAAAAACAGCCAATCCCTGCTCGGGCTGCTTCGAACGTGGTTTAAAAATACACCCACACGTAATTACGGAGGTCGCCAACATATCTGCATAAATTACCGACAGCTCTCCCTTTTATTTGTTTTCCGAGGGCAAAGAATGTCAAAGGTCAATTTGTGATATCAAATAATTTTAGTAAGTAACTTTTCATAGAAAATATCTAAATTAATTTTGAGTCTCTTTGGATGCTACCTTACTTATTAGACTGAATTTAATTAGTACTAGCTTCTGCCCGCGGCTTCGCCCGCGTGGATGTCGGAAATTATCCCACGGGAACGTGCTAACAGGATAAAATGTATGTGCCCCAGGATGCTATCTATCTCGCGGGCCCTTTGTGGCTAATTACAATAGAAAACCAATTGTGTCTCATTAATGGTGATTAAGAGGGTACCTATATGATATCTTTACCTAAGTACCTACCTAATTAAAAAAATAAATAAACTCAATAACAGAAAATAAAATACCTACCTACCTAAATAAACCTATTTATGACGATAACTAATCTAAACTCAATCATCATCTGCCTAGCCTTTTCCCAGCTATGTTGGGGTCGGCTTCCAGTCTAACTGGATGCAGCTGAATACCAGTATTTTACATGGAGCGACTGCCTATCTGACCTCCACAACCCAGTTACTGGGTAATACGATACCCTTGGTACGACTGGTTGTCAGACTTTTGGGCTTCTGACTACCCGTAACGACTGTCGAAGATCCACGAATGACAGCCGGGACCAACGGCTTAACATGCTTTCCGAGGCACGGAGGTGTCTCGGTATGTAAAGATGGTCACCCATCCACAGACCGATCGCGGCAAGCGTAGCTTAACCTGACCGATCGACCTGTGCGGCTGTTATTATTTAGCCACGGGCCCCTCAATCTAAACTCAATAAATAAGCAAAATCTCTAAAAACTAATATCTATACGAATGACTAATCCTATCTAACAGTATTATAAAATAACCTACGGTCACTACGTACACTATCAAATATACTACCTATACTTTAAAATTGAAATCTATACCTACGACTTATATAAAAATAAACCTAAATAACTCTAAAAAGTAAAAGGAATAAAAATGAACTCCACTGCAGGTGACCTAACCTACGACAAACTTATTATTTGCGGTTGATACAGTAATCGGGTCTAGGGATCGAACCGCAAAATTAAGTTTGTTTTTTATTGTATATACTTTTCCGGGATAAAAAGTACCCAGTGTGGTGCCCAGGATATTAAAGAATAATTATACCAAGTTTCATCGTAATCGAACCGGTAGTTTTTGCGTGATGCCTGAACAAACAGACAGACAGACAGACAGACCGACAGACAGACAGACAGACAAAAAAATTTTTAATCACATTTTTGGGTTCGGTGTCGGTCTAGTAACACCCCCTGCCATTTATTTTTTTGATATTTTCAATGTACAGAATTTTCACTTCTACAGATTTATTATAAGTATAGATTTGAAATCATATTTTAACAGCTTTTATTGAATCCATGTAGTTAGAATGGAGGCTTTTTGATAAAGGTACCTTGCTTTGATACAGGCCTTTTTTTAATAATTGTGTATGAGATAAATTAGAACATTAACCGTATAGTTTCCTCAGAATGGACCCACATGAACACACGAACGTCCGCTGGCTCGGTACCGGGTCCCATTGGACGTTGGAATGACGATATACGACGCCCTTAATTGATAATGTAAATATTGATTATGAAAATACCCATCAAATCTTATGAATGTGTGTTAATTAAGAGAGTTGAATAAAAAACTCATATGTTATCGCCATTGAATCTTCCATATTTAGCGCGCAAGTTTATTAATTTACCTTTACTAAATTCAAGTCTGCGATAATCGCCATATTGATGACAGTGGTGGTCGAGGCTAAAGAACATAAAAATTGGGGATTTAGAAAATCCAAACTCCACCACAGGGCAATGAATAATACATCATTTAATTATTTGACGAATTCATCCATTGTTCATGTTAATCATAGTATTTCTTTTGTTACACTTTCACTTCCAATACCGGAACACATATGTAAAAAAGAGATGCTTTGAGTTGAGACTATTTATTTTCAATAACTGCGTGGATTATTTTCAATTTACAACAAACTAAATTTTAACAATTCGCGGAACTGCTCTCCGTTCATAAAAATTGTGATTTCTTGAAACCGTTTAAAAAATTGTAATTAAGTGGATTGTATATGCTTATATTGCAGGCTAGGACGTAAATGCAATTTCAATTAGTCAATAACCTTGTTTGAATAGCTTCTGTCAATGGAAACTGTATCTCTCTGGCTTATAGACTGGGAAGCGATGCTCAAACTTCATACTAACCATATAAGGCTTGTTGATGAAATGTAAACTATAGTGCGGTCATCGAGAGACCAAGTGCCTGACATCTGTCAGTGCGACAATTCTAGTAGCTATTAAAGATCAAATTCGCAAAACACGTATTCGTTTGTATGAAACTGACAGGTGTCAAGAACGCATTCACTCGTCGGCCGAACTGTAAAAACAAAATCGAAGAGGTCAGTGAGGTTTTCTGTGAAGCGTTCACAAAAGTATCGTACGATTACCTACTGATAAGATCGTAGATGTAAGACGTATGGTTTGATCTACCCACTAAGGCGTCTTTAGCAAAATCTCAATTTGGTATTAGCTAGAAATTTATGTGCCTAATTCGACGAAGACCATTGTGTGAACACGCATTTACATATTTATAATTTTGTGTAGGTAAATATTAAAGATAAATACGGACATGGCGATAATGTTTACACATCTAATATTGCTAAACACACATATGCTTTAGCTAAATAATTAAAAGAAATTGTCGTTACGCAGAAACCTAGCACCCTAATTGCGTAACACACTTTGAATCACAATCTGAATCATTTTGAAAGATATTGCGAATCCATTACTTCATATGTTTTGGAAAAAATTGTCTGCTTAGCAACAGCAACGTAAATAACGCAATGAATGTTGTTGAACAGTCAAAATGAAAACCATCGCTACTGTTAGTGTGTTACGAAATTACTTCGCTGCCTAGAGTTACGACGATTTCTTTCCTTTCTTAATGGCCTGCGTCACTTGGTACGAATACAAATCCGGCCCGAAAGATTGACTACCACTGACGGCCGTCTAGGCGTCTACAGAGACAAATTAATGCTATATTCCACTGAGACTGCGAACACTAGAAAGGTGCTTGCCAATGCACTGCATACTAATAGCAACTTGAGTGTATGTCGATTCAATTGACAGTACAGTATGGTATGCTAGACCTGTCACTATGACCAGAAGGCCAATTCTCGTAATTTAAAACGTACAAAATCTAGGTAGTCGCAGTGTCATCTCGGCGACAAACAAATGTCAAAAACTTGTCAAAATGTAGGGAAATTAGAAGTATTTTTTGACAGATTGACACTGAGATCAGACTGTGAACGTTCTTAAAATTACGAGAATTGCCCCTCTGACTGTGAACGTTCTTAAAATTACGAGAATTGCCCCTCAGATCTAGTAACGCATTGTTGGTTACTGAAGGTAAATCGGGGAATGCAGTGATTGGGAAGTTAATTTAATTATAATACGCAAGCAAATGATGTCCTGAATTTAATTTTCCGATTTCCGATCAAGCTTTGTTATACTCTGGGAAGAGAGAAATTCATTATAGCAGCCTAGTATTTGTTATGTCGTGGTGACTGGTAATTAATTAGTGCAGCTCCCAGCTATTACACGAATTTCTATGACAGCTGTTGCGGGTACTCAGAAACCCTAGTCTGATGACTGACCTATCCATAGAATTTGGGTTTTACTCAGTAATTGGGTAGCGATATCAGACGGCATTCGCTTCATATATTTTACTGATATTCAGTCGCGTAAAGTCCAATTTGATTAGACCCAACCTAGTTGGAAGTAGGTAAGCTAGATGAATAATGATGATACCTACCAACTTTTCTTCAGAATGTGAGACGAACCTACTGACCCATTGATATACAGGGTGACAGGAACATCGACGTGCAAACTGTAACCATGGATTCATCACATAATTCTAAAATAGAAGTTTTGGCGTAGAAATTATACGTCGGTTATGACAAAAAATGCTGTTCCATACATTTTGACCGCGTAGGTACCTATTGCATTTTTTTTTCTGAGAAACAGCAATTTTTTTTTTTTAATAACTGACGATAAATATTAACGCAGGGAGGTCCAGAATCATGTACTGAATCCATGGTAACAGGTTGCGCGTCGATATCCCTGCCACCACACCACACCTGTGTCACACCTGTGTTATGAGCACATTTAAATAGAGCCTTATTGTATACGAGTATACAGTTTCATTTGTTTTGTTCCTAAATGTTGTTAACAATACCATGTTATAAAAAACGATGTGCAATATATGTCAGCATTGTAATTTACGTTGGTTTATGATTGAGCAACATTCACGCCTAAGCAACGTCGACATACTACATCTTGCTGCGCTGCCTTGTAAATCATGGCTGCGTTTGAATGTTGTGATTAAACATAAGCTTCATTGTGATGTGCAAGGTGATATTTTATATTCAACTATGTGGTTGTATGGGTAGAGTTACTAAAGTTACGTTCTTAATTCCATTATTATTTTCCAGCGGTTTCACCCGCATAAGTTTCGATCCCGTGCTGGGAATAACGGGAGAAAATGTATCATATATCCTAATCCAGGAAGACGACCCCAACATAGTTGGGAAAAGGCTAGGCAGATGATGATGATCCTAATCATCTAAATCCGTTAGACTATTTAGCGTGAAAGCGTAACAAACAAACATATAAAAATCAAATTAGCTTAGACTGGCGACCCATCCCTGCTTCGAACGATTTTTACGACTTGAAAAAACATCGTGATTTTTTTTTAACTGTTATACTTATGTATGATACACATAAACCTTCCGGAATCATTTCTCTAAATGATGATGAAAACTGCATCAAATCCGATGCGTAGTTTAGATTAGACGAACAACGCAGTCACACACACACTTTTCTTTCTTTATTTTCTTTTCTTTTTTTCAAAAACGTTGTCCCACACTAGGAATTACTCGTGTATCGTGGGTGCGTTTACAAATATTTAAACTCACATACACAAACATCCAAACCCGGAACAACTACCTGTAGGCAATACAAATATTTGTTCCGTGCGGGAATCGAACCCGCGACACGCAGCGCAGCAGTCGATCGCCCAGCCACTGCGACAACCGTGTCATCAAACACACGAAAAGCGACTTTAATGTGCAATATGTATGAGATTTAGATGACATAGGTAGATTCATGATTATTATAACAGTCTTTGGAAGTCTTGAACATAAGGATCCTCTACAATCAAATGTACTTAACCAAAATAACGACCACGTATTGTTTGACGTCCACTAAAGAATTTTCAATTAAATTCCCATCACAATATCTTCAAGCAATAGCCGTGACGTTATTGGGATGACAAAGCAAATACTTTAGACGTCATAAGCGAAGAAAATTAGCTCAAAATGTTGGACAAACAGTCGTGGCTATTATTCAATGAGAGACAGGGGTGAATTCCAGCGCTTTCACCGCTGCGTCCGTATTATGAAGCGCCAAGATAAATGCAACCAACAGCGCTGCGCACTCTTTACACACTTTATACGACACGACATGTTTACGATTTTTCCATAGAGTACTTTGCGCTTTATGGTTTTTTGAAGTAAATACTTCCTTCGTGTCTGGCCAGCTACAAATACAAATGAAAATACTTAAAACCGTCTTTTGTTTCTGCCACAAATACTTCAAAAGTGTTACCTCCCAACTTGGACCGTTTTACTTTTAAAACTCAACAATGGTTATTCTATTTTTATATAAAGAACATTTAACTACAGGAAGCAAAAAAAAAGCATTTTTCCTTAAATAAATGTTACCGTGGTCAAGGTTTTGATCGCGCAAAAGCCTTCTAACTTCTATTGATTCATTCATAAATATCTTCAAAGATATTTAATTTTATATGTTCCTAAGTCACTCACCGGCTATAAAATACTAGTCGTCAAGCATAAAAGTAACCCCGTATTGCGAATGAATGCTGTGATATCGATCTTTAGTAATTGCAGCCCCCACTGGCCCCCAGTTTTCTATGCTGCCTGTATCTCGGCGTACCGTTAGATCCTGGCCTACAACTGGGCTAATCATAACCACAGCTACTTGCTCAGTCCATTAATAGTTGACCTTCTTTAAGAGGGACAGCTTTTGCATGTGACTTAATGTGGGCTTAAGTATGTATCCCTGGGGCATTCTTGTAACATGTTCATTTTTTTGACAGGTTGATTATGTTTGTTGGAAGTTTAACAAGTGAACAATGGCCTCAGTTGGTCTAAGTCTTTGAGACTGTTTAGGTATAATATTTCTATGTAAATAAACTTTACTCACGCCAAAATAAAGTATGATAAAGTCGAGAACAAGCTTGCAATGAAGCAGCAAAACGTGATGAAAATTCTAAGATTTGTGTTTTAGAAGCAAACTAAACAAAAGCGCATCCAAATAGACCTTCAACCTCAAAGAACATTAATATCAAGTATACGCTGAAGACGAATATATAAAATAAAATATTTCTAACACAAGTTAATCGTTGTCAATTCTATTGTGTATTCGACAAAATGTAAGTAAAGTATAGTTTGTTTTGGTTACATCAGAGAATGATGACTTAAGCGAGGTGACCTCAAGTTTCTTCCGTGAACAATTTATAAAAATAATCGTGTCTTAGAAAAAACTTTGACGTGAACTTGGAACGCTAATTTGTTCAATAGTAGCCGATTTCTATATTCAGTCGGACCTCATCGGTAAATTTTAATTTAACGGTCGTCTTGGTTCACCAGTGTTAAGTACTCCATGGCTTTTCATTGATTTTATACTTAATAGTAGACACTTATAACTTTGGCAGTTGTTTTTCATTGGTCTAATAGTTATGTAGACTATTCCAACTATGTCAAACAATCTTAGCTTACCTACGGGAAAATGTGAGACTTAAAACCTGGAAAATCTCCCAAAACTTAAATCAAAATTGCTACTGAAGATAATAAATGAAAGCAGATTTCTTAAGAAAACCTATTCTACCAAAAGTTATAAGTTAAAACTTCTAGCATGAAAGTTTATGTAAGTTTTTACGTTAGGACAAAGAGATTTGAAATTAAGGAAATGATTGAGTACAGCTGAAATAGTTACTTATAATGTCAAGTTATAGCGTGACTACAAGGATTGCGTGGAAAAGTGAGCGGGGGGCATTTGCCTTGCACTGGGACAATACAGGCTAGTTAGATTGTATCACATCATATATTCGTTATAGACCCGAAAAGTCTTGGTTATTGGATTTTGTGGAAAAGTCTCGAGGTACAATTTCACCAATATTTACATAGTATAACGACCATCAATGCTAATATACGGTATATCCCGAAAAAAGAAAATTCCATTCAATCAAAAAGACAGCTGTTTCTCTGACGTTGCTTTGATTACTTACTGTCAAGTACTGTCACACACACATCAGTTGCGTCAAGCATGGTCCATAAAACTATCAAGTGTATTCTAAACTTGGCACGCATCTGCACGACATTTGGAGCATCACAAACTGGGTCAGTTGCTTAGTAAGGCGCGCTTGCTGCTTGCCTGGATTCGCTGCCACTAACAATACGTTTGATCGTTCAATTACGACCTATAGGATTGCTTAACTACACATTCGTTTAATTATGAATCCCAATAAATCATAATCCAATGTATTTAATATTTTCTCGACTTTGCCGAAGTGTGTTTTCAACTACATAATCAAAATTTTTTTACGGAGCAAGAGTCATCTTTGTAAGGGCAAATATATTTTTTTTGTCTTTTTCGAAATTTTACCCTGTCATAACCATTTTTCTTGAGACAAATAAGTCTGACAGTTTTGAGCCCTCTCAGTTTTTGGTCTCGCATGATTTATTTTTCTATTTTGGTCCAGTTAATTCGTCATTTAATTTCGTGATTGAATTTCGAATTCACATGCTATAAACGTATGTCGTAACGAAACACGAATATCATTGATTGATCTTTTTTTATCTAACGAGACAATGTAGGCTTTGTGTTGTTATAGTCAATTGAGCGGCAAACTGGTAGCCTTGGAGGTTCACATTTGTAATGAGTGAAAGGCTGCGCCTCGATCATACATAGCCGGAACGTGACTCACGGATGACGTTTTATTCACGAATATATCAACCTCTGCACCTTCAACTATAGCTATGCTTACTTGAATTTGTTGAAGACACTTCTGAGGGGCAATTCCCGTAATTTTAAGAACGTTCACAGTCTGCTCTCAGTCTCAATCCGTCAAAAATACCTCTAATTTCCCTACATTTTTGACAAGTGTTTGGCAGTGATTGTCGCTGAGACGAGATTGCGGCTAGATTTTTGACGTTTCTAATTACGGGAATTGGCCTTCAGATATCTCTTTTCCCGTCACGAAGTAAGTCCCCATCCACAGACGTACAGAAAAGCTATGGCGGAAAATAAGGTCACGTAGTCACTATGTACGCTGATGCGGAATAGTGAGCAGATGAGTAAAAAAAAATACATACATATTATTTGTCTTCTCTTTTTCCTTTATCTTTTCATTTTATCTACCAAGGTAGGTAGAGCCATTTCAAATCAGAGAACAATACAACTCGCTAGAAGAACTAACAATTAGGAGTAACAATCCCATTAAAACAAACTTTGAAACTTCATTGCGTACGATTGCATTTTTCCCACGAACGCTCTGATTAGATCTACCGATAACACTATTAAAATGAACGCTGCACTCTATTGCAGCATTATTTATTTCAAACAAACGTTCTATCTTCTAATCTTGTTATGATTGGCTGCATAATCCAGTTACGGTACATGATAAAATCATGTTAAGCCACAGAGTAGGCGCGTCTCTTATACGATCTAAATAGAGCGCTAAGTCAATCTCCGGTACAGAGGCATATCCTTATATCCTTCAAAGGTTTCAGGTTCGCCTCGCTAAGAGGCACTCGACACAATTGATCGGCAGCCACCGTGTCGGCGACCGGTCGACATTGCTCTCGTCCCGTTTGGTGCATGCCTTATTGACGCATAACTGTTTAATATGCATCCATTTTGTAACGTGGGCTTTATCTATTGTTTGTTGGTTCGAGTTATGAGTAATGTGGAACGGATGTTCTTTATAGAGACCTAAATCATTTCTGAACCAATCCAGGACTTTTTCGTCGCTCTTCGAGCTTATCAATTAGAGAGATTATTAATTTCATCTATTAATATGATAGATATCCTGCATTTCTTCATATCACGACGATTATTGAAATTATTAACAAATAAAGTAATTAAGTATGTTGTAAGATAATTAATGCGAAGGTCTATCATAAAACTATGTGATATTTTCTCTTCATTATTCGTACATTATTTTGCAACATTAAATGTCAAATATGATGTCGTAACTCCATCCATATTACACACACGAATATCTAACTAATCGATAATATGTGCGTAATCGATTAACGCAGCTTTCTCCAATGAGAAAAGTAGTAAATTGGTATGATCCGCGTTGATTGAAAGCCTCGTATCTCGATATTCAACGGTTACAAAGCTCAGTCATCCGAGGCTGCAGACATGGGAAATGAATGCGATCCCCGATGAAACCTATGATATTCTTGATATAATATGTGGGAAAGTACGTATAAGAAGGAATAACTCCGACCTTATCACATAGTTGGCTATTTGATATACAAATGAATCCAGTTTCTTAGATATTCCAGCCTACCTTTAGTTTTGTTATCTTTTATCATAGTTTATTTACATAATATATAATCTAACAGACTTCAAATAATATTAATAATATGTACAGTATATAAAAAAGAGAGAAAAGGATCATATGGCATCAAAAATTCGGACGCATCTCTGTCAACAGGAAAAGTGCCCAAAAGGCTGGCAGCACTGCTACGTTGTAAGGCGATTCTGATTCTTCGGCCAAAAAATAGGCCAGCCTTTTGGTCAAGTGAAGAGTCGACCAACTGCTTGGCGATGTCTCGAAAAACCCAAGTGGGCACTCGGACCCCATGGCCCTAGTGTTTGTAGCACATGGAAATATCTTATTTGGAGTTACCTGTTCTGTTATAATCTTTAATCTTTTTTATCCATTAATAAAGTCGACCGCTCGCGTTTCCAATATAGCGTTTCGAAGTACATTCAATATCCATAGATATTTATAATAAGGTTTCTCTTAATATTTCCAGTGATATTGCTCTCATTATGGTGGCGGATATTGGTCTATAGATATTTTCCGTAGCCGCAATAAGCTACAAAATCAATGGAACCATTCGCTTTGATCGTTTCTTTGCGCGTTAAGCTATTCAGTAAAACCCAGTGACTTGTCACTATGCGGGATAATTACGTCCAACGCGCATATCTGTGTGTTACCTGCGTATGTAGGTGTTCTCTCGCGAATAGTTTCATGCGATACGAACAATATTGTGACATATCGTATCGCCATTCTATGGAGGAATCGTGGGTCCGTCATTGTTCCAATATTCCTACAGAAAACTACCGTAAAATTCGTATCCGGAATCGGTCAAAATTTCAAAGCCATCAATTACACACTTCTATGCAAATTCATTCAGCTTTAAAGGTTAAATATGTGTGCCATTGGCTCGCCGAAAACTCCTTCCTCTCTCGACTAAATTGCTAAATTGCATGGTCGTGTTTCCGGATACGATTTGCGAAAAAGGCAGGCTATAAAACGCGGAGTTTATGTTTACAGTTTTAGGCAAAAGCGTACAATATACTCGTATACAGAGTGATTGCATTTCGCTGCAGTAACATAACTAGCTAAGTGGGTCAAACACATTGCATCGTGTTGCGGGCGCGGCGCGGTGAAGCGTGGCCACGCCGCGGTCTTCGCGATACCTCGTCAAACTCGCACGCTCTATTTATGCCTATTTACTTTTTTATCTTGTACGTTAATGCGCGGAAATTGAATGAAAATTTTATAGGTTTTTCCCGTAGTTTTATTTATACTGTCTTTGAACTTTTAGCCTTGCGCACTCTGAAAGTCGATCTAAATGTTCGACATATTTTATTGTGAAGCAAAATTTTCATAATAATATGACTCGCATTAAGAGAAGTCATGCGATTACATAAGTTATAAGCGGAAGAGTGTCACATTGCGCCCATTCATAAAAAAACAGTTTAGTCGTGGATAGTTACAGAAGTTCACGACTTAACTTGTCTGCAACAACACATTTTTATTACTTACTTCATAAACTAACTACTTCAAATCGAAACCTTAACTAACTTGGTTATAATCACCGACATTGCCACTTTATCAAGAAAAATCGTAAGAATTTTGCAACAATGCTGTTTTCTATAAATTCCCATTTTATAATCATGACATTAACGATACTACTTCAGCTATCGTAAACGTTTTTAAATTTCGTACAATTTCATCTTAGCATAGTAACTCAGTTTGTTTTAAATTATGTACATACATCGACTAGTTGTGGGTGGCTTCATGTGTAAATCCTCGTACAAAGCAGTGAGCTTTCTTAACTCTAAGCTTCTCCTGACGTCCATTATGTTGAGCTCCAGCTTAAGAAAGGACTTCAGGGCACGTCAACAAACCGACACATATGAAAACAGTCTAAATATACGTACATTACGAGTATTACAAGGAGCGTCTCGCTAACGCTTTTAACAGAATTCTGCACTTAATTTCTATTAAATTTAGGAAACGCAAACATAGACCGAGTAAATAATGTTATTAACACTGAATTTCTAACCAAGTTAAATACTGCTTTCCAATTTCTTCAAACACAATTAAATACTTCGCTACGAATTGTTCCGTAAATTCTACAATCTCAATTCAATCTCCTATTCGACGAGTTTCATAGGCTAGTTAAGCACACCTGTTGAATCACTAATTCCGAATTAGTAATCGCTTTAGGCTGGTTCAACTTCACAATCAGGACGCACTCAACTTCTGCTCGAGAAAACAATTCGACCCCCAAGCGAGTTCCTGAGTAATACGGCGTTCACGATCCATAGCCCGTCAAACAAGGGTGCGGTTACTTTATTACATAACGTTAATTTTTCGTTAAATTGTTTCCCGATACTCAAATAGTTTCAGCAAACAAAGACACATAGTATAAACACAATTTTGTATGTCTTTATGGCGAACTGAATAGCTTTCACCGAAAGCCCTTTGAAAGGAGAAAGCCTTCGCTTAATACCTGTCCACGTTTACACAACATTTCTAATCTTATTACATTTTGTATGCTTTTCATGAATATACGCTAAGTAATTTGTTGAGTCAACATTTCTTTGTAAATAAACTTCGAATTTCTCCTTGACCTTAAATTTATTTATATTTCATTTATTAAAATCATGCTTTGTCTTTGTTTTCAGGATGGGAGTTGAAAGGCTTACACTGTTACAAATTCTTCAACATCAGGCATTCATGGGAGAAAGCGGCAGAACTATGTCGAAGGTAATTAATAAATATTTCAAATGAAAGATTGTTTGCAAGCTTTCTGCTTGTTAATAAAGTTACACATTCTAACAACAAAATAATGTTTCAGGTATGGCAGCGAGCTCATGGTTGTAGATAGCTATTCAGAAAATAACATGACTGCCAACATGGTGCCAGCCAGTCCCAGTAACAACCACTACTGGCTCGGACTCGCGACGGTCGACGACCTAAGAACGAACACACTCGAATCAGCTGCTGGTGCTCTAGTCTCGCAGTATGCCGGTTTCTGGGACCTACGACAGCCAAACCCTAAGGCAGGAGAATGTGTCGATGTCCACGTCACATCCGATAGCCAATCATGGGAACTGACAACCTGTGAAACCCTTCTGCCATTCATGTGCCGAGCTACCGCCTGCCCTGCCGGTAAGCAACATCAACAGACAATTGTTTATCAATCAACTTTGCATGCTCAATTACAAGCGTAGTCATACAATGTTAAGGTTAACGAAAACAATACTTACACAATTTAAATTTGTTTTAGGAACCTTCCATTGTTCTAATGGAAAATGCATCAACGCAGCCTTCAAATGCGACAAGCAAGACGATTGTGGTGATGCTTCCGACGAAATGGACTGTGCTTCCGACTGTCACTTCTACATGGCCAGCAGTGGAGATGTTGTCGAGAGTCCAAACTACCCTCACAAATACCCTCCTTTCAGCGATTGCAAATGGACTCTCGAGGGGCCACAAGGTCAAAATATCGTCTTACAGTTCCAAGATTTTGAAACTGAAAAGTCTTTCGACACTGTTCAAATTCTGGTTGGCGGCAGGACCGAAGATAAATCTGTGAATTTAGCGACACTTTCTGGAAAACAAGATTTATCTAACAAAATTTACGTTTCCGCTTCGAACTTCATGATCATCAAATTCAGTACAGATGGTTCAGTAGAAAGGAAAGGTTTCCGTGCGTCTTGGAAAACCGAGTCTTCTAACTGCGGAGGCATGCTTAGAGCCACGCCTCAAGGTCAAGTTCTAACCTCGCCTGGTTATCCAAACGGTTATCCTGGTGGCTTAGAATGCGTTTACGTTATCGAAGCTCAACCAGGTAGAATAGTCTCATTAGAGGTCGAGGATCTCGAATTAGGAATGAACAGGGATTATATTGTTATCAAGGATGGTAATACTCCATCTAGCCCTGTGTTGGCAAGGTTGACTGGACCAGGCGAAGAAAATCAAAAGGTTGTGGTATCGACGACGAACCATCTGTACATGTACTTCCGAACGAGTCTTGGCGATTCCAAGAAAGGATTCAATATGAGATATTCTCAAGGCTGCAGAGCAACAATCATTGCAGCAAATGGTACCGTTACATCACCTGCTTACGGTCTTGCAAATTACCCGAATAACCAAGAATGTTTATATAGAATAAAGAACCCTAACGGTGGTCCACTGTCGTTGAAATTCGACGAATTTAGCATTCACCCATCCGATGTAGTACAAGTTTTTGACGGAGCCAGCACAAGTGGTTTAAGATTGCATTCTGACAATGGATTTACTGTAAAACCAAGAATAACACTGACTGCATCCAGTGGCGAAATGTTGATACGATTTATGTCTGATGCTTTGCATAGTGGAATAGGTTGGAAGGCGTCGTTCTCGGCAGGTAAGCTATTCACGCTACGACGACGAGAACAAACGTGGAACAAGTAGACGTGTATTCAATTCTTTTTATCTTACATTTTATTTTTCAGATTGCCCCACTCTTACATCCGGTCTTGGTGCTTTAGCGTCAAACAGAGATACCGCCTTTGGGACAGTTATAACATTCTCATGTCCGATTGGACAAGAATTCGCCACAGGGAAATCTCGTATCACAACAAAATGTTTAGACGGAGGAAAATGGTCAACTACTTACATTCCTAGCTGTCAAGGCAAGTAACAAATGAGGAATGGTGGCATTGCACAATGCAGTATTACTTAGCTTATATAGGGGTACTTATGTGATTTTATTGTTACTTTACAGAGGTGTATTGCGGACCGGTGCCACAAATCGATAATGGATTTTCAATTGGCTCTACGAACGTTACTTATCGTGGTGTTGCAACTTATCAATGTTATGCTGGATTTGCTTTCCCAACTGGACAGCCTATCGAAAGAATCTCGTGCTTAGCTGATGGGCGTTGGGAGAGAACACCTACTTGTCTCGGTAAGTTCACAAAATTCAAATACTTATTCATTGTATTTCACACTAGTTACGAGTGGAGCAAATTTTTCGGTAGGTGGAATATAAAGATGGGATTTTTAGAATAAAAATCATAAAATTCTGTGTAATTTAAATTTGGCTTTCTTTTTCTACAGCGTCACAATGCGTTGCTCTTCCGGACTCTCCTCACGCCAACGTTACAATCTTGAACGGTGGCGGCCGAAGTTACGGTACTATTGTCCGTTACGAATGTGAACCTGGCTACGTAAGATCTGGACAACCAGTACTACTGTGTATGAGTAACGGAACTTGGTCAGGAGATGTGCCAACATGCTCCAAGGCACTGTGCCCGAAATTCCCAGAGATCAAGAATGGGTTCATCGTTGACCAGACTAGGATTTACATGTTCGGTGATGAAGCTCGTGTCCAATGTTTCAAGGGTAAGAATCAAAACAGTTTCTTATTGACGGCATGGTTGGCGCAGTGGTTGAGCGATTGACTGCTGCGCTACGTGTCGCGGGTTCGATTCCCGCACGGAACAAATATTTGTATGGCCTACAAGTAGTTGTTCCGGGTCTGGCTATTTGTGTATGTGAGTTTAAATGTTTGTAAACGCACCCACAATACAGGAGAAATTCCTAATGTGGGGCAACGTTTTTGAAAAAAAAAAAAATCGAAATATTATATGCAGTAGCGGTCCTGTGTCTTTTTGTCGACTTGTGTGCATTATCGGTCTTAACTATTTAAACATTTTAGGATACAAACTGAACGGGCCTAGCGTGCTCAAATGTGGACCTAACCAAGAATTCGGCAACCCACCGACTTGCGAAGATATCAACGAGTGCGCCAACAGCCAATGTGACGCGGCCTCGACCGAATGTAAGAACACCCAGGGTGGTTTCTTCTGTCCCTGCAAAAGTGGCTTCGCGCCAAGCTTAGACTGCAGACCTGTTGGCGATTTGGGACTGATCAATGGAGCTATTCCTGATGAGTCCATCGTTACTTCTGTTCCAGAACCTGGATATGCCAAAGGAGTAAGAATTTTTTACCTACAATTTTTTTTTAACCTAGTCTATTTTTTTTGTCGTCTTATATTAATATTTCTATTTTTCGCTACAGATGGTACGTTTAAACAATGGAGGCGGCTGGTGTGGTAACAACTTAGAGGCCGGAGCCAACTGGATCCTCATAGACCTGAGAGCACCAACAATCATCAGAGGATTCAGAACCATGAGCGTCATGCGCGCTGACGGCAACATCGCATTTACTTCCGCTATCAGAATTCAGTATACCAACGACTTGACTGACGTCTTCAAGGACTACACCAACCCTGATGGCACTGCTGTAGAGTTCCGTATATTGGAGCCTACTCTATCTGTCCTTAACTTGCCTATGCCAATTGAAGCGCAGTACGTCAAATTCAAGATCCAAGATTACGTTGGCGCACCTTGTCTGAAGATTGAAATTATGGGATGTGCTAGATTAGACTGTACAGACATTAACGAGTGCAGTGAAAATAATGGAGGATGTGAGCAGAAATGTCTTAACACGTAAGTATTTTTAACAGTCTAATCAAACATGTTTATTTTTTTCTTAAAGTATATAAGATATCTAACGGAGTTACTTTTCTTTTTAGACCTGGAAACTTCTCCTGCGCCTGTAACATCGGCTACGAGCTTTATTCTACCAACGGTACTGCTGGATTTGCGATCGAGAAGTCAGAATCTGGTGAAAGGGATGGAGACACATACCAAAGGAACAAGTCTTGCGTACCAGTCATGTGCCCACCACTTGGATCCCCAGAAAACGGAAAACTGTTATCCACGAAAGATGCTTACCACTTTGGAGATATTGTTCAGTTCCAATGTGATTTCGGATTTGTAATGTCTGGATTCTCGTCACTTCTTTGTACTTCTAGTGGAACCTGGAACGGAACGGCACCTTTATGTCAATGTAAGTACAAATTTGTTAAAGTTCGTTGGGTTAAAGCGGATTATTATTTTAATAGATCTTCAATTTAACCATTAAATTAATGTTTACAGATGCCCGTTGTGTTACATTGTCTGACGATAAAAACGACGGCCTAAAGGTGATCAGAGATGACCCTGAAAGCGTGCTGGTTCCATACAGGGACAACGTTACGATTACTTGCACCTCACCCGGAAGACAGTTGAGAAACACTGTATCGTCATCCTTCAGACAGTGCGTCTATGACCCTAAACCGGTGAGTCTCATGATTTACTACAACTACTATTTTTTTCTGTTATTTAATAATTTTAACATGTCATTAATCTCATGCATTTTTTCAGGGTCTACCCGATTACTGGTTTTCTGGAGCTCAACCTCAATGCCCCAGAAAGGACTGTGGTGTTCCAATGCCTACGCCTGGCGCTGAATACGGTCAATATCCTGACACCAAATACCAAAGCTCTTTCTTCTTTGGATGTCAAAACACTTTCAAGCTCGCTGGGCAAACAAACAAACACGATAACGTGGTTAGATGTCAAGCTAACGGCATTTGGGACTTCGGAGACTTAAGATGCGAAGGACCAGTGTGTGAAGACCCAGGGAGACCAGCAGACGGTTATCAAATCGCAAGAAGCTACGAGCAAGGATCCGAAGTTCTGTTTGGCTGCTCTAGACCTGGATACATTTTAATCAACCCCAGGCCAATAACTTGTATACGCGAACCCGAATGCAAAGTCATCAGGCCTCTTGGACTGGCATCTGGAAGAATACCTGACTCTGCTATTAACGCAACATCAGAAAGGCCTAACTATGAAGCAAGGAACATCAGGCTCAATTCGGTCACAGGCTGGTGTGGTAAACAAGAAGCCTTCACCTACGTAAGCGTTGACTTAGGCAAAGTATACCGAGTTAAAGCTATACTCGTAAAGGGTGTCGTTACATCTGACATTGTGGGCAGGCCGACAGAAATAAGATTCTTCTACAAGCAAGCTGAAAATGAGAACTACGTGGTTTACTTCCCTAATTTCAACCTAACAATGAGAGATCCTGGAAACTATGGTGAATTGGCGATGATCACGTTGCCTAAGTTCGTACAAGCTAGATTCGTTATTTTGGGTATTGTCAGCTTCATGGACAACGCTTGTCTCAAATTCGAGCTGATGGGTTGTGATGAGCCAGCGGCCGATCCTTTGTTAGGTTACGACTATGGTTACTCTCCTTGTGTTGGTGAGTTTTTTTTTTTTTACTATTGTCTGTGTCTTTCAGCACAAATAAAATGAATACAACTAAACAACATGTATAATTTTCAGATAACGAGCCACCAGTATTCCAAAACTGTCCTCAACAACCAATTGTAGTGCAAACCGACGTCAACGGTGGCCTTTTACCAGTCAACTTCACTGAGCCTACAGCGACTGACAACTCTGGCGCTATTGCTAGACTAGAAGTCACACCACAGCACTTCAGAACGCCCCTCCAAGTATTCCACAACATGGTAGTGCGATACGTCGCATTTGATTTTGACGGAAACGTTGCTATTTGCGAAGTCAACATCACAGTACCAGATTACACTCCTCCAAAACTCAGTTGCCCACAAAGTTACGTTATTGAACTAGTAGATAAACAGGATAGTTACTCCGTCAATTTCAATGACACCCGGAGGAGAATAAACGCAACAGATGCCTCGGGCGAAGTCTTTCTGAAATTCATTCCGGAAAGAGCTGTCATTCCCATACGCGGCTATGAAAATGTTACTGTTATCGCTTCTGACAAATATGGAAACAGGGCTCAATGCAACTTCCAAGTAAGGATATTTCTCTACTGATGTTTTTAAATAAAAATGTTGCTACGTTAATAGACATTGTTTGAATATTTTACTTACGTTCTAGGTATCTGTGCAAGCCACCCCTTGTGTTGACTGGGAACTTATGCCACCAGCTCATGGTGCTATGAACTGCCTGCCCGGAGATAGAGGAATCCAATGTATTGCCACATGCAGTCCTGGCTTCAGATTCACTGATGGAGAACCAGTCAAAACTTTTGTTTGCGAAACTAAGCGTCAATGGGCACCCACATCTGTTGTGCCTGATTGCGTTTCAGAAAGTATGTAATCATTCGATAATTACCTAAAATAATTTCTTGAATACAGAATAATCTGTAAGAACTATGTAATATCTTTATTACAGATACCCAGCAAGCCGCCTACCACGTTGTTTCTACTGTTCAATACCGTGCTCTTGGAGCAGTTTCTAACGCTTGCTTACCGCAATACAAAGACTTGGTTGCTCAATACGACAACGTACTAAACGAGAGACTTTCCCAACGTTGTTCAGCGGTTAACGTCAACATAAACGTAACATTTGTGAATGTTATACCGACACTTCTAGACGAAAATGTAGTCAAAATGGACTTCGTGCTAGCTATCATACCTGCCATTCGACAAACGCAGCTGTACGACCTGTGCGGTTCGACATTGAACCTTATATTTGATTTGTCTGTGCCATACGCTAGTGCCTTAATTGAACCGGTACTAAATGTATCGTCTATTGGCAATCAATGTCCTCCTTTGAGAGCGATTAGAAGTTCCATTACTAAAGGATTCACTTGCAGCGTCGGCGAGGTATTGAATATGGATACGAATGATGTCCCAAGATGCTGTAAGTATTGAATCTTGCACCTTTTATACAATTTGTTTTTTTTTTTCGTTTGTCCTATAATGGAAAAATACACATTTTTAATTTCAATTTCAGTACATTGTCCTGCTGGAACCTTTGCTGAAGAGAAACAAAAGACCTGTACAATGTGCCCACGAGGTTTCTTCCAAAACCAAGCTCGTCAAGGTTCATGCCTCAAGTGTCCTCAAGGAACATTTACTAGAGAAGAAGGCTCCAAGGACATAAATGATTGTATACCTGTTTGTGGATATGGAACATACTCGCCAACTGGATTAGTTCCTTGCTTGGAATGTCCTAGAAATAGCTACACAAGTGAACCACCACTAGGAGGATTTAAGGATTGTCAAGCCTGTCCAGTAAACACATTCACATACCAACCAGCTGCACCCGGAAGAGATAAGTGCAGAGCTAAATGCGCAGCTGGAACTTACTCCCCAACCGGCTTGGCTCCATGCTCTCAATGTCCAAGAAACTTCTACCAAAACCTTGTCGGACAAACTTTGTGTATGGAATGTCCTACCAACATGAAAACTATAGGAACTGGAGCAACAGGCTTAGAAGAATGTCTACCAGTAGAATGCTCCAACAGCGCTTGCCAACACGGCGGTCTATGTGTACCTAAAGGACATGGAGTTCAATGCTACTGTCCCGCTGGTTTCTCTGGACGCCGGTGTGAAGTAGACATTGACGAGTGCGCAAGTCAGCCATGTTACAACGGTGGTACCTGTACTGATCTTCCACAAGGATACCGCTGCTCTTGCCCTACGGGATATGGAGGCATCAACTGTCAAGAAGAAAGATCTGATTGTAGAAATGACACCTGCCCTGAAAGAGCTATGTGCAAAGATGAACCAGGATTTGATAATTACACTTGTCTATGTAGATCTGGATACACGGGCATTGATTGTGACATCACGGTACGTATTTGAAATTATTTTGTATCATGTATCAACTTCTTATATAGAGCACATTTCTGCAAAATCAATTGGCCAGAAATGTTATTAATGACTGTCGTCTTTTCTCAGATTGATCCTTGCTCGGCTAACGGAAACCCTTGCACGAATGGCGCAAGTTGTATTGCACTCCAACAAGGGCGATACAAATGCGAATGCCTGCCAGGCTGGGAAGGACAACTTTGCGAGATCAACACTGACGACTGTATCGAAAAGCCTTGTCTCCTCGGAGCACCTTGTACAGATTTGGTTAACGACTTTAGTTGTGGATGTCCACCAGGCTTTACAGGAAAACGTTGCCATGAGAAGATAGACCTCTGCTCAAATGAACCTTGCAAACATGGAATATGCGTTGATAAACTCTTTATTCATCAATGCATCTGCGATCCTGGATGGAGTGGTCCTTCTTGTGATATCAACATAAACGAATGTGTAAAATCTCCTTGTGAAAATGGTGGGCAATGTATCGATGGCATTGACGATTTCAACTGTATTTGCGAAGCTGGTTACACAGGCAAGACATGTCAGCATACCATCGATGACTGTGCTTCTAACCCGTGCCAGAACGGTGCATCGTGTGTTGATCAAATAGACGGATTTAACTGCAAATGCCGTCCAGGATACATAGGACAACAATGTGAGACAGCTATTGATGAATGTCTGAATGAACCTTGCAATGCCGTGGGTACAGAGCGGTGTATTGATCTTGATAACAAATACCAGTGCGTCTGTCGTGAAGGCTTCATGGGAGAGACGTGTGAAACTAACATTGATGACTGTACTTCGGACCCCTGTTTCAACGGCGGATCGTGCAAAGATGACATTGGTGACTACAAGTGCGCCTGTCAACCTGGATGGACCGGCAAACGTTGTGAGCATGACATTGGCAACTGCATGAACATGCCTTGTCAAAACCATGCTAAATGCATCGATCTCTTCCAAGACTTCTTCTGCGTGTAAGTATTTAGTGTTAAGATTTAAAAATGTAAAATCTATTATGAATCAATAATAATAATAATCAGCCTGTATTGTCCTGCTACAGGGCCAAAGCCTTCCTTCCTTTTTTTAACCCCAGACAAAAACAGAGGGGTGTTATAAGTTTTATTATGAATTGTTGTATAATAATTATTCCGGAAATTTTTCAGATGCCCAAGTGGTACCGACGGCAAACAATGTGAAACTGCTCCAGAAAGATGTATCGGCAGTCCATGTATGCACGGTGGAAAATGTCAAGACTTCGGTTCTGGCCTCAACTGCACATGTTCTCTGGACTACACCGGAATCGGTTGCCAATACGAGTTCGACGCATGTGACGCCGGTCTCTGCCAGAACGGAGCCACTTGCGTAGATGAGGGTGAAGGTTATAACTGCATTTGCGCTCCAGGCTTCCAAGGAAAGAACTGCGATGAAGACATTGTCGATTGCAAGGAGAACTCTTGCCCACCTTCCGCTACATGCATTGATTTACCAGGCCGCTTCTACTGCCAATGCCCATTCAATCTTACCGGCGACGATTGCAGAAAAAGTAAGTATTATTCATTTGCCATTTCTTGACGATACAAATATCAACTTTACGATATACTAAATATCAAATCATTTTTATTCCAGCAATCAGTGTAGATTACGACCTCTACTTCAGTGACCCCATGCGATCAAGTGCGGCTCAAGTGGTGCCATTCGATACAGCATCGGCAAATAGTCTGACTATAGCGATGTGGGTTCAATACACGCAACAAGACGAAGGAGGAGTGTTCTTTACTGCATACAGCGTTAGGTACGTAAGATCCTGACACACGATAGAAATCGATCTTATATATCTACTTTTTTTGTAAATTTATTGACTAATTTTGCATTTTCAGTAACTCCCACATTGCTCTAAATAGAAAGCAAATAATTCAAGCCCACTCAAACGGAGTGCAAGTTTCTCTGTTCCCGGAACTTCAAGATGTTTACCTCAGCTTCGGTGAATTCGCAACGGTAAATGACGGACAATGGCATCATGTTGCTTTAGTCTGGGATGGTAACAACGGCGGTGAATTGACACTAATCACTGAAGGTTTGATCGCTAGCAAGATTGAAGGTTACGGTAGCGGACGAACACTACCACAATAGTAAGAGTTCTTTATAAACACTTCAAAAGTTTTAACTTTGATATGTTAAAGTTCAATTTATTAACTTTATCTTTTGTTTTCAGTGTTTGGGTTACACTTGGCAAGCCTCAATCTGATAATCCAAAGGCTTACACGGAAGCTGGATTCCAGGGTCACCTGACTAAAGTACAAATATGGAACCGTGCTCTTGATTTTTCAAATGAAATCCAGAAACAAGTGCGTGACTGCAGAACTGAACCTGTTCTGTATAGCGGCTTGGGTCTTACCTGGGCTGGATATGACGACTTAATTGGAGGAGTCGAGAGAATGGTGCCATCTCATTGCGGCCAAAGAGTGTGTCCTAATGGTTATTCCGGTTCAAAATGCCAGCAACTGCAAGTAGACAAGGAACCACCGCGGGTAGATCGTTGCCCTGGTGATCTCTGGGTGATTGCAAAGAATGGATCTTCTGTCGTCAGCTGGGATGTACCCATTTTCAGCGATAACGTTGGAGTTGCTAAAGTAGTCGAGAAATCTGGTCATAGGCCTGGACAGAACCTTGCTTGGGGTGCTTATGATATTGCTTATATCGCGTATGATGCTGCTGGTAACGCAGCTACCTGCACTTTCAAGGTTACTGTTCTCGGTAAGTTTTCAAGATTTCCTTAATCTAGTTTTTTTTTTTAAGGATTCCTACTCATGATAAATTCCTTGTTCAGCTGAATTCTGTCCACCACTACCTGACCCGCTTGGTGGTTATCAATCCTGCCGCGACTGGGGTGCCGGTGGTCAGTTCAAGGTGTGCGAGATTGCCTGTCGCGACGGTCTTAGGTTCTCGCAACCTGTACCACCATTCTACACATGTGGTGCTGAAGGATTCTGGCGACCAACAGCTGATCCTACCCTACCATTGGTTTATCCTGCTTGCTCACGTAAGAAAAGTCACAAATTCATACTTAATTTTCTATTTGTATTAATTATGTTTATTAACATATTTCTTCTTTGTACAGCGGCCTCACCAGCTCAGCGCGTCTTCAAGATATCGATGTTGTTCCCAAGTTCAGTACTTTGCAATGATGCTGGTCAAGGTGTACTTCGCCAGAAGGTTCGCAGCGCCATCAACCAACTTAACAGAGACTGGAACTTCTGTTCTTACGCTGTTGACGGTACGTACTCAGAAAACAAAACTGTGATCTGCTCTTAGAACTATCAATAGTTTTTTCCAATCTTCTGGTGACTCTCCAAATTACTGAAGGTTGGCCTTCAACTCCTTCTCCTCTGCAAGTTGGTACAGCTCAGTAGCACTATACTCCGAGTCATTCGTGAACGTTCATTGACCCAACAGTTTTCCCAACCTCTTGCCCATCATTATAAGTTGTAGTAAGTCTTCTAATAGCAATATTGAACATAGGAACCCGCGAGTGCAAGGAACTGGACATCAATGTGAAGTGCGACCACCGCGCGAACAACAGACAGACGAGACAAGTATCCACCCCTCCCGCCGTACCTGCTGAAGATACCTACGTACTGGACGCCATTATCCCCGTCGAAGAGTAAGTTCAACTACAGCATTATTTAGAAAAAACCCATTATAACCCAAACCATTAAAGAAAAGAATTCAAAATGGGGGCACTAATAATTTTCTCTCACTCGCACATGTGTGAGTGAAAGGGTTGTTTGGCCGCCATTTTGAATTCGTTTCTTTAATGGCTCAGGTTTTACAAAGTAGGTGTCGATAAAAGGTGAAGGCGTAGTTACACAAATATTACGCAAAACTTGTAATGTAAAAAATCTCATCTATGTAGTGCACATAAAAGCATGTGTTTATATAACACAGTACAGGAAGCACTTTGGTTTCGTAGCAAAATTTTGACGTTTCCATTACAAAACTGCACTTAGGCTTCATACAAATAAGCATGATGTTCTTCTATCACAATTGCATGTGTTTTGTGGCACTTAGGACTCGAAGCAGTAGGGAGGGTCGTCAGGCTGGCGATACGTACAACGTTGAGATCTCTTTCCCGTCTGTCAAGTAAGTTGGTTGCATGGTTTGGATTAGCACTTAAGCACTTGTTGTAACATAAAATAAAGGTTTGATTTGCTTGAATAAAATATTTACACTACCTGGACTTTAATGTGACATGTCGACCTTTAGAAAGAGTGTGTCACACTGCACCCTAATCGCATAACACACTATCAATATCAATCTGAATCCTTTTGAGGGATATTTGCTAATTCATTGCTTTATATGTTCGAAAAAATTGTCTGCTCAAAAACGTAAATTAACGCAATGAATGTCAACTGTCAAAATTAAAGCCAATGCGAATGACAGTGTGTTACGCAACTATCCCGCAGGTATGAGTGATAGAGACAACGCTATTCAAAGCCGAACTTTTTCTAAAATTCGATGTGACCTATTTATAGTCAAATACTGTAAGTAGTTATATTGCTGATTGACATTATTAATATCAATACAATGTTTTTATTCACATCTAATCTTACTAACGTAAACTAATGAATATTTAAACCTCGCAGCGACCCAGTCATCCACAATGGTAACAATGAACGTGCCACTGTGCAAAGATTATTGGAGAAACTGATTCTCGAAGACGAACAATTCGACGTGAGGAATATTCTTCCTAACACCGTGCCTGATCCAGCCAGTTTGAACTTAATTTCGGACTATGCCTGCCCTACTGGACAAGTTGTTATGGCTCCTGATTGTGGTAACTACAAATTCTTACTTGTACCGACAGTAAAGCAAGTCGTTTTCAGTTTTTTTAACACCAAAATGTAAAAAAACGGTCAAGATGCAACTTAATATTAAAATAACACAAGTTCTTGATACAAGCAATACTGAAAACTAGAGTACAGTACTTCTGTGTCAATTTAGATCATTTGGATCTTAAAGTTTTAAACAGACTTTCTTAGCTGACCGTACCACCGTGGAAATATTAAAATTCTAAAAAATAATATCGGTTACTAACCCGTTTCTTTTTAGTGGCTTGTGCGGTCGGTACATTCCTGGATGCTGCTAGCGACACATGCAAGCCTTGTCCACAAGGCACATACCAATCTGAAGCAGGACAGGTGCAGTGTACTGCTTGTCCAGCCATCGCCGGACAATCTGGTGTCACACAATCTACTGGAGCCCGTAGTGCTGCTGACTGCAAAGGTAAAGATTTCAGAACCTTTAATTTTACGTGCATAACATATCATCCTAGATCCCTACAAAATTCCGAACAGAACATTTTAACCGATTTCTTTTCGTTTATCTTTTGTACTTTGGGTATTTTAAATTTGATGTGTCATATGAAACAAGGTTGAAAGAAAGAAAAAATAAAATTGTTTGCACCTAACAAACAACCTTATATTTTTCTTTCTCTACTTGGGAATCTAATCTAGGACCCCATTCTCAGAGATGTCAGGCTTGTGAACACTATATCGCCGAGGAAGTCTTCTTCATATTATATAAGCAATAGAATTTATTCTGGTTCTAATACCTGTATTTCGTTTATAGAGAGGTGCGCGGCAGGAAAATACTACGATGCTGAAGCTGATCTCTGCCGTCCCTGCGGTCACGGCTCGTACCAAACACGTGAAGGAGCCTTCTCTTGCATAGCCTGTCCTAGGGGACAAACTACTCGAGCTACAGAAGCCGTATCGGCTGCTGAATGCAGAGATGATTGTCCTTCAGGTAAGCACAATTAACTACTGATATTTTTTCCGGATATACAGTGGCAGGGACTTCGACGCGCAAACTGAAACCATGGATACAGCACATGAGTTTAGACCCCATAACGTCGAAATTTTTCGTCGGTTATCATAAAATCTTCTGTTTCATAGAAAAGTGCAATACCTACGCGGTCAAAAAGTATAGAACAACATTTTTTTTTTATAATCGACGAAAAATTTTGACTCTGTGGGGTCTAAACTCATGTGCTGAATCCATGGTTACAGTTTGCGCGTCGATGTCCCTGCCCCCCTGTATGTCCTTTGACACATTTGCTAAGGTATTCTTAAAATTTACCTGTAATTAAACTAATACTTTTTCTGTTTAGGAGAACAACTAAGCAATGACGGTGGCTGTGAGCCTTGCCCTCGTGGAACATGGCGCGCCAATGGATCAGGAGCAGCATGTGCGCCGTGCCCACCCGGCACCACAACGCCAAAGTCCGGAGCATCGTCCGCCGATCAATGCTCTCTCCCCGTCTGCCGACCTGGTAACCACCCTTCCGATACAAATAATTCTCGCCCCGAAACTTCGTATAGGAACGTTAATAAAATTACAAATTGACTTTGAAACAATCCTTTGAAATGTTAAATACTTCGACAATGGAATTCCTGACCCTCTGAACTCGAGGAATCCGGTCTAACCTGATTCCAATTGTTGAATGTTGGATGAAAATTCTAGATATTTATTGTAATTTGAAATCTTCTTTTATGATAGAAAGAATGTTAAGATATTTTCTTGTAATTTCCAGGCTCATATCTCAACGTCACCTTGAACACATGTGTACAATGCAGGAAAGGAACCTATCAATCAGAGGCACAACAGACGGTCTGTGTTCCCTGTCCAATCAACACAAGTACGAGAGGTCCTGGTGCTGTAAGTAAAACATACTTATCCTTAATAACGTCCCAAATATATCTTGAGTGGCTTTTTATCATCGCCGCAACGTGTGGTGGGATGACAATAAAAAATAAGAGCGCTCTTCTGCGATATTTATTCGAGATCAAAGCACATGCCAAATTGCTCAACTTGGGGTAAAATTGCTATAAGGTTGTTATGGTTTTATGCCCTTGTGAAATAATTAATCTTCGAGGGAATGAAGATTTTCGACGTTCTATTTTTTGTTTTCCTTTTACGGTATTTAACCATAACTTCTTGCTAAATTTACTCTTTCGTGTATTGTATACTCTTTTAGTACGTATTCGAAAATAACCTACATAATCATATTACTCTTACAGACATCGGAATCAGATTGCACGAACCCATGTGAGATGAGTGGCCCGGAGATGCATTGCGATGTCAATGCTTATTGCCTTTTGATACCAGAGACAAGCGAGTTCAAATGTCAGTGCAAACCGGGCTTCAATGGCACCGGGAAAGTTTGTCTAGGTGAGCAAGACATTTTTATTCAAGGAAAGCAATATTTAAATCAAGGCTTAACACGATTCTTCAAAGAACTTTGACTGAAAATTAAGCTTCTATTGGAAAAACCTCATTCGAAACTTGATGTCTGTATAATGGACCGAATTTTTGTACGACAGCTAATTTGTATTCATCGTGAGAAGTATTCGGCTGAATTGGCCAAATTTTCTTATACCTCTTAAAACTCTGAATACTGGAATTGATTTCCAAATCAATTCGAAAAGAATGTTGGCAGCCTCGTGAGTTTTTTAGTTCGAAGTATTTCTGAGAATTGTGTATTGTAAGGGTCGAAATTAATGTCGACAAACAAAGGCCTGTTATTCGTTTTGACCCTAAAAATTGGTATTAACTTTTCCTTCAACATAACCTAGCTTTGTTAGGACAAAAGTTAAAGTAACTTTAGCCACATAGCTGATTGTACAAACAATATTATTTAATTATTCTTGCGTTAACTTTTAATGTTTCCCCTTAGCATTTCATGACATTCATTCATTCATGTTTTCGATATTCATTCAGTTTTCGTGTAACATAACTTCTTTCGTTTGTCGTTATAGCTTAATTTATATATATTCCGTTTTGGCATCAATTTTACCTAAGCTTATAAGTTCTCGATATATTTCCTACCCAGTGAAGCATGTGAAGATTGCATCCTTGCTTATATGCTTATAAGCTTGTTTGCCTAAATGATTTCTCGCTTGCTTGCATTTTGACGCAGACTTTTCGTTTTAGTAGAAAAACTAGGTTTCTAAATCTTATTCCTTATTAAAACTAGGTTTCTAGATTTTCTAGGTACGACTGCGAAAATAAGGACAATGTCAATTAAGAACACTGAGATTTTGGTAATTGCGACAACACAACAAGGAGAAGAGATGGTTTTTTTTTTAATGATAGGACATGAAAATACGGAATGCGGAAATTTTATAGCACCGTTTTATTCCTACGTTACACGGTACCTTAACCCCTTTACCATTTATCTCCAGATGTATGCCAGGACTTCTGTGACAACGGAGGCGAGTGCGTGAAGGACGCTCGAGGAGAACCTACATGCCGCTGCACTGGCTCGTTCACTGGCCGCCATTGCAGGGAGAAGAGCGAGTTCGCGTACATAGCGAGTGGAGTCGCGGGAGGAGTCATCTTTATCATATTCTTAGTACTGCTTGTATGGATGATTTGTGCGAGGTACGTTTTTATATATTTCAGATTTTTTATTAGTTGGTTCTTCTGTACAATAAATTATGCCAAGCTTCTATGTTTGTTTCACCGTACTTGGAAATATACTCATCACGTCTGTGAAGTTACACCAGCTAATTTAATTTGAACTTGTATAAGCAGTGTCCAATTTCCTTTTTTATTTCCAGATCAACAAAGAAGAAGGAACCAAAGAAGACACTAACACCAGCTATCGACCAAAACGGCTCCCAAGTGAACTTCTACTACGGAGCGCATACGCCGTATGCAGAATCAATAGCACCGTCACATCATTCCACATACGCACACTACTACGACGACGAGGAAGACGGCTGGGAGATGCCCAACTTCTACAACGAGACGTATATGAAGGAGAGCCTCCACAATGGCATGAATGGAAAGATGAACAGCTTAGCGCGATCAAATGCCAGCATATACGGGACCAAGGAGGATCTCTACGATCGACTAAAGAGGCATGCGTACCCGGGTAAGAAAGGTCAGTATGTTAGCACTTAGTTAGTGCGCACTTTCGTTATTGAGAATGCAGCTTTTGCACGTTTTGCTTGGTAGTTGCGATAACGCTTTGCTGATTTACCGTAGACCGTAGCATAACATATATTTTTATATGCATTTGTTCATTCTTTTTCGAGCACCCATTATCTCACTGAAAATCATTTTAGATCTTTATTACTTCACAAGTTTCCACATGATTATCTTTGGGGTCTATTTTTATTTTCATCCGCCTGGAAAACTGTTTTAGCCTTTTTTTCTCCAGCCACAGTGCCATTTCATTCATCCATTTCACATCCATTTCAGCTGTCATGTCACATTATGATTTAACATTCTAGTTTCAAATGTTTGAACTTGTACACTATAACGTTTTTATTGACTAATTCATCTACCTACTTATCATAAAAAAATATACGTAATCAATAAAAGTATTTTTCCAAACTTAGTATTTACAAAATACTAAGATACCAAACAAATGTATCTAAATACAAGATACAAAATTAAAAGTAAGTATTTCAGATATAAGATAAAAATACGTATTTTGTATCTGTATTTCAAATACTTGTATCTAAGTTAAATCACATCTCTGCTTAGGATTACCTGATTATTATTTTATTTTAAATTATAATGTGGCATCACATGAGTATGTTCCATTTCTTATTAAATAATAGAACAATATGATAATTTGCTTTTACATTTTGTATGTCATATAACAATGAGACCCTTGATTATTTTTAATAATAAAGGTGGTAACAAAGCCGCCAGGCCTTTGTTTGAATTATGAAGGTGAATGTGCCATTTATAATAGACAATAATCACAATAAATGCTTGCAAAACAACGTCATTCCCTTTGTTTAAAACATAAAAGCATTATAAAGATCAAAGACTGATGTAAATAAACAGGGAAATAAGCATATGTCATAATAATGGTTCGCCTTACGCACATACAAAAATTCCACAAACCACTTTATCGGTCACTGAGGCACACATGCAAAACTGTAAATAACAATGATGAAATACTAATAAGTATATTTTCGTTCCAGATAAGAGTGACAGCGACAGTGAAGGTCAGTAGGTGTAACAAGGGACTGCGTTTTGTCGTATTCTGGTCAATCTTACATAATACTTCGTACTAGTTTCAATTCTCGGTGTACCCGGCAGTAATAGTTCATATTATTGCATACTAAATAGACGGCGCGGAAAATATGTAGCGCTCGCGACTACAAGCCGAGAGTTCAGTATGTTATTGTAGAATGTCGTATTCTATTAGCTTTATTAAGAATTATAGTTGTAACGTTATGTGTATTAACACACTCACTGTTTAAATTACAGCCCCCACCAAATATACTTTATTTAACAAAAGAATCGTCACAAAAGTCAAAGTTTATTAAAGGCGTTACATTATTAACGCAAACAGTGAATGTGTTGATGTTCTTAAATAATCATCAACGAACAAAATGCTCAAGTACTTTAAGGCGAACAATGCCATATCCGAAGCAGGGAGTACTCACAATTTCTCAACGAATATTGTAAAAATGACATTCCATCAACATTCCGATTTATAATCGTGTAAATATAATGTTATAAAATATTTTGTATATTTTTTTAGAACACTGTTCTTGTAATGTTAGTAATAATTACATCACAGAACAGTTCAGCCCGATTCAAACTTTATGACGGCTCTGAAGTGCGCTACTCGCTGCGCAGTACGTCACCCCTCACCCACGCTGACAGGTGAATTTGTTACTGCGCAGCGACTCGCCTCATGTTCGGAGCCGCCATAAAGTTAGAATCGGCAATTAGCGTAACGATTGGTTATTACTAACATTAGGGATGGCTAGGTAATATAAATTAACGGTTTATGTTTGTATTATAAACTGGACTGTATTATTATAATTCTGTGTATGAATGAGAGTGAGTGTTAATGTGACAGTGAAATGTATAGAATTATATTTTTATAATTATCACGTGAATATATGGGACATGTATTATATATACGTTTTGTATTAAAGTATTTTTAAGCTGATATAATTTATAGTAAATACATAATCTTCCTAACACTGAATATTGGGATCGTACTAGGATCGACACGGTAACAAAATATATAAGAGAATTTTGGACTAGTTCTAGACGACATGTATCCATTATGTACCTAAAGAATTTTTATATTGAAATACTCAAAGAATCTCCATCGGGTGGTCAATATTCCATCACAATCTATTACCACATTAGTGATTACATAATAAAGATATTTTTTTACAAAAATTTTAATGAAATAAATTTTAATACGTATATTTATTAAGAATTTTATTTTATTTACACTCTCCTCGTCCAAAAAATAAACAGTGTGGCAAGGACATCGACGCGCAAACCGTAACTATGATTGCTGGATGAGAAAGATGACGTCGAAATTTTACGTCGGTTATCAAAAAAAGAAATATGGCTGTTCAGTACATTTTGACTGCGTAGGTATCACTTTTTTATGAAACAGATTTTTTTTTTATAACCGAATTGAAATTTCTACGTAGGATCATTTGTGCTGAATCATGGTAGCAGATAGCGCGTCGATGTCCCCCTGACACCTTGAATACCTGTCTAATTGCAACACACTTGTTTTATAATCATTCTGATAAAAATACTGACCCCTTTCCTGGGTTACATGATAACGAAGATCCAGCCAGTTACTAACTAGTTACTCCACTCGGAGTCAAATCTATCCATCGAAACCTCGCCGAAATATAAATAACATTCAACAAAAAATCTACATAACAACAATCAATTTTATTGTGTCAATAAAACCACTGATTACGTAGTTCGACTCGAGACTACTTTCAATTAATGTCATCGATGTCAACTACCTAAATAAACTAGTATGTAATGTAATGTAATCTTTAGAGGCCAAATTATCATACAGGAGTCACATGATCGATGTTTTTGTTGTTACGAGCAAAAGGCGTTATTTGTCTTTTTATCACAATTTATGACGCATTATAATTATTATTTTTATAAAGAGTATGTCTTGTTTATGTGGTTTGAAGTAATCACACAAACAACCGAACCGATTCTGATATTTATCTTACGGTTTGAAAACTACATACAAGGTGGCAGGGACATCGACGCGTAAACTGTAACCATGAATCCAGCACATGATTGTAAACCCTGTAGCATAGAAATACGTCAGTTATTAAAAAAAAAATCTGCTGTTTCATAGAAAAGAGCAAACCTACGCGGTCAAAATGTATGGAACAGCTGATTTTTTTTTAATAACCGATGAAATATGTCAACGTAGGGGTGTTCAGAATCATGTACTGAATCCATGGTAACAGGTTGCGCGTCGATGTTCCTGCCGTCCTGTATATTATGATATTTCGTTAGAATAAGCATATTCGATATTGAAAGGTATTTATGAAAAAATTTATGCTAGTGCAAAACTCACTCACTTTTGGGACTATCAATGAAAAGAATATATCACTTAAAAATTTATAATTTATTCTTCAAAAAGAATTTCAGCACAGCCAATACATTCAACTTAATTTAATAGCCAAAACAATGCGCGATATTCGCCGTAGAACAAAGTATACTTAATATACTATACTCGTAAATAAACTAAAATTACTTGGCATGTTTCTTCTGGAACTCTTTCATATATTTCGCTAGAGTCGCCACTTCTTCCACCGACACGGCATTGTAGATTGATGCGCGGATACCACCCACATTCCTAGAAATTAAACAACAAGGAAATTAGTTTAATCATTCGACAAGTGGATGCAATTCTTGGGGCAGACCTGTGTCCAATAAAATAAGACGGAGCTACCCGTTTCAAGTCAAATATGGTGGAAATTTATAGTTTCGCAAGTAAGTAGCACGGGAGGCGCGCATTCGTGCATACCAACCACAAGAGAATCGAGCTATTCGTTGCTAGTCGGCGTACTTTCAAATAGTCCCCATATATTGTTATTCTGAAATATACGGACGGCTTGGGCAGTCAGCCCTGCCACTAACTTGTTGATTGGGAAAAATATGCTACGACACACCCACAATGCAGAATGTGTATGTCGACTTTTGCTTATTCGACTGTGTAGTTTTAGCTCATAATATCGTGCGCGATGTTTCATATTTACCTGTGTCCTTTAAGCTGAATAAGTCCCAACGCCTCAGCGCCTTTCAGGAACTCCTTTTCCAAATCATCATTGGGTGGTGACCCAATTCTGAATGGCACATTCATTTTGCTTCTAGCTTTCTTGGCGACGGGAATGGAGTAGAATCCGTTGGATTGTTCCACAGTGTCGTAAATGAGTGAGGCCTTCTTTGAGGCCAATTGGGCCATGCCTTCCACACCGCCGTTTCTTTCTACCCATTCTAGGACTCTTCCCATGACGTAGATACTGGAATAACGAGATATTGTTGTTTAATAGAGACATATCATTGTAGCGTTTGAAGGCCTCCCACAAGGTGGACCGACGACCCTGTGAAGGCCGCAGGAACCCGTTGGATGCGAAGCACAGAACCGGTCGAAGTGGAGGTGCTTAGGGGAGGCCTATGTCCACCAGTGGACGTCTTTCGGCTGAAATAATGATGATATTGTAATATTATTGTTATATTATTAGTTAATTATCGAACTGACTTTACTATAGCTACACCTCTGCCTAACCTTTCAGGGAATACAGGCGTGATGGTATGTGTAATTATTCTACCGAGCTGTTATCACAAAGCACTTTATTTAGCATTTTGTCGTATTTTTCATTAATTTACCCCCTCATATCAACTTGTAAATTGCTTATGACCTGAATATGACCTACCCCAATGTGACCATTTATAACAACACATAATATACCTACAGTTTCTATATTAGAGCCAGGAATTTGAGTTAATTTTCAAGTTGTGGAATAACAAACTGAATGTCATACTTCACAAAGTTCAAATTCCATTGCGACCAAACACTTATTACTTAGGTCCTTTTTGTTACAAATGGTCACTCAAAAATCGACTTAGAATACAATTCACTAAAGTAGATAACTGATTAAGTGGCGATGGAATGTAATTATCTGTGATTATGAACACTCCTTTATAGATCATCCACATGGTAATGGGTTTGTTGGTCGCAATCTGATGTTATCTACGTCACTAAAAGTCTCATAAAACCCCGTTATGGTGATATCTGTTTAGCCGAAAAACCAATAAGATAAAAGGTATTTTTCTACTAATTTATCAGATACAAAGTAAATTTTAATCTTTATAAGATGTTCAGGGGTAAATTACAAAAGCATAGTTGTGGTGATTATTTTCATGATAATACTGGTTGCTAAGGAAATTGATAGCCATTGTGTAAGATATTATTAGCAAAAACAAGATATTTATTTATCTAAATTCTTTGTACGTATTCACGTACGTAATAATCTCTATATATACTTGATTTGTGTGTTTTTATTCAAAATTGTATAAGTATTAAGTTATAACGTACCGTTTCTTTTTTTTAAATATATAACAAATTACATAAAATAATGATTACAACATTAAATTAGGCTTATTTTAAGCCAAAATGCCAACGTCTATGTTGAACGCAATGCGCTTGACCTCGGGGTCGCCACAAGAGAACTCGTTTGTTTAGCGATCCCCTGTTCCCTCTCTCCTGTAACCCCCTACGGAGGACCTGCGGGGGTCAATCAAGCAGCCAGCCTACCTGATTGTTGGTGGACACTGCTACCCACGGGCAAGACAGACATTGCAGTTGCGTTGAGATCCCAGAGGCAAATCTGAAATGTCTCATGCGCCTGTACACTTACACCGGCATCCCTTTATTCCTATAATACAACAGATACTTACGCAAACATAGGAGGAGTATTGAGTATAGAATCTGCCTTGGCATTGGCCGTCCAGTCGAACAGCGAAGGGCATATCGGCAGCGCCTGGTTCAGCAGATCTTCTCTAACGATGACTAAAGCAACACCAGCTGTACCGATGTTCTTCTGTGCTCCGGCGTAAATTACTCCGAACTGGAAGAAAGAAACGTAGTTCAAGACATCTCTACTTACAGGCACAAAATGTCCAAATGGGTGTATTTTGATGCGGATAAAGTTCTGGTCAAACTAAGGGAAATTCCGCGCGGCACGCGGGACACATGCCCAGTTTCGCAGGGGCGTATTTTTATCGCGGAAATTATTTTTCGCGCACTTCAACGCTCTGCTTAGCGCCAAAAGTTGAAAATCCGACAACGTGTTTTTTGACACGCTGAGATCCGCTCCGTTTGATTCTCAATAACGAGAGTTGAAAATACAGTGTACAAAAAAAAAATCGCCGTGATAGAAATACGGCCATGCGAACCTGCGGGGTAATTGGCTTTCATTTTGACAGTTCCAACCAAATTCATTGCGTGATTTACGTTGTTGTCCCGACAAATTTTACAGACATATGAAGCAATGGATAAGCAATATTCTTCAAAATGATTAAAATTTAGATTGATAATGTGTTACGCAATTAGGGTACTGGGCTAATTCGTTCCCGCCAATTGTGTCAATTCAATTGTATAGTGGTGTTCAAACAGGCGCGAATAGTCGCGTGACTTCCTAATCATTAAAACAATAGACGCTCGCAGTGCCCGCAGTCGCCTCCCGCATCCGATAATCGCTAATTTGATGCCTGGCAACATTCGCTCTCGAACAGCATCGCTCGAATCCCGAAAATACGGTATGCTCAATTAATCTTTTTGTGCGTTTTTCATATACAAAATATGTTATAGTTTAAGGTCATCATAAATGCATTGAAAGAAATTTTAATAAACATTCTCAAATTTTAAAAGAAAAAAAAAACAGTAGGTAAATAAGCCCTTTTTTAACCTAAATTGTAAATTTTCTCTGTAACGGCTAAATAGTTCGGCATGAATAATATGGGGGTCTATAAAGAGACACATGGTCAACAGAGTGCATCGATCTACCACCTGTCGGTATTTTGAACATTTCAACAACATAACGGTTATGACCCCCAAGTGACAAGGTCAACATTTAGTTATCGTACGCCACTACCTCCTTATCGGACATCAGTTTGCTATCTTATCATTTCTTAAGCCTAAACCTATCGTCCGATTGATAAAAAATTAAGGCGGAAACAAGCCTCAAATTCATTCTGTAACAGTTGCTCCTTATTACATGGGCTGTATAGCATAATTACCCTGCTCCTTATTCCTTATTTTTACTGTTGCTCCTTATTAATATGCCTGTACTGATAATAATATATAATATAATTCGCCTCTTCCTACACCTTCGAAAAATAAAGGCGAAATCATATCTTACGCTCCTTGTCGAACTAAATCGCTTCTCTTGTTGCTATGTACGTAGACGCCAAGTACAATAGAGGGCGGAGCGTACCACCGCAATACATCCAATTATTTGGGATCCTATGCACGTGTATAATAGGTACCAACTTAATGCACACACGCAAACGTGAAACTTATTGCCTACTTGCATTAGACGCATGCGCTATGTGCGCCCGCGTCCTATGCACCGTCGTGACTTCAGACTTGTGTCGAGGCCATACACAGACTAAGTAGTAGGCGATACTCCACGCATGTCTCAAATACTAATCAATGCGCCGGTTAAATATGTAGGTAGAATCGTGCAGATAGAAATTTGAAAAGTCCTGAAAAAAGTCAGACATATGCAAAAAGTCTGGACATTTTACTTTTAATCTTTCTTTTTTTGAGTAGGTAAGTACTAAACTCTTTGGAGTTTATTTATAAACGTTGCTTAGAGTTAATTAACGATTAGCGACTGTCTAACCCTACATTCTTGTCGCTAAAACATCTGTTAACTTTTAGAAATAAACCACTTGATATTTGACAAAATGATAAGGTCCCCAGACAGAGTGACTAAAACAGGGGGCAAATTCAGGAAAATCCCTACGTTCATTAGCAACAAATATTTCATCAAGCTAAGAAATTGATAACAAAAATTTCATAATCTTTTTAATGAGACCGCGTTGGTTGAGGTTATCTGCGGCATAGAAATAATGGCTATCAGTGTGAACTGGCTCGTTTCAAATAGCAACCGATTGAGTCATTCGCAAAAAAGTTTAGCTTTTTTTTTATATTTATCAATATCAGGTGATGCTTTACTATACAAATTATTCTCTGAATGGAATATTTTTAAATATTATATCTTATGTATATTAGGGACAGGAATTTGAGATAATTTTCAAGTTAAGAAAAACAAGCTGAATGTCATACTTAACAGGGTTCAATTTCCATTGCAACCAAAAATTTATCAGAATTTTTTTATTACAAATGGTCACTATAAAATAACTTAGAATGATGACGATGGAATGTAACTACTATCTGAGATTATGAACACTGCTTTACCTATTGGGTCACAAAAGATCTAAATATCTAGCCTGGTTCACATTATACGATAGTGCTGTTGTGTACTTCTGGGTATTTGGCTGATATTGTATTACAAGTATAATATTCTTAGTAATACCTAACTATGCAGAAGTCGTTCGCGTGGATATCGGGTATCAGTTATGTGCCGTGTAGAGAAGGTGTAGGTACCACTCCTCTACAGAAAAGGAAGAATCTTATTTCTCTTTTTAAGTTTTAATTTTTTTGCGTGCGACCCTAATTTTTTTTCTAAAATAAATATCCATATAACATCAGCTATCTGTCAGTAAAGTCCAGTCAAAATCGGTCCAGCCGAATTTAAAAAGTTGTCTTTTTGTTATATGTACCTACGTACTACGTGCATTTAGTGTCAAATCTGTTATTTTTACATTACAAACATACACTTCAAATTTATTTATTTGTATAGATTCTTACCTTTGAAACATCAACTTTCTTGGACATAATATTTGAGGACATATCAGCAACTAGAGGCACTCCTTTAGTGTCAGGAATAAAATCAAACTCCACACCTGAAACATTAAAATCATGATCAATGCTTGTGCCTTCCCTGTATGAGAAGAAACCTTTGCCCGGCAGTGGGATATTAATAGGATGGTATTACCCAGCTAACTTCATACCACCCTCGAAATCAGTCAATCCATTCTCGAGATATCATCAAAAAAGCCGTACCATACAAAATCAATGTGAATTATCTTATTTTTTTTTCGTGATTTTTTCCCAAGTTTTAATAGCTATTCTACTATTTGGAATGGACATAAATCTAACAAATCAAAGATTATAAAAATCGGTCCCGCCATTCTCGAGTTACAAATAGTGTAACTAACCCAACTTTGTTTTAATTATACAGATGTGCAAAAACAATGATATATTGAATCATTCAGGCCTTGTGCTAATTAAGATAAATTATCCCATTGCAGTTAATAAAGAACCTACTCTCACTGTTCGCTATCGCATAATTTGGGTCATATCAGCGAAAAATGTACACCACTTTCACAAGGATGCAGGAATAATGGTTATAAAACCATGACATTATTAAAATAAGCGTGAAGCATAAAGTTTAAGTCAATAATGTTTTGTTGTTACTATGCCTCTTATCAGTAATTATAATGTTGCATTTGATATGCTATTTACTGATGAAGCATTAAGTTTACCTAGGTACTTCCAAATTAAATACACTATCACAATGCTATGTCAAAAGAGAAATTATACAGATATAGCATTTTATTTAAATAGATAATAGATTTTATCAGCTGATAGTTACCGTGAATAGTCTCATTAGTACAAATGTGTACATATGATGCGTTAGGGTCAAGATTCCACTGTGATTGATCAGGGATGTCAACATAGCGATCCGAGGGAGGCAGGACCAGGTTCACTTTGCCATATTTCTTAGCTTCTTTTGCTGCTTTTGCTGACCAGTCACCTAAAAAAGAAGAAAATATTTAGTACCTAGACAAGCTTGTGCTTAAATCCTATTTTAATTAACACCAGGTTTAATTTATGGTAGAATGTGTTTTAATGGAATGATAATGGACAGTTGTGTGAACAGATTAGTATGTGATTAAAACAAGAAAACTATGCTAATTAAAAGATTGTTGAACAGGTTGAACTAGTTTTTCTTGACACCTAGGCGATTTTTTTTTTTTTTGATAATTCCCCTTATTGGATTCATAGGACCCATCGTCAAACTAATTATGATACGTAACGTAAAACAAAAAATCGATGGTAAATCAATGTCGTAAAATAAAATCAATATTTACCTGTTACGACATAGTCCGCTGTTCCGGTTCTGGAGATCAAGTTAAGAGGAACTGCAGCAAATTCACCCGTTCCACCACCAGCCATAAAGATAATTTTGTAGTTTGCCGGCACATTTCTGAAATGGACATTATGTACCTTGATCAAAAAGTGATATTACAACCATTGATCTTTTAATACATCAATGATTACAACAATCAGTTGAAATTTATAGAATATACCAAGGCAGATATTTGCTCTCTGGGTCTTCAGGAATTCAGATAAAAGTCGTAAAATGAATGAGAATAAAATTGATGGTAGATTATTGAAATTTTTGTCGTTTAAAGTAGTTTGTTTACTTTTAATTTTTGAAAACAAAATGTCAGGTGTCTTCAATTATGTCAGAAAACAGAAAATAACTCTTTCAGTTCATTCGTTTCTGCTCGATTCCATCAAATCATTCACAAGGACATGACAAGGACACCAAGGACTATAAGGAGCCAAGGACATGACTTTGCGGTGCAAACATAGACTATAAGCAAAATTATGAGCACATTGTGGGCAAAGTTATTCGTCTTGTCTGAGTGAAGGTGTTCTACCATCTACTTATTGAAAAATGAATTAATTTATTTGTAAGAAATAAATTCATTCATTTTTCAAGTGGTGGTGTAGCTGGTAGAAGTGTTGGTGTGCACAAGAAATTGAAACAAGTTACGCGCGGTTTTCAAATATATGTCTGAATTAATAAATTAACCAGATGGGTATTTAACTAGCAAATGGTATGTACTAAGAACGCTAACGTTATTTTTGATATAACATGAGAGACATTAAATACTCACAGTAATCTTCTCACTACATTTTGTACTTCTGTATTAAACTGCATGTATCCTTTAGTTCGGTGGCTTGTTTCAAGTAAACTTATACCAGAGTTGTCGAAGTTTGTTAGTTCATTCCTTATGATATCATATACCTGACGAAGCAAACATTAATTTATTATAAAATAACCATGAGGACCGATGCTAATTATGCATTCAGATTTCATAAATAAAGTTACAAGTTAGAAACTGTTCAACTTACTTCCTCGGGCATTTTGGCCGGGCCGGCACCAAAGTTGTGAATTTTCGGCATGTTTTTATTGAAAGAAATTACTAAAAGTAGGTACACGAGTAATTTATCCGACTTATCAAACCAGACTGTCTCGTCTGTCTCACAGGGCTCGCGCTGTACGTCTACTCAACTCAAACTAAACTGAATGGCTGGGTTATCGCCCTGCCTTTATTATGTGCGCGACGACCGGTTTACTGAGCACATGAACGACATTCATTCGTGTGCAAAATACTGAGATCGGCACCAATTTTTGCTGAAGTTACGTATATTATTGCACCCAATGTTGTTGAATGTTTTTGGTAGGTACTATTAAACATAATCTCTTGATTTAAGTATCTATTTTTTTTATTTACCTACTTCAACAAAACAAAATATATAGGTAGGTACTTAAATATTTTTTTAAAAATACCTTTCGGCAATGTTCAGTAAGTTTATAATTTAATGCACATTAGTATTAACTGTTAAACTACGAAACTACGTTCACACCAGTCGTAGTGCGACTAAATAGTTCACTGCCAAATAATTCACCTTTTGAATTTTGATCCATCAGATCGCATGCTCTAAATGCACACACCCACATTTAATTGAACGAATCCTGTCCTTCTATCAATGACTTCTTCACCCTACTCGCAAATCAACACCTCGGACTACTAGAATAGATTCAAGCAGTATCCAGTCAATTCTTGAAGCAGTTCAGTGTGGGTGGGAGCCATCACATTTTCCGAGAGGAGCCTATTCCATGCTGTTACAACTCAACTATTTGTCTGCGATCCCGTGGGATTTATTTATAAACGATGATCAAAGTTAAGTGACGTTCAAGCGTCAAAAATGTAAGTAATCAAATAACCCGACAGCACTTCTTAGTAGGTATGTACCTACTCACCTAACTTGGATAGGTTATCAACTGTCCACGTTGGACACTAACTTACACACTGGACACTACATCATTTTGTAACTTTGTAGGTGAGTCAGTCCCAGAGAAAAAAGCATTGGCCCCGATTTTGTTCGAGTACCGTCTAGCTATGAAGATTACCTATCGGCCTATAATGTTCCCCCTGCTGGGACACAGGCCTCCTCTCTTCAAGAGGGAGTGGGCTGTAATCTACCACGCGGACCCAGTGCGGGTTGGTAGATGTCACATATCCGAATTTTTGGTTCTAGGTTCCTCACGATGTTCTCCTTCACTGTTTTCTATATTATCTATATAGTACCCTGCAGTTATTACAACTTTTCTATCCATTCTGCTTCTAATCCCTATAATTAGTTGTCTCGTTCCGTAAAAGTCATGTCTTTATTGCCCATCTCAGAATGTTAGTTTCTTTCCCAATAAACGTATTCCTTAAATATTATTTTCATACTACTTGCTCAAAAAGTGACATTCTATGCCACAAAAAGCGAACATAACAATAGTCATTTTTAATCTGTTAAAAACAGGGAAAGAAAATTGCACTGAATTTCATTCATCCTCTAGGGGGAGAATGTGATTTAAATTTGGAATACTTACCGAAATTTATACTGAACTACATCTGTGTTTACACCATTGAGTTTGTATATAAAGCATTATACATCTTTTTGAAAAAGGAATACGCATTTATTATGCAGTTATGATTATTAAATAAAATTACGAAAACCGACGAGGCCGTATGAGCTTGATGCCTTTGCTTTTCCGACAAAAAAATATTAGTCTAGGAATTTGTCGCGTTTTTGTTTTCTTCAAATACATAAACGTTAAGTATAATTTAATTTATTTTTCTAGTTATGTTAATGTTCTAAAAATACGTTACGATGCTAAATCAAAGCGACAGTGACAGTGAATTGTCGGATTCCATCAGTGCAAATGCTGCCGCAATTATAAATAATTTGTTTCCAACAAAATCCAAGGAAAATTATTTAAAAACTTATGAAGAATTTTCAACGTGGAAAAGTGTGAAAGGACTATCACTTTCAGAATCAGAACCTTTTGTCTATTTTGATTATTTATCCAAGTCAAAGAATACGAATACACTTTAGTGCATATACCTACTCAAAACTGAAAGCTACAGCTGCATCAAACACAGCATTGAAATAAATAGATTCACGAAATTACTGGCTTTTTTAAAAAGAAAATCAGAAGGGCATTGCGCAAAGAAGTCTAAAATTTTTACGACTCAAAATGTGGAAAAATTTCTTAATGAAGCTCCTGACGAAATTTTTCTGGCCACAAAAATAAGTATACATGATTTATCTATGAATATTTCGTATTTTAGTAATGGTAATTATTCTATATATTTACCTGTTTTTTTATGTTTGTTATAGGTGGCCTTAATTTTTGGACTCAATTGTGCTTGCCGCGGATGTGAACTTGTAAACTTTTGGTGGAGGACGTTGAAAATCATTCCAATGAGTTACTGCTGATTAATGTAAAGGAAACTAAGACAAAGAAAAATCGGTCATTCATTGTACAAGGACAATATACTAAAATCATTCATAAATACCAAGCATTACGTCCCACCAACATGGAAAACAATAGATTTTTTATAAACTATCGGAATGAGAAATGTACTCGACAAGCCAACGGCAAAAATAAAATTAGCAATATGCCAAAGGAAATTGCTAAATATTTAAAAGTTAAAGATGTTGAACTCTACACCGGTCACTGCTTTAGAAGAACTTCGGCGACTTTCTTGGCGGATTCAGGGGCGGATATTACGTCAATAAAAAGACACGGTGGTTGGAGCTCTGATAGAGTAGCTGAGGGTTATATCGAAAGCTCAATGGCGAATAAAACCATATTAAGCAGTCAAATTAACAAAAATATAAAACTTAATCCATCAGAGCCACAACCATCAACTTCCGGCATCTTATCTTCGTCCGTAACTCACGATGCACCACCACCACTATCTCCGACGTATACTATCTACAATGAAACGCAAGCTCCTCAGACGCAAGAACAGAGAAATACTCAAATCAACTCATCAACAATAAATGTACCAAACAAAAATGTAACTCTCTCTATCAATAATTGGACCAATGTTTCGAATGTTAACTTTTACTTTTAATTGTCATTATTTTTAATAAATGCTTAACTCATATTAATATTGTGTTAATTTTTTCGCAAATGGTACGAACAGTAGAGTATTTTCCTCGGTGATAAAGCTGCCTTAGTCTGAGCCTTGGGTGAACTTAAATCCCTCGCTACACTCAGGACTCGTCTCAAATCCCTCGCTTCTCTCGTGATTTTTAAGTTTTTAAAACCCTCGCTACGTTCGGGAGTAAACCTCGAGTCTTTCGTTACGCTCGCGATTTAAATCGTCACCCGCGACAGAAGACACGGCTTTATCCCCTTGGTTAATAATCTACTATTCCTCCCATCTTTATCAAGGACCTATCCAGAAGGCCGATACCTACTCAAGGCCCCTGTTATTTATCGCAAAGCAGGAAAAGAGTGGGTGTTAGCAATTACCTACTATCACAATTTGCACGGCAAATATTACATACTTACAACTACGTACTTAATGAATTAATTAACTGTGTATCACGCAACTCGTGACTGATGGATTGCAAACTCATTAATTAAAAATGTCTTCCAATTTTCTTCATTTTTGTATTCTAAAAAAAGATTTCGGTATATATTTAGGTATATAGGTATGTATTTTTTGACTTTGTATCAATTTGATTGTCACCAAATTATTCTTCCTTGCTGAGTGGTTCTGTGGTTTTTTCCACCTAAACAAAGATGACCCACTGACTAAAATAAAGCCTTCCCCATTGCAGATTTGAATAAAAGCGGGAACATTAAGAGCACAATATGTGCACAGCTGCCATTGATATAATTATAAAATATATCAATGACAGCTGCATAATGGCCCAAAGTGGGGTAAATTGTGATTTGATTTCTACTACCTATTATTAATACAATCAGTTCATTGATTTGGTCTCAACTTGTGTTGCCATAATAAAATAATAAGTATTTTTAACCGACTTCTAAAAAAGGAGGTGGTTCTCAATTCGGATGTTCGTTTTTTTTTTTTTTTTTTATGTTTGTTCGCGCATAACTCCGTCGCTAGCCAACCGATTTGAAAAATTCTTTTTTTGTTGTTGGGAAGGGTATAACTTCCCAAATGGTCCCATAGAAATTTCATCAAAAACGGTTCAGTAATTTGGTTTTTCAACAAAAATTACTGGTAAAAAACCCCCGACTACGTGAAACCCTATAAAAAGAAAAAAATAACCTTGAAATTATGACCCTACGTAAGTACGTATGAAATTTTTTGATTAAATGTTGTCCCGTCGGGGGACCGCTCTAATTGTTAGCTTAACGTTCTGTTAAAGTTTAAAATAGTAGCGGTCCCCCGACAGGACAATATTTAATCAAAAAATTTCATACGTACTTACGTAGGGTCATAATTTCAAGGTTATTTTTTTCTTTTCATAGGGTTTCACGTAGTCGGGGGTTTTTAAAATTTTTAATTTAATTTTTTATTTCATGCTTTTTGTAGGGACTCCTTATTATTTCTTTTCTATTATTTTCTTGCGTTTTAAGATTCAGGTAATTTAGTATTTAATCAGGGTTTTGTAATTCGCCATTTTGTGGTGGTGGCCATCTTGGATTTGAAATTTGTCATAGTGTATAGTATTCTACTTAGTCAAGCCCTTTCATTTGATACCCATACTGAGGGAGTTGTGAAAAAAAAATGTTATTTGCCATTCTGTGGTAGCGGCCATCTTGGATTTGAAATTTATCATAGTGTATAGTATTCTACTAATCAAGCCCTTTCATTTGATACCCATATTGAGGGAGTTGTGAAAAAATATATAATCCGCCATTTTGTAGCGGCGGCCATCTTGGACCGATTTTCATCAAACATAGCTAAGAACACTCCCGACAAATTCACCTTTCAAACAAAAAAAAACAAAATTAAAATCAGTTCATCCGTTCGGGAGCTACGATGCCACAGACAGACATACACACACCACACACACACACACACACACACAGACACGTCAAACTTATAACACCCCGTCGTTTTTGCGTCGGGGGTTAAAAATTACAACAAAGTGAAAAAATAAAAACTTTTTTGCAAAAAAAAAAAACAACCGACTTCCAAAAACAACACTACAAAGTGAAAAATAACTTTAATTTCGGAAGTCGGTGTCATTGGGTTCGCATTTTCGTTGTTTGCCACCGACTTCCGAAATTAAAGTTATTTTTTTGCTGGTAAAATTCTGTAAAAGGTAGGCCGGAGGATCTTGCAGCGCCCGCCGCTAAGCAGTTCTGGTTCTGGCGGCATCGGCACTACTGTACAGACGCCAGCAGGTCAAGCTACCCGAAACTGTCAAATTTTCCCAAACAACCTTGAACCTTAATGCTTTAGCGATACAGTTGAAAATCTATTGAAGAAATTTGACAGATTGTAGTAGCTTGATGTGCTGGCGTCTGTACATACATTGATTGACTCGTTTATCAGGTATTATGCAATAAGATTCACTTTTGATAACGATTTTGACAACAAATTCAGTTATTTTCACGGCATGAGTGTTGGCAACCCAATCGTACAGAAATGAGTGGTAACGATGCTAATGGTAACACTGCACCACTACTTCGTTTCATTCATTCCACAGAGTACATTTTTTGATTCATTCATTCGTTACATATCCTATTCATTCGGTCGCTTGTCTTCGATTTTCACTTGAAAAGAGAGTAGTGCACTTTAATATTTTGTTTTTAATTTACGGTTACGGAAACGTATTTATTACAACAAAAAGTTAATTAAAAACTGTGCTGTTAAATTGTGCAAAGGATATGCCTCCAGTAAAAGATGAGTCAATAAGAGAAACCAACTGTTTAGAAATTATAAACATTGTTGAGAAGAGTCCTGGCAAGAGTACTCTGGTTGATGTGAGGGCTTGCAACAAACCTGCCGCTAAGGTAAGAAATAACCTAAATATCTAATTTATCATCGTTATTTTATAAAAGACATTGCTGTGTCGAAAGTATCGATCTAAATTCTCCGTCCATTGGGTTTTCTTTACGAACACTAATAAAGTATTTTCCGTTCGAAATTCAATTTAGTCCATAAACTATTGCCTTTGTTTTACTAAAATCATAATACTATTATTTCAAAGTTTAATTATTCTTTCACACTTTAAACCTAACGTAATTAGTACTACGTGCACGAGTAAAAAACACAAGCAACACTACAAAATTATATCAGCATGTTAGGTAGTTTTTACAACACTTTCTCATCCACTATTTACGGTTTGCCTTCAATTTACATTGTAACTTTACAACTGATAAACTTGCACTGTTTTCTTTTGTGAAGAAAAACCTCTGTCACATGGTTTCACAGAGTTTAAGCACAAAGTTAATTAGTAAGATACATAGAACTAGAAAATAATTATTTAATTAAACAAAGTTTAATACTTAATTACTTGATAAAACATACTTATATCTCCAAGGGAACCCCATGCCATCGGATAGATTAGACTGAATTGAATAATTGACGGAGCCATGTGTTGTTTAATGAAAGCTACAGCTAGTCACCTAGTCATAGAATTTCATAAATTAAACAAGCAAAATATACCTTTGGTAATAACTATTGTCCATATTTAACTGTTCGGAAACTTGCCCTAGGAAACTAATCTATAAGTTTGCCAAGATCATGAGAGAGTAATGATTCCTGTTAAGTTGTGAACTTTATAAATTAGATAGGTGAGTATCGTCTTTTGTAGCTAACCAGAAGAACTAGGATGAGCTGCTGAGACGAGTCTTATGGAGTTAGCATAAGCATAATCAGCCTATTATGTTTGTGGGAACATTACAGGAGGCCTATGTCCCAGCGGTGGTGCTGGGACACAGGCCTTTTCTCAGTGAGAGGGAGTTATGGAGATCCATTTCAATAATTCCTTATTCCTGTATAAAATCATAAGAACTACAGCATTTTAATACCATTTCAATTGAAATATCAAAGGTTTATCTTTTTGCCTCCTCATAAAAAGTCATCTGACAAATGTTGAACTGACTTTTTATTTTAAACTGAATTTCTCCGCAGATTAATAAGTTACAAAATAGGTTGTAACTTATTATTTAAGCACATCAAGCTTAACACAAGTTATATTTGGGCACAATTTTCGACGCCTTCACCATTTAAGAGTACAAATAATATTGCATCTCAACATAGATTAAATCTATATTGACTAAGTATAAACTTGACATGCATTTTCCCCATAGCTTTCTCCTCATAATTGTATGATTGATCGTTAACAATGTGAGTTTGCATTTTATGAAGTGGAACATTTGTTGCATACTGCTATCAGATCATGTGGTCTCAATTATTATCAAGAAAACATCAAGCTACATACTTATCATGCATTGACACATGTTTGTAGACAAGACAATATAAAAGAGTAAATTAAAGTTTTATTGCCAAATACTCGTAAACCTAAAATTAAACAAAGCTGTTTCATTTGCGGCCCTTGAAAAAAAAAAACAAAAGGATGCCCTTCACATTATTATACAGGGTGGTTTAACCAATTGAATGTTTTAATTACAGAAACAATTAAAAAGTCATTGTGTCTTGCTTGGATCCACATTCGATAATATACTAGGGGTTAAACCACATAGAGCCAAAGTACCTATTCAAAGGAGAATAAAAAGTAATAAAGGAGCAACTAGAATCAATTTTATTTTTTTTTGTAAATTATGACCTTCAAAAGTGACTTTCATGTGCCAAATTAAAATAAATTAAGTATTTGACTTTGAATAGAATGGATACCTATTACAGTTAAAAACCTGTCCTCACAGTCTGTGGATGTCTCATTTTATTATTTTGCTCTGTATTTATTTATATTGGAACATGTTATTTAAAAATGTTGTGAATGCAATAATAAAAGCTAACTCAACAGCTTATCTAATAGTGGTTTTATATCAATCAGATAACACACTTTTATGTTAATCCCTGACAAGGCAGCATAACTTTCCCATGGAAAGGTATGATACAACTTTTGAGATAATAATTATTTTGAACAATAGTTTTGGTTCAAATTATGTAGCACCATTCCCAGGCAGCCATCAAGCATTTGGTTAAACATAATTATAACAGAAAGTAATTAACTTTCTATGTTCATTTAAAGTGAAAGATTTTTTTCAAGGGACTAACATACTTTGATGAGAACTAGTGTGTAAGACATGTATTTTTATTATATATATATATGTACCGACAATAACAGACAGAGTCAATATTAACTCAATGTCAATATGGGTCTGCAAACCCTACATAAAAAACAAAAAGTCTTAATATATGTATCAATGAAATAATTAGTTATAACACTCAATCATACATATAGTTTGTTGAAATGAGGCAATTTAGCCTATTTAATATTGTTTGGATTATGGTGTTTACATTTAGAATAAGACCTTGTTGTTACCTTTCTGTTAATAAATACCTGTAAAAATCAAAATAAAAACAAAATTAATGGTACAATTATTACATATACAGGGTGAGTTTTTTCAACATGGATCAGTAAATCACAGCTATGCAAACAATTAAAACAAGAAGATGAGATATAAAAATCCATCTTGAGTTGTTAAAGCATGTGAAAAAAATAATAATAGAGTTTTATACTCTTGAATACTAAAATGATTTCCTGTCTTCAAAAGAGTGGAAAGCTATGGGGGAATCACTACCCAGCAGTGGGACAATACAGGTTTAAAAAACTACCATCAAACTTTCAATCAACATAGTTATAATGGCCATTTATGGTTATTATGGTCATTATTATACCATAATGGCTATTTATGGTCGAGTTTCTGAAATGGCCATTTCAGAAACACAACCAAAGTCAAGTTAACTACTAAGTAGTTATCCAATCATTATAATTAATACTTTGGTGCTAATTACTCTGTTTAACATGGAGCACAAGTACAAGGTGCTAAATTATGTAATACTACATAATTATTACTCTTGAGTGTTGCCAACAAAATAACTAAAGTAAGTAAACAACATAGGCAACACAGATTAGATTTGATTTTGCTTTTCTACCAACGAAAAAAGGACAAAAGAAAAGAAAAAAAGAGGAAAGGGAGGTTCTCAGGTTGACATATTATTTATTTATTAATATTATTATTTATGTACACATAGTAAAATGGATACAGATATGACATATAAGTATTGAGTACAATGGTACTGGTTACGGTAGATACGAATAGGTATTTTTTTTTGCTATGTATGTATGATAACTACATAACTTTTTTGATTACAATACAACATTATTTTTTATTAAAAAACTACACAAGGTCAATCAATCAGCTCAGTCGACTGCCTAAACATGGGGCTCTCTTTTCCAATTTAATTTGCTTTCCATGAATACAATGATACAGTATTTAAGTATAACAAACATACAACAGACTATCAAACTTTATTTATAACCACGTAAGGAAGCAGTACAAAGAAAACATCCTTACAATATTTATGTTTACTTAGCGAATTTCACCAACACAACTGACCGCGATCAGTACGACTAAACCGCGTTCAAGAGTTGTCAGTGTCATCATTATTTTGGAATATTGACTGACAGCTCTTGAACGCGGTTTAGGTATGATAATCGCGTTCAGTTTCATTGCTGAAATTCGTTCTAAGAAGTGACATCATAAAATCACACTTCAATTAAACCATGACATAAGTGGCCTTACCACTTATGTCATGGTAAGCCACTATTGCGGTGGTTAGTTTACTTTACTGTAGTCATTCTTTACGTTACGCTTCGCTGACTATCATGTAACATCCTTATCTTTCGAATGTACCCAGTCGAAAGTGTTACATTATTGCTAAATACATATTTTGTTTGAGTCATACCTACTGCTTAATTGTACCACTTAGTGTGTTTGGCTTCCTAAAGCTTTATTATCAATTTAATCGTTTAATTATGTTCTATAATTCTACATAAAAGCGGCATGACATTTTGAAATTTATATAAATACAGTAAAATGTTATGTGTGAGTAAAATAATCATGTAAAAAAATATATGATGATATAACATTTCATTAGCGATGATATTGAGTTAAATACATAATTATATTGTAACTTTCCTAATTTACATACATCCACATTGTATAACAAAGTTTCATCATCGGTCGTATTATTTAATTGATTCTCTATCGACTATAATGAATTTGAATTTCTCTGAGAATCGACGACAACGACTTTGTAACGAGTGTCTTTTCACTTTTTTTTCTCGCGCCATTCGAGACACGCGCTTCTGCCGTTAACTCCGTACTCTGGCGGGAGTATCATTTGGTAGCGACCTAGCCAGGTCTGCACGACTATACAGAACAGACCATCTCAGTATTTATTCTATTGCACATTTTGTTTATTTTGTATTATGTTTTTTTAATGCATCCTTTTTGTTTCTTTGGAACTTTCAGTGTTAAGGTACAGTGCATCATGTTGTGGGCAGCTGATTTTTATGTTATTTGTGTATACGATTATTGTATGTAAAATGCACAGAACTGTATAGTTTTGGAGTGTGCCTCTATGTAGTGCATGTGTTGATATTGCACCAGTAGCGTGGAGACATCATGACTAATTCACAGGTATTGTTTTTTTCATTGCACATTTTTATTTGTATGTTAGACCGTGTATTTAGACGTACATGGGATGCTTTTTATGCTGTTTTTTTTTTTGTAGTAAGATGTAGCGCGAATCGTGCAACTCTACTATGGGAAATAGATTGCTATTTGGTATTAGCTCTTTATCTACCCTAGTGTATCGCTTCTGATAGTGATAAGGTTGTCAGCTGTCCCTTATTGGCCCGACAATACTGGAACAACCTGTCCACCCTGTATTCCCCTTTTCCCACCTCCATAAACCTAACTATACAGGATAATTTTTTAAAAATTTACGCACTGAATAAAAAATTATCCTGTATAGACCTTTTATCTCCTTGTTACCCCAATACTTCGCGGGTTGATTGTGAATAAGTAAGCCAATAAAAAAGATTTACATGGCCATGTGCGCAATATATTACGTTCATGCACCTAATTATGCAGATATATGACACAATGGTTCATTATTAAATTGTTAGCCTTAACACATACTATCTACATTATTAATTGATAAGTACGTATGTAATAATAGTACGAGTACATGACAAATAAATGCTAAATAGGTAATAGGTTTTCCATGTGTAACTAAATATCTTTTTTTTTTGTGTGTCATAAAATTTACAAACCATAAAATCCTACTAATATTATAAACGTGAAAGTTTGTATGGATGGATGGATGTTTGTTTCTCTTTCACGCAAAAACTACTGAACGGATTTGGATGAAACAACACATACAACACACACACACACACACATGGTTTATAACCAGAATTAACATATAGGATACTTTTATCCCGATATTCCCACGGGACCGAAACTTATGCGCGTGAAACCGCGGGGCAGCTAGTATCAAATAAATATGCTTGCTATACAGGCTGTTCTTAATTTTCTTTTTTTTTTTTCTTAATTATCGAAATAAAGATTTCCTTTAAAATATTGTACTTATAAGTTTTATTTTGATAGATGGAGAGCACCTGTATATCGGATAATTTTTAGTAAAGATGCAGCGTAGTGTAACTTGATCGCGACGCAATCGCTTAACGATAAATCATGGATGAGTTAATAACGTTTAAACTCATTGCTCCACTTTTAAATGTGGAGCGTGTGTATAAGACACTTGATATTAATAATCCGTTACGCAATTATGGTTATTGCTCTTAATTCCCGCGGCGTACACAAGTCGGTTCATAGATAATTTAAATAAAACCGTTTTCACTCGACTTCGTTTCATTTTTACTATGATTATAATAGTACTTGATTAAACAAGGTAAAAGCCACTTAATTCGCTTTGTTTATCAATTTTCTATTTTATTTCTCGCAAAACCTGTGCATATTTTTAATATAACAATCGGCTATAAAAGTCGAAGTATAATGAGAGAAATTGATGCATGATAAGTCTTTAATAGGTTTTTAAAACATACATACTTTAATATATCTGTCTGAGAGAAAGTTAACTTATAATTATTATTTTTGCGAATATTATGAGCCAAACCGCACTGGGCCTGCGAGGTAGACTATGGATGTCTCCTTACAGAGAGGTTTTACACTTAAAATAAAAAATACATTGTATAAAATTGATGAGCACTAGGCGTAATATTCCCGCAGCCGGGAATCATGTCTAGTTCTGAACCAGTAAAACATTTAAAAAAAAACAAGTACTTACAAAAAACAACTGTAATCAACACGAATTTGCATTTTTATCGCAAAGATAAAGATTATAGCACTGTTATTTGAATAATTCATAAGTTCTGATTTTATCTAATATTTTCTCTTATTGCGTGCGATTCTAATGTCTGACTGTCTGTAATGGTAACAATTAGTAAGTGCTCAAATGTAAGTGCCAAACTTAATAAAAAATACTGTCACTTTCCTTTGTTCAACTTAAGTGTTTTGTTAAAAAAAGTTAATTACTTTTAAACTCACGTTAAATACTTGCGAGTTTCGTCTGTCATTTTTGTCAAATGAGTTCTGGCACCTATAATCGAACTTTTTCATTATACGTGGCCAACTGGCCATGTTCTTTTTTAACATACTTCAAAAATCGAAGGAGGTCCCATTCGGCGTTTTCTTTTTTTACGCTAAGCTATCATACTTTATAAATTCCTGCGTTCCAATAGGTACATACATTCGTAAATTACGATGAAATAAAAAAATATTCGAACGTAATGAATGCTATTTGTAAGTGATGATGACCGTTCATAAATGGATAGTCATGGGAGGCGTAAATAACAAGCACATAATGATGTCGTTGTTACTCTCACTGAATGACGAAAACATTTTATGAGCTCACTAGTGTTGTCATTGCATTCTTCAGATATCTTTATTTTGTTACACGGCAAAAATCTTTAGCCGAAAGCGAAAAAGTTATGTTTGTTAAAAACATTAGAATAGTATACTCTTTATTATGTACACCATATAAATTACAATTACACTAAATATAGAAATTACAAAAACACGCCCAAAACATTATCCTCGGTTAAAAATATCTTTCTTTTTCTATGAAACCAATCTCAATCGGTATTTGTCTTAAAGTTAAATAACCAACACTCTTGTTTTTTAAATTAAAACTACTGGCGATTGCATAACCCGTCACGCGAAATACACTTATGCCAACTTAGGTGGCACCTAGTGAAGTTATTAGGTAATTAGTTAACTTTCGCGCTATATGTATAGTATATTATGTATTATAATATTTAGTAGAAAAACATGTACTATATTCTATGCTTTGGTTTGCAATGATTCTTGCTTTTTTGTTTCCCAACAGCTCACACTGGAAAACGTTTTTCAGGTATGGTTCCGTGGCGTGAGAAGCTCCAAATTCCGCCATGTGTATGGCGTTCCTTTCAAAAGGGAACGTTGCTATGACAACATAAAGATCACTAGGAATGCGCACGATTCTAATTTCTGCGCTGTCAACCCTAAGTTCGTTGCCATAGTAACGGAGGTGGCTGGCGGTGGGGCCTTCCTTGTTCTGCCATTGGATAATGTAAGTATTAAAAAATATGTAAAATTTATTTTTGCACCTTGGCTGCCCTTTTAGATTTTTTCAACCAAGTGCAAGGTGAATTTTTAATCACTATTTTATTTTCCTTATCCATCAACATTACCTAATACATGGCCACTAACCTTTTTCATTATTATCAAAAACATTCGAAGTTAAATTGCATTCAGTAATGGCAGGTTTATTCAATAGTTGCCGAATCAGCTTTATTTAAAAAAAAAAAACACTAAACAAATAAAATAGTATAATGAAAGCGAAGCACGAGAATTCATGAATGCTCCTTATCATTGAATAGAATCGCCATTTGTTTTGTTTTCTTCTATTGTCACATTATTACAAGACTGGCTGTTATTGTTTCTGTTATTCAATCCGTTAAACACTAAACACTCAGAAAGCATAAAATTATCGTAACTTTCTAAAGTTTATTTATCACCGATGTTATCAAAGCAATGGCAAAGATTTTAATTTATTTTAAACAGTTAAAAATGAATCTAGCAATTGTCGGCAGAAGAAGCACACTTTAGTAGATCTCGTATTTTCCTAATCATGCCCATAACCTGTTAGGGTTAAAGGAGGAACACCAAAGGAAATGCCGTTCTAAGGATTTTATATAATAGGGTTATTATCCTTTTATTTATATATTGGAAGTGTAGAATGGATTTTATTCACATTAAAATAAAATTAACTAAATTAAATCATTTTCCCAGTAACTCTTACCAGACTTCATTTCCAAATATCGGAATCGAAACTGAAGATTTAAGTCTTTTCACCTTAAAAGATCAAGCAAAGCCTTTAGGAATAGTACGTTGCTATGACACCCTTGACGTCGCGGGTTCGCCAAACACCAGTATTTGCCTTTCTTTTACTGACATTGTGCCTGTACCGCCCTAGTTTGTGCCCCCATAAGCTTTGTGTACACAGACCTTGTTTGTACAAGGTGTGTATCTGGCTTGGGTAAGCCAGATTAATCAATTTGTTTGCTTATCTGACTTAGATAGGCAGATCCCAAAACAGTAAAAACGAGTATAATTAAGTCGGTAAAACTTTTTCATTTTTTTTTTATTTGTGGTTTCCACCTGCCAATAGTGCGAATACACCATGTAACCACTTCAGTCTCTTATTTTTTTCATATGTTCCAAGTTTTCATGTTCATATATTATATTCATCTCTCCTTTTTTTCTATAGTGCACTTAAATGCCCCGACTTACGACTTGTAGGTCGTAAGTTCGATCCCACGCAGTACTTTGTGTATTTAATTTCATCACCACTTCTGTCAAAACGGTGAAGAAAAACATCGTTAGGAAACCGGCATGTCCTAGAACCAAAAATCCGAAGACATGTGACATTCACCAACCGGCACTGGGCCCGGCGTGGTGAATTATAGCCCGTGATTATAGCCCACTCCCTCTCACAAAGATGAGGCTTGTGTCCCAGACTCCCAGCACTGGGAATAGTATAGGCTGATTATGCTTATGTATATTATGCACTCAAATCATTGTGACATATTCGGTCACTCACCTTTGAAAACACCTGTATAAATAATGTTCTTTACCTTGACACTTGAATAATTTACTACTATCCGCCCATGCTCCTCCACCTCATTGCGTTCAAAAGTAGGTACATGCGTTATTGAAACATCCGCTACGTAATCAAATCGTGGCAATCCTACTGAAAATGAGCTGTGATTGTGTATAGAGCGTGAGAAATGTGTATCATTTTTGATGCATTTGTAACAAAACTGCAACGTTGCAACATTTCCTTCAGTTTCGCACGTCTGGCGCAAGGCTTGCAAAAGTAATTGTTTGTTAAAGCGGTCACTTTGTCTGATGTAAAATGATATGTTTATAAAGCGGAACCTATTATATTTCATAAACATTTATCATTATATCTCTTAAGGCTCGCTAATTTTGAGACAAAGTACAGTCATGAATCTCGATTTAAAACTAGAGAATCGAGATTAATATCAAATCTGACAGTTTAAATCGAGATTCATGACTGGGCAAATAGCAGCTAGAATATGGGCCAAGTCAGGGCGTTGGTATTTAGGAACATTCTAAATTGAAAATGTTTTTTGTGTCTCTTTTTCAGACTGGCCGGTTGGACTTCAACGCAAGTCGAGTGACGGGCCACAAAGGCCCCGTGCTCGACATAAAATGGAATCCTTTCAACGATAACATCATAGCGTCGTGTTCCGATGACTGCACGGTAATTTCGTTTGTGCCGATTTTTTTTTTCTTTTTGTATATCCGCAATTTGTTCATGGTAATTGATGCCTATTACTCGGGGATGTTCCGTTTGAACAATTTCTCGCTTTTTGTTGGCATTAAAGCGTGTAGCCTGGTGGTCAATATATTATTATATGTTGCTAGGTATATTATTACGTGTAACGAGCATTGATTCTGTTATCTTATCAAGCAAAAGTAGATGTTGTCTCGATTGCATAGTTTATTGTCATCATTTGTCTGGTGTCGTGTAAATAGGTGATATAATTTAAATTACTGCGGCGTTCTGTATTTGTTATCATGCATTGCATGCATTTGATTCGATCGATTTGCGTTCTATTTAAATCCTCGAAACAATAGCTAGCCTTTACATAACAGACCGGCGACATGAGAACAATAAAATTATTATTGATTTGTTATTTAAGAATGTGACACAAATTGACTTCCTAATTGGCTGCTCCACTAATTCTTATCTGATATGTGTTTCCGTTTCATCGAAAAATGAACGGGTTACGCAAAAAACATTGTGAAATCTAGAACAATAATGTTAAAAATCCAGTATAAAAAATTGTAAAAAAAAACATTTTTCATCTATTTTTGTGAAATGCCGAGTGTATTATTTGTCAAATTAATATCATGTAACTTGTAAGCAAAGCTGATTTTTAGCCTATTAATTAATTTATTAATTACTTTCAGCCAGTAGCCACTTTTCTTGTTTTATCCCCTTCAATTGTTTTTATATCTCATTCATTCAATCATACACATTTTTTCGTTCCACAGGTAAAACTATGGCACATTCCGGACGGCGGCCTGTCGATGCACCTGACGGACTGGCTGGTGGAACTACATGGTCACAAGCGACGCGTCGCCTACATCGAGTGGCATCCTACGGCTGAGAACATACTGCTCAGCGCTGGCTTCGATTATTTGGTCAGTATCACTTGTTTAGATGTAAGAAGTACGATGCTACTTTTGAAAAGACAACAGTGCAGTCTACTTTGTTTGTGACCCTACAAAAATCTTTATCCATCCATACTAATGTTATAAATGCAAGAGTAACTCTGTCTGTCGGTCTTTGTCACGCAGATAGACCATGGCGTGGGTTAGGGCATAGGATACGTTTTTATCCCTGTTAGCGCATTCTCGTGGGATCCTTTCCGACCTATATGCGCCCGAAGCCGCGGGCAAAGGCTTGTTTAAGATAAATCTATATATTCCTACATACCGAAATAGTTACGGTTTAGCTAACCTTAGCTACCATTTTTACTTTTTTTATGGGGTTAGTAACTGTTTTAAGAAAAAACGTGGAACCTTGCCATTATCCTTGGCATAAAACAATCATGGTCATTAAATAATTTTATTTATTATAGGACGCAAATTCATTCATTATCCTTAACAATTTCAATCACAATTCACTTAAACAAGTTATTGTTTATTGTTATTTATGACATAACTTAACTTGAACACCAAACATGACGAATGCACCAACCATAAACACGTTGTTCTACAAATTGAATCCCAAGTGAACATGAATGCTCTTCAATTCTTCACACAGGGTTTTGTCCTGATTTGTGAACAATTTCGTACTCGCGATTGCCGATACATTCAGAACTAGATATTATTTCCGATCGTCACGCGAGGCTCAATGTATACGGCCGTTACGACTCTTTAGTTTGGCGTGCTGCATTGCTATCAAAATAATAAATGTTGGGGGACCGTTTGCAGAACAGTTATTTATATGACTGAAGTGAAGCGATGTTCTAAAATTGATAACTGTCATTGCTGTTTGTTTCTGTTCTTTTTCGGGTTAAGGTTTTAGAACTGTTTATACACTTAAATTTTATTTATTCTTTATATAAATAAAATTGAAGCGTCTGTTTGTAATGTCAAAATAACAGCTTTTTACTAAATTCATAATATGAAAGTATATACGGTACTTGTAACAAATATCTATTTTTTAAATTTTGTCTGTCTGTTTGTTCCGGCTAGTCTCCGAAACAGTTGAACCGATTTTGACGGGACTTTCACTGGCAGATAGCTGATGAACGAAATCGCGGGCATATTTTGGTGCACATAATTCAGCATTGTGCACACTAGAATAAATTCGTTTAGTTTAAGTATCTTTTCTCTTATTTAAATAATGGCGCCGATTCCCTTGTTCACAAACTAAACTAAATTCAAGTGCAGTGCATCATTTTCTTTCTATTTCATTAAGAAAGGGACAGAAGATAAATATTAGTTTAGTCCTGTCAAACTAAGATACTACATAGACATTTTAGAAGTTATTAAAAACATGGCTACTAAAAATACGTCAATTTACGTCAGGCGCTGACTAATTTAGTTATTTAGTTTGTGAACAAGGGAATCGGCGCCATTATCTATACAGATTATAAATTAAAGTCGCATTTAGTGTCTGTCTGTGTGACCACGTTGTTCTTCTAAACTACGCAGCGGATTTTGATGCGGTCAGCATTATTTAGAGAATTTATTCTGGAAGGTTTACTTATGTGTATAACATGTTGGGTCTGTCCCACTAGTCCCATTGACCCAGTCCCATGATGGGACAAGTGGGATTATATGTCCCACTAGTCCCATGGGACAACTGATACTAACATATTTATAAATATTAGGGAAGTTTCGATTTTTCGACAAGTCGTATAAACCGTACGAAGTTAGAGGTGCTTCGCTAGTGAACTTTACAGGGTGGCAGGTACATCGACGCGCAACCTGTACCATGATTCTGAACCTGCGTAAGGCTGCTTTGAAATGTGTCGTCGGTTATTAATTCATGGTTTCAGTCTGCTCGTCGATGTCCCTGCCAGCCTGTATAGTGTAAGCTCATGCCGTGCCCTTGTAAAAAGCCAAGACTGCTATTTTAGTGTACTTCAAAGTTTTTAACCAAAACGTAAATGTTCTATTGGACTTTCAAACCCGTTCACATCAATAAAAAAAGGTACACAATCTTCTAAATTAACAGAGTCATTGTGCCGCGTGCAATCTCGTTAAAACCTTGTTTTTATTCTTATCGTCACCTTGATCTTGTATACTAGTGTTATCACTGTGAACACGGACCGCTCTAACTCAAGGTAGCTAAATTATTCATTGTGTGATTGACTGACGGACTTAAGTACTTTTTAATACTGTAATTAGTTACTGGTACCTTGGCAGACATTCTTGTTCGATGATTACGGCTGCTATAAACAAAAACGAATCGTTTTGCTTACCAATGGTAGCAATTTTTATTGCCAAACTGGACATTTATGTAGATTCGGAAGATAATTTTACCTGTGATAGTTACTTCCATATGAGGGGTCTACTATGCATAGCTATGAGGTCTTTGCTTCATTAGTGGTAACGATACAAGAGTCTTAATTTTAACCAATAACGAACCGTAAATTATGGGAATCGGTCATATGTTTAATTAATTATTATGGTCTGGCATCCAAAAGTAATTCATTTACTTTTTTTTTGTCTATGTATTGTATTACTTATTTTAACTATCTCATCGTTAATTATCGAAAGCCATTTTATTGCCCTTCGATAATTATTGGCTGAAAGATAAAATTCCACTAGTAACGAACGATACTAAAGTACGCTATCAACAATGCTGACTTGCGCAAACTGTAACCATGAAGTCAGCGCATGATTCTAGACACCCTAGCGTACAAATTATTCGTCGGTTATAAAAAAAAAAACCGTTTTTTCATCGAAAAATGAAATACCGCGGTCAAAATGTATGGAACAGCTTTTTTTTTTTAATAAAAAAATTCAAACCAAAGGGTTTCAGAATCATGTACTGAATCTACGGACTGGAGGTTCCATAGACGTGCAACAACTCTGTATATCAGCCAACAAGCAGCTTTGCAATATTCTGGTTTGAAGCCTTCAACACCTCCCCTTCAAATTGAAGGGTAGGAGGCTACCGATGTTTTTACAGGCGCATGATACAATTATCGGGATAGGCAACGTACCTCCGATGCTTCTGGTATTTTACGTTGATGTCCAGAAGCTCCCGTTTACCAGAGGTCCATTCCTTTCTGTGCTTAGCGTTATTTCAGTTCATTTGGGGTCAGCTCTCCTCGTCATACTCCGCCAGACTGTTCTGGCTCGTCGAGACTTGTACGTGCACTCAATAACAATCAAATATGTTTTCTCCTGCAGATCTTCGTATGGGACGTAGGCAAAGGTGAAGCAGTGAAGGTGATAGATTGCCACACAGACGTGATCTACTGCATGTCGTTCAACCGTGACGGCTCTCTGCTCGCCACCACCAGCAAGGACAAGAAGCTGCGCGTCATCGAGCCGCGGAGAGGCATTGTGCTCTCTGTAAGTACTACTCAGTACTTAAGTACCATAAGACAGCCTGTTGTCCGGTGTCAAAGCACGTATTTTGCGGACGGGCGGGAAAATCGATCATTCGATTCATTACGTACTTAGTGAAGGGTTTAAAAAGGGTAGCATGAAGACACTAATAAAGAACCACAAAAATTAAATAACCAAGTGTTGATTAACATCAATGTTGCTAGAAAATAGTGTTTAACCTTTCCTATCCACCTACCGCACCGAAAAAATCGTACCTACCTACCACACAAGTAATATGCTTATCAACATCCCACAACACCGGTCTACCCACAAATGCAAACAATTCTTGCTAAACAGAATGTTGACGTAACACTCCACGTTGCCTGCAACATATTTCCGCCATTCGTTCTGCCATTTTACTTAGACCCATTATTCTTTCATTACAGGAAGGTCCCTGTCACCTGGGCACCAAAGCCTCTAAGTGTACATTCCTCGGCAGTCAAGGCAAGGTGTTGACAACCGGGTTCTCGCGCTATAGTGACCGCCAGTACGCCGTGTGGGACCAACATGATTTGGACAAGCCGCTTGTCTGCGAGACCATCGATAGCTCGTCCGGCGTTGTGTTCCCGTATTATGATTATGATACTAATATGGTAAGTCTGCTAAATTTTTTAATTGGTTCATTGACAGGAAATTATGTTTAACAAGCCGTGTGCCCGATGAGATTTAAATCGGCAAAACTGAAAGTTTGAATGAAGTTCTCATTCAAACTTTCATCTCATATTTAACCCCTGTTACCTATGTACCCTGTCCCGTCCTAACCGAAAGCAAATACGCGATTACACGATCGTTTACATGAATAATGACTTACATAACGACTTGATTGATCGCTCGAGTAGGCTATATTCTTAAAAACTAGCGCGACGATCGCTTACTCGTGTGACAGTCACTTTCGGTCGCGGACGCGGTCTTAGGGGGTGAGTTTTCAAAAATCCTTCCTTACAACTTCGTTTTAATATAAAGAACTTGTGCAAAATTTCATGCTTCTAGCTAGACCCAGCGTTTTAGGCTATGCGATGTCTGCGAGTGAATAAATGAATTTATCATTAAGTAGATTTTGTCAAGTAGTCGGAAAGTTTTAGCTGGGATAGTTAACTAGGTATGTGGAGAAAGAGAGCACAATACTTTTAACATGACCATTATCATATCACCGCGACAAATAAGAAGAGAAACAAAACAATTGCACAGCAGCTCATTTCGTATTCGTTCGTTCGTTTCGTAAAGACGTTACGATCAGTTTACGTAAGATTTATACATTTTTGCTCATGTTGAAATTATTAAGCTAGTTCCACACTCTTTGAAAATCTAAATAGTACAGTAATCTTCTGTTCGTAACTGCTATTTGACCACAGTTTGCAATAAAACATATAACTAATTAGTTGTTGTATAAAACCATTAGATAGATGCTACCTGATAAAAACCATTTATCGTCGCTAAACGCTACCCTTGGGACAAGGTGCGGCCTGTAATGAACAGTACTACGTTTTTATCGTTTACTATTAAACTAAAATGTCGTGAGGAATGTGGATGGCTATAGGTAGGAGTAGGGGAAGACCAAAGAAACGATGGATAGACTGTGTGAAAGATGATATGGTTAGAAAGGGGAAAGAAACGGACATGTTGCGCCGAACCCAAATTAATTGGGATAGGGGAGGAGAATGACGATTATCATCATCATCATCTGCCTAGGCTTTTTCCAACTACGTTGGGGTCGGCTTCCAGTCTAACCGGATGCAGCTGAGTACCAGTATTTTACATGGAGTGACTGCCTATCTGACTTCTACGACCCAGTTGCGGAGTAATAATAACATACCCCTTTGGTCAACATACTGGTTGTTAGTTATATGGCTTCTAACCGACCTGTAACAACTGTCACTGTCCACGAATGACAGTCGGGACCAACGGCTTAACGTGCTTTCCGAGGCACGGAGGGGTCTCGGTATGTAAAGATGGTCAATATTAAACTAATTGTTTTCTATCCAGGTGTACCTCGCTGGAAAGGGTGACGGGAATATCCGATACTATGAAGTGGTCGACGAGGCGCCGTACGTGCATTTCCTCAATCAATTCCTGTCGGGTAACCCACAAGTAAGTCACATTTTCAAGAACTCACTAGCTTCTTCTAGCCCGTGACTTCGTTCGCGTGGAAGTCGTAAGACACTACAATATACTTTAAAAAAATACAGCCCATGTTACTCGCTGATGTCGATAATGTAGCTTTCTATAGGTGTTTTTTTTTTAATCTGTTGAAAGTATTTTCTGAGTTTATCCATTACAAAAACACATACAAATAATCAAATCTTTTCTCTATAAAATATTATATTTTGTCATCAAACTTCTCGTATACTATTAAATGCTTTCATGTTGTCACAAAACTAGATAACTGGATGAAATGTGGATTTTCTATAAGCACCTCTGCCTTACCCATCGGGGGATACAGGCGTGATGTTATGTTGTAACAGAAGGTTCTTTAACTAACCCTATAACTAAAAAGAATTATTACAAAGTTAAAAAGGTTATGTCAAAACTGTCCTTGAAACACTGACATCTTTTAATACTTATTGTTTAACAATATTGTAATTCCGGTAGCGTATACGCACTCTGGGTGATTGATGTAAGCAAGCATTATTACTTCGATACCAAAATGTACTGTGCATACAAATCAATCTGCCATAATATTATCAATGTGTGACTGGAGTTATTAAACCTAAAGTATATTTTTATGGGTATTGAGCGAGAAGTCTAGCTTGATTTATAAGTCAGGCTTTTATTGCATTTCTCTATCAAATAATTCTGTTTCAGCCCTGTTTCAGTGGCTGACAATTTGATGCTTCTGAAGTTCTAACCAGTGATCATTCATTATTACTCATTATTATTATTATCATTAAAACCACATATAAAAAATTGAAAAATTTAAAAAAAAAAACGACGAAAATGAACTTGACTTAAACACTTTTTAGATGAAGTCGACTTTTTTTTTCATTCTTATAGTTATTTTTGGAATCGTCTTCTTAAACCCTTTATTTTTATATACCATAAACATGGTTATGATAAAATGTTATTTTTCTAGACTTTACTTTTTTTTACGATCTAAAATCCGCCATTTTGATTTTATAAAAACAAAATCTAGACTGTTACCATCATGCGACCTAGACGAGTCGATATTTTACTCATTTATTAAGATCCATCCAGCCGTTAGGATACTTCGAGGGTATAAAGAATCTCACTTACCTAAATAGGTGTACGCATGAATAACGTAATCCTGTCTTTGCTGCCGCACAGTCGTGTAATTAACTACAACAGCTAAACAGTATACTCAATTATATATTTCATTTACAGCGAGGGTTAGGCTTCATGCCTAAACGCGGCGTGAGCACTGCGTCGTGCGAAGTGTTCCGCTTCTACAAGCTGCACACGTCGCGAGGACTATGCGAGCCCATCTCCATGATTGTGCCACGCAAGTCCGACTGCTTCCAGGTAAACAATATATAATATTTTGTTAAATGCAGACGAAAAATTTATTTATCAAATCGGTAATGAACCTGTTCATCAGTGTAACTTACTGTTTAGTCAACGAATGGCCCAGAAGGGAATTTAGAGTGCGGGAGGAGGGACATAAGCGATTCATTCAGAAACTTGTTCAGGGTGCTTAGGGTGTTAACATATTAAAAGTCCTGACGCCTAGGAGGTGAGTTGGAGTGGGGGGCGGGGCACAAAGTTCCCACGAAAGTTTCGCTAATATCTCAAAAACGGTGCGTCGTAGGGAAAAAAATCTTCCAAGCCGTCTTCGAGCTACACGCTCCGGAAAGTAATAATTCGGGCTGTTACAGAAACTGGGCGTTACCAGCTTATGATTATTTATATTACCAGCTTATAATTATTTATACAAACACAGTAAAGTAACATTTCGTAGTACCGTCGATAGGAACGTTTTAAGCCATAGAATCGCCACGCTTGTGCTGTTTTAGACACAAGTATTCTAAATAGTTTCCCCATAACACCTTCCCCTCACCTCGTTCACCTATCGCTATCCAATGATATATTGTGAAAAATCTTGAGTCAAGGTTTTAGAATTCTCCCGTATTCGTTATACACGACTTGGGGCATAAAACACTGTACTGTACTGTATCATAATTTTAATATTGATTTGTTTTCCAGGAGGACTTGTACCCCGACACTGCTGCGCAACTCCCTGCGCTCACCGCAAAAGACTGGCTCAGCGGCATGAACTCGCCACCGCTGCTCATCAGTATGAAGACAGGTACGATTTCGATCATTAGTGTTTCAACCGTAGTGAATGCTAATAGTAGCATTGCACGCATAAGTAAGAGCAGTGGTGACCCAGTGGTAACAGCCGTAGGTCGTAGGGTCGAACCCAGACAGGCGCTTTACTTTGTGTAAATTATTTCATCACCACTGCTCTCTAAACGGTGAAGGAAAACATCGTGAGGAAACCGGCATGTCCTAGAACCAAAAAATTCGAAGACATGTGGCATCTACCAACTCGCACTGGGACCGCATGGTGGATTAAGGCCCGCTCCCTCTCACAGAGAGGAGGCTTGTGTCCCAGCAGTGGGAACATTATAGGCTGATTATGTACGCATAAGTATTACTGAGCTCGAAGAAATTATGGCCCTTACTGCATTTCTTGTTGGAATATGTGAACCTCATACGCCTTTCTTTGATGTGTTGTGTTAAGATTGCTTGGTGAGCAAGTTATTTAATATTAAACTTTCAGAGCAGTGCTGCTAATTATCTGTCTGCAATGGGTCTGTTATTTTTATGAAGAACCTCGTGCAATTTTGAAGTTTTGGAATCAAATAGCTTTTTAGGCACCAACACTTACACTCCAATTGTCTTCCTTAAATGCTTACCTTACTTCCCAGGAGTAACAATAACAACGCACAAGCCGCGCACAAGCAACAACGCGCCGGCGATGCAGCCGCAAGACGCCAACAACAGGAAGAAGTTCGCGTTCCTATCGCGGGAGACCACGCCCGACTACCGGCCGCTAGGCACCTGGCAACCCAACGAGAATCATAATAATGAGAACGAGCAGGTAGATGTATGTTCATTTTGTTGCGTTTAACTTTTTTTACACGACTGCCCAAAAAGGAGTGTAATGTATTCAGGGTTGATGTATGTTTGTATGTATGTGAGTTTCTTTTTTTCTGACTTAGCCTTGAAACATAAATACAAATCATTAACTAATGAAGTGATAATAATATAGTGTAAGCACCTAAAGTCATTTTCAATAGATATTGGCGCCGATTCCCTTGTTCACAAACTAAACTAAATTTAAGTTCAATGCATCTTTTTCTTTCTATTTAATTTAGAAAAGGACAGAAGATAAATATTAGTTTATTCCTGTCAAACTAGTCAACGCCTGACGTAAATTGACGTATTTTTAGCAGCCATGTTTTTAATCACGTCTAATCTGTCTATGGAGTATCTTAATTTGACAGGAGTAAACTAATATTTATCTTCTGTCCTTTTCTTAATGAAATAGAAAGAAAAAGATGCACTGAACTTAAATTTAGTTTAGTTTGTGAACAAGGGAATCGCCGCCAATGTCCATTGGGCATCGTAAAGCAGGAGTTTAAAAAAAATAATTGCAAAATGTCCCGGCTCTTAACCTCAGTCTGGTGGAAAGCGATTGATAAGGTATATAGTGGAACGAGCAAGCCCAGAAGTTGCCTATTCACTCTTACTTTGAAGGTTAACGGGTTATATGTGTATGGGAACACAGATGCTGGCAAAGAGTTCCACACTTTGGCCGTGCGCATAGTAAATGCTTTCCTCTTACATATTTGAAAAAACTGTTGAGATTGATAATTGATTTGCTAACTCATCTGTAAAGGTGCACCATTGAAGCATCGTTGAAAATACATATTCTATGTATTACTTAATTAATGTTATATTCAAAGTTGAAAACAAACCCTCCAAATTACAGGTGCAAGTAAACGAGAAATCTCAAAAGACGAACGCCAATCAGAACACAAAGTTCCACCAGCTGCAGCGTATGTTCGGCAAGCAGACTGGCGACGCCGAGCCCGTGCCGCTGTACAAGCAGATCAATCAGGGAGACGTGTTCAGTACTGAACATGAGGTATGTAATCTGTCACACTCAACAAAAATTCCGCAGCTGCAGCATATGTGTATACTTATGATCGCTTGACCCTCAAACAAAGGAAGTGATCGGAGTCAGGCTACCCATCCCACGAATATAAATATATAAAAACGTTTGGTAGACTCCGGGTTTTAGAAGAGGAAATACCAATTAGAATGCCTGTCAACAAATTAAAGCGCCTGTCTGAGTGCGAAGCTACGACCTATAACTCTTCAGTCACGGCCCTTCACCACTGCTCCCGGCTGGGTCACCACGGCTCTCAAAACGGTGAAGGAAAACATCGTGAGGAAACCGATGTTCGTGGATGGACCGGTTGGTGGATTACGGCCCACTCCCTCTCAACGAGAGGTCTGTGTCCCAGCAGTGGGGACATTATACACTGCTTACGCTGACCTATATCATTGTTATTGCAATAAACGTCTTTCTTGCGCAAGTAGCGATGTTGGGACGTACTTTGAGACCTCTTACCTTATTTCAATTTTCGTTTCCAGTTACGCCTCGCATTCAATCGCCAGGGTGAGGAGTTACGGATCGTGAAGAGGCAGCTACAGAACAGCCAACAGCGGGTTCGCGAGCTCGAACAATTAGTCGCCGCGCTTCAAGCGAGGCTGCAACGCGACGGCTCATAAACCTTGCCTAAAAGCCTTTTGTCTTATTGAGCGAACACGCTTCAAAATGGCGGACAAGGAATATGGAACCTCGCGCAATACTAAAGGTTCAAGACCACTGGTCGCTTGACAGAGATGCTTGAGGCTTGGCCTTTAGTATATTTTGTGCCACACTAATAATATAAGCGACTGAAGACAGGAAAATGCGCGATGGGAAATCCGAGTTTCACAGAACTTCGGGTTCATGAAACCCAGAATTAGATGCGACCAGTGGTCGTGGTCTTAGCTTACATAGCGCGAGGTAATCGAATGTTCGTTATAATGCTTGTAAAACGTCGATCAAGCTTTAAGCACTTGATCTGTTCTCTTAGCCTTCTATTCTATTATTTTAAGGTTTAGTTGTCATTCCCTAGTCTAAACCACGTCTTAATGTTGTCACAAGTTAAAATACTAATGTTGAAGTTAAGATAGAGTATGTTTAAGGAATGCGTAAATACGCAAGTGATGTAAGGATAAAATATTTAAGAGTGGAAGAGAAAGCGGATTTTTTCTTCGTGGTATTGAATACTAAGCTTGTAGTGCCGGTACTCTTCAGACATTCACCCACAGCTACGCCTTATATCAGTCTTATTTGTTTATTGTTCATTTATACGCATTTTTTGCAGTTTTTTTTATATTCGAAATTGTTTTGCAGAACTGCTTTTATTCGCAGATCATAAAATTCGCTAGATAGGTAATATGTTTCATATTATGGGATCAAAATTAATCATTCCAAAAATTGCTATGGGCTAATTCGGCAGCTCAGCTTGACGTATTTGTGATTTATTTGAAATGTTACATTCTAGGCATCTAATTTTTAAGGCCTATGTATTTTCTTATGAACAAAAGTTGTGTATTGCTTTGTTTTAGGAATTTTAATGTGATAAAACCATGACATTCTACATAAATGTTCATGTCACAAACTATTGTGTTTATTTTAATTATTACTTTGTGTATGTGATTTACTTATTTTCTATACAATCATGTATATGCAATCAAAATCAGGGTTATGGTTTCAAAATTTTTGATGTGATGTGAAATGTGATCAATGATCTACTTGCCTAATCTATTCAATCATAATATTATTTGAATGATCTTCATTGGCGATTAAAATCTAGATGAAATTTCTATTGTAAAGGAATCTTGTTAAAAATTAATATTAGGCTGCTGATCTCGTGAAAAGCACTTTTTTATGTAGCACATCATAAATGTTATACCCAGTTTAATAGTTAAGTTGACATCTTGTTTGTTAGTGATTGTGTTAATAGTCTGATTTATGTAATAGTGTTACCTGTTATTTTAATATTGAGTTTTGTATTTCCTATGTATTATTATACATTTTGACTGCATTATTGTTTTGTACCATTTTACGACGATCAAGCATTTACTTTCATTACTTATAAAAACGCTAGGTGTATTCATTCATGTATCGTGATTCCTATGTTGCGAATGAAATCGTACAAAAAAAGTTACCTGAACTTTTTCTGTACTTAATTATTATAGTTAAGACTAGATTTCAGAGCTAGCATCTTAGAAGTATTATACATAGGTGCTAGATGTTCTCAAAAGACTATCGAGCTGTTTTGATTGCACAATTTTATATGCTTGGATTATTCTCATTAAAAAGTAAAGTAATTCATTATAGTATAATGGCTTTAAACATTGTATGCAACTTGTGTATGTATTGGAATGATGCCACATAAAGCCTAAAAACTTATATACTTAGTGACAAGTTTAAAATTCAATATATTGAATCTTTTTAATCGTTACATTCCATGTTCAGTATAAAACGCATAATGTTAGTGTGGTAAGTGAAAATGAAAGTATTATTGTGCATTAGCTGGATTATTTACTTGGCTAAGTCGGTGTTAATATTTATTATTATGTATTTTTATATCATGCTTGTGTAGCACAAATTTTCAATAAATATTTGGATAGTATTTTGGGTTTTATTTCATAAGGACAAACCATTTCCCTGAACTATTAACATTGGGTTAGCTAGAGGTTCACGTACGCACTATGTACGAGGGAACTTTTGTACGACCCCTCGTATTACACAAGTTCGTTCTACAACAGGTGAGGCAGAATAGGTAAATAAAACCATTACAGTTATTTAAAAGTTTATTGTACAAATAATATGTACAAAGACATTTATTCTTCTAGTCAGTCAGTGTATAACAGAAACTAAAATATATTGAGATACATATTTCTAGGTAAAAAGAAGTATGTTATATTCTTCATAATAAAAGTAAATATTAATTTGATTTTCACACTTATTCTTAAACATAATGGAATGTAATGTTGGACGGACAAATTGTAAATGTTTACATTTAGTTACATTGCACTGAATTTTAATCTAATATTAATTTAATATAACTAAATAGCCGTCAAGTTTGTATAAAATTACGTACATAATATTATTACTACTTCTGCAATTCATTTTAGGCAGTATACACTGTTGGCTACATCTCTATAATATCCACTGCATTTATACAATATTGAACTGTAAAGGTCACTTGAAATGTACATAAACTAAAGCCAAATCTCAAAACCAGAAATAGCCGTAGGTACAATTTGATTGTGCTATTATTAGATTCTATGTATAATTTATATTATGTTTAGAATCTATCCATGGAAAATATCTAGGTCTTATAACACAAAACATTTGAGGATGAAAAGTAATATTGAAGACAAGACTGATGTCTTTAGGCTTGTGGCGGCATTGCATCCATCTGAACTACATGTGAAAATACAAGTCCTGTACTCCAGTTTGTCTCCAGGCTGCTGCACATAGTTGCAGTAATTCCCTAAATCTAATGATGAACAGTATCTCTTTGTGCTGATGCCCCCTGAAACATGAATTGGTTGCATCATTTGATGAATAATTGGTATCCATAATTCAATAAGCCAAGACTATTGAGGGACAACATTACATAAAATTACATTAGCATTAGGCAAAAACTGGCAGTCTAAAGGCGTACATTTCGCAGGAGACTGATAAAAAGCTGCTGATCAGATCAGCAGCCTTTTATCAGTCTCCTGCTGAATGTAGGCCTTTAGACTGCCAGTTTTTTTTTTTTTGTGTTACTTAGACAGTTTTCTTACAAATTCAAATTTATTTATAGGTATAACAGTGGCACATGATGGTATAAATTAAAATAAAAAAATGAATGATCTGTAATAAATAGACCCCAGATGATAATAATATCAAACTGCATAAACATTTTAAGTTTTGGACATAAATTATTTAGATAAGGACTATGGATGTAAGTAAAGATCAATAACAACTGAAAAGAAGTGCAGAACTCACCAGAATATCCACACCAAGTTAGTGAACCATTTATTTAGTGCCCAGTGCTGCCAAACTCAGAGTCACCCAGTGCATAAATAGGTGTAATTAATACCGTATCATAAACAAATTCAATAAATCAAAACCTACTTAATAAATAAATATTACCAATGGTAAGTGTGTTACAAAATACAAATAATCCTCTAACAAAAAAGTGAAACACACCTTTAAAACGATTTATGATTTAGAGATGACATGACTCTGTGGTCTTTATAGATGCTTGTCATTACTTGCTTCATACGCAAACATAATTTGTTCAACAAAGCAAACTTTGGCACCAGTATGTACATCAGTTAACAAGCAAAGCACCATATTGTTAGTAGAGACCTGTGTGTTTAATGCAGTACTGAGCGTTGAACACATGCTTGCAAGATGACGGCTTCAGTATCCCACCGTCTAAGTTCATCAGCCCGTCACCACACTCCATGGTCGAAGACGAGTTGCACTGGTAGCAATCTAGCGCTACACCTAGGTTCATTGTTAATAGGATTGTTAGAAGAAGAATTATAGATTATGAAATAAAAGTCACTCTAACATAACCTGGAGTATAAGCTTTTCTTTTGTGCTATAATAATAATTTTAAAGCCTAATTGTTAAAAGATTAAGAGTTAGTAATAGTCTATCACCTTCACCTACTAAGTATCAAGTGGGTAAGTATTAGTAGGTACTATTGGTTTTTCATCCCAGTTCCCAGTAACTTAGTTCCAACAAGCATTGTTAAGTCCATTTATGTATAGCATTGTCAAGTTATGTCTACATTTATAATGTACCCATTAGTGAGGCTCATGCCTTTTATCTGTGAACTCTCACCTTCGTATCTCCCGACGTGCTTGATACAGTACTGAGCATTATGTATCGTCGCACAGTCGATAGGTAACAAATCAACATCATTCCCTAAAAACTCATTACACTGAAACGGATCATTCGAATCCGTCCCTGAACATTGGTAGCAGTTTATGGAATAAACTAAAAATAAAAAAATAAGATAGAAATCAAAATAACAAACAAAATTAAAATTAACAACAAGAAACAACGCCCTAAAACTCTTACCTGATTTAAATGTAGCGAATGATACGCAAAGGCAAACGAATAGTTTTTCTTGAAGGCTCATCATTGTTATGAAAGCTTTTTATTCATTTATTTGTATGTACTTATTTAAAAATCAATTAAAAATCAATAAAAACCCAAGCCAACAAACAACACACTATTATCATAACGACGATTTGCCAACTGTCAAACGAAAAAGTTTTACTAGAGAACTACGTGAATCTGAATGTCAATTTGTTAAGCATTAAAAAACAGTTTGTCTGACTTGCATAACGTGCTAGACAAAGATGGAGCATCTTTGTAACTGGAACGCTTTACTTGGTTGACTAATTTCAAAACTGTGTAATAAAATAATGTGTTGCCAGAGTTATGAATTAAGCCAACGATTTATTTCTACAAAAAAAAAAATTAAGATATTTTCCAGCGGCGAATAGCTTAGGTTTTATAAATTTTTCAAAAGCCATATAACGTTTATCTGATCTGAAGAAGGGGCCATAGTCTTTCCATAGTTTTAGGTAACCAGTCCACTTTAGCTGCCCAAACCCATAGTCCAATATCTTTTTTTTCCATATCTTGCAATAGTTTTGCACCCTCGTACACCTTCCCTATGGAAGGTGTACAGACGCCAGCAGGTCAACCTACCCGAAACTGTCACATTTTCCCAATCAACCTTGAACCTTAATGCTTTAGCGATAAAGTTGAAAATTTATTTAAGAAATTTGACAGATTGTAGTAGCTTGATGTGCTGGCGTCTGTACGTATGAAGGTGTATTTATTTTGCTGTTAATAACACAATAAAAAAAAAATGCATACGACATAGTACAGACGCCAGCAGGTCAAGCTACCCGAAACTGTCAAATTTTCCCAATCAATCTTGAACCTTAATACTTTAACAATAAAGTTGAAAATCTATTGAAGAAATTTGACAGATTGTAGTAGCTTGATGTGCTGGCGTCTGTACCTAAATATGCGCTAGCTGTTGAAGGTTACCAACCTGACAGAGGATCTAAAGTTTGAAACCAAACCCCTAAAGAACGCAATACCTCAGAATGTTCACCCGAAACACCTCGGCATTGCTCTGGACCGGTCAGTTACAAAAATAATTGCCAAAATATAAAGCTGACAGTTCACGACAGAAATAACTTGCTACCTACGCTGCCTAACATCCACCAGATAGGGGCGTTTCCCCAAGTCCTGCGAACAACTGGAATGGCGCTCTGCTTGTCCACTGGTGAAATGAAATAAAATTATTTATTCTGTAAATAGGTTAAAGAAATAATTTTTATACGTCATATTATAAAAATTAGTAAGATGAGGTCGACGTTTTCAATGTAACTATTCAGAGAAAAAAGGCCGAAACAAACTCAGAGGTCACAGTCTCTTTTAAAGTCCATGCATAATTTTGGTCTTTTGAGGTACCACACTGATTTGAGACTAGTTCAGTCACTCAGAACTTGAGGAGCTCAACGACTAAAAGTGCCTATCCAGTAATATTTTACTTTACTCTATGATGCAACCGTACACTAGGTCAGCGTAAGCAGATCGGTTCTGAGCGGTATCCTAATGGATATAGTTCAGAACCGTTCTGCTTACGCGTAATGAGACGATGATTCTTAGTAGTTGCCTTACAACCCCAGTACGAATGCTGTATCCACTTACTGGCATCGAGAGGGCGAAGCTACAAGCTGACTCACGTTACCCAATGCACAACTACGTCTCAGTGTGTCCCAGAGGCTGAAGAGCCGAAAAAGTTTCCTTGGGTGCGTGATTCCAGCTAGTCCAGCCAAAAGTAACGCCTCCACATCAAAATGTAATCTATGGCGGGAGCCCTTATAAACCCCCTGACAATTTTAACGACCCATCTGAGAGCCTTCCGCCTGGGCACGCCTTACAGTGGCCGTTTTGGAAATCTCCGATATTAGTGTGTATGCGGCACCTCTTCACAGACAATGAGTAATGACCCACCTTCCATCCAGCGCCGCATGACCATGATGGCCGTACATTTTGACCAAGATGTCAGGTTTGTAGAGTTAGGGGCTTGGCTCAACATTAGATCTTAACTTTTTATCAGTGAAAGCGTTATTTATGTCTTGGCAACCTACTTTACATGAAAAGACTTGTGGGATTATTTATTTCGTTACGAGTTGTCATTTATGATTTCTCATTGGATGACTGTGGTTAGTTCAGCTGGACGTCTGCCCCCTCTAGCGCATTTAGTGCGGACAACGCGCCTGCGCGTTTTTCAAACTTTGACCATGTGCTAGCGGCGCGCATGCGCGTCCATACAAATTACTTAACTTTCTTCGAGTGCGGCGCAATGCACAATGGACGCACAGGTGCGTCCATTGTGTATCTCTATTGTAGTAAACGACGCACTAATGCGGCCAGCCGCACTGGGTAAAACTTTCTTAAACCGCGCATGCGCGTTCATAGCACCACACGAAAATTATTTGAACGCGTGTAAGCGTTTGTCGCACAGGGTTAGTGAGGTATTTAATTAGCATTTGCAAAAAATTCGCTAATAATTCAGCAGTTAATGCGCTAGACAAAATCCCTAGCTACGCCATCATGGTATTTACAAAGGCGAGCCGGTAAACCGGGAGGATTTTCAGGTTTGGTTTTTGATAAAAGTGTCTTCGTTTTACTAAAATCTCCTCTCAAGTTTTGCATCTAAGTAAAAAGTGGAAATAGTAAATATGATAGCAAAAGAATAAAATAAAATCACTTAAGACTTATTCAGAATATTTATTTCCAGATTGTTTTCAATTCACAATACGTTTATATAAAAAAATATTTAAGTTTATATAATAATAAACGAATCCTATGAATCGTTCACATTCCTGTTAAGATACGTCTAATACAATATTATACAAACTACGGACGTCTTAGAGTCGTTATATTATAAACATTAACTTGCATTCCAATTATTTTACACAGACATCTTTTACAAACATTCACTCCTCAATTTTTATTAAAACACCTAGACGTAATAATCACAATATGCATGAGCTGTACCTTAAACTCATGTAGACTTAATTTGTACATTATAATTCTATTTTAAATGCATAACTTAGTTTATATCTAACTATAGGCAGTTTGAAAGTTGAAAATATTATTGTCATTAGATACTTAAAGCTATTATTTCAATATTATATTCATTGTGGAATGTGTTACATATCAAAATTAGGCATCTAAATATCGAACAAGTAAATATTTTGTTTGATGGAATAATTCTTATGACATAATTAAGTATAAAATAGGTAGGTATATAATTATAGATTTCTTGAGAAATTTATTGGCACTTATAACCACAGAAAAGAATTGAGTACAGTATATAAGTATTATAGAGTATCAAAGTATAAGAAAATAGTTTTATAAAACAAAGTAAAGAATATAGTATACAAACGCCGCACAATACTTTGTATAGATTTCGATGTCATGTGATCATACATACGTAATTATGTATTCAGTTGTTTCTTATCATTTATTATTTAAAATTAAGACACAACAAGACGAAAACAGGTGGGCAATTCTAAGAAATAATTAAACTATTCGTTACCGTCACCTCAATATGATAATACAGGCATTCGAATCTCGAATTATGATTGTGGAACCCCAAAATAAGTCACAGACAATGGATAAAAATAAAAATACAAAACAAATACCAAGGTACGACAGTTGGGGTTACCATGATAAATATTTTTACTAAGATGGCGTCACTTTTACGTAAGATAACTGTCGAAAATTAAGATAATCGATTATCACTGCTTTACAAGTAAAGAAATGCTTACACAAAATTGGCACGATATCATATTTCAAGTATATTTAACATTACGTAGTATCTTACGTATCAGTGGCGATATCTAGTGTTGATTGTTTTTCTATAGAACTGCCCTGTGATGACGTATTAGTTCAGTTGCTGAGGTTGGGCCGGAGCGGTAAGGAGCCTTCGACCCAGAAGTTGGGTCGCTGCATCATGGTCTGCCATAGCGTCACCTCCTTACCCACGCTGTCCATCCAGTTGACGTTGGCACCCATGTAGGTTCCTGTGTAGACAAAAATTCCATGATTAGTAATGTAGGAATACAAAAATATTTAGAATCCCTCTACGTCTTACAACAGCTTATACTTTACGCCAATACCAAGACTCGTGGCAGTCGCAGGCTTAAAATGTGAAAGTAAATAGTCGTAAAACTGTATACCAAGTCTCATATCGTCTCGCTCTCACATCTTATGACTGCTGCTGTCATGAATGTCATTTTGTCGGGTTTGTCCCATACATTTGGATCAAAGCTATTAGAGTTTTGTATGGGATAGCTGATATTTTTTTTCGCGATGATGATGTTGGTTCCATGGAGAAACTTGTTCAGCTTGGTGGTCTGTACCACACTCCATACGGCCGCGGTACGTGACCGTGTGTGTTAGATGTATAGTAATACTAGCTGCGCCCCACGGTTTCACCCGCATAAGTTTCGATCGGGATAAAAAGTATCCTATATGTTAATCCTGGTGATAAACCATCTGTGTGCCAAATTTCATCCAAATCCGTTCAGTAGTTTTTGCGTGAAAGAGTAACAACCATCCATCCATCCAAACTGTCACGTTTATAATATTAGTAGGATATTGACCAGTGCCAAGCGACAGCCGCACGCCGCCCATGAAGTCGTTGGAGGCGAGCCGGTCGCGGTCCCACAGACTGAGCTCCAGCGCGCGCGCGCCCAGCTCGCCGAGCGCCAGCCCGCGGTACGTGAACGTGTGCTCCCAGCGCGGCGCGAGGGTGCGGCGGGACACTCCGGTCTTTTGTTTGGCGAGGCGACCTCGTTCAGGGAGGAGATAGCTGGAAGGAACAAAGTTGGATTTGTTATGGATTCAGTTTAAAGCATTTTAAATAACATTAAAAGATAAAAGTATCTTTTGGTAGTTTGAATAGTCAATCGTGGAAGGAATACAAAGTTGTGTTTAGTTCTGTCTACTCATCAACCCATTGACTTTGGTGTGGCGATCCTTTGAGAATTCGCAGTGTCCTAAACTCTCTATGGCCTGCTCCTCAATGGTTACATGGGATCCTTTAGCAATATAACCGTGAGAGCGTTTTTATTTTTGTCATTTGAAAGAGGTTACATTTATGTGATTGGTAGTGGTGACCCAACTGATTCGACCGAGCTCTCGAATATAAATAATCGGCCTTCAATATTTCAGTCCTATTCGAGACTTGGGAATCTCAAGTTGCTACGCTAAGCAAAAAATATGAGTTGGGCTTACCTCTTGCAAAATACATCAGCGAGTCCGTTAGGCTTGGTAGCGACGAGGTTCTTAGCTTCCTTGACGAGTACATGTAAGGTTCCCTTCCCGCGCGCGCCCTCCGACAGCTCCAACTTGAGGCCTATGATCAGGTCGCCGCGACTGCCTTGCTGCTCATCGAATTGTTCCGTCTGGAAATAGTAATTATGGTTAGTTAGAAGTTTGTCGTTTTGTTATGTGACATTTGGTAATATGGTAGAAGTTACTGTTGAAGACTTGAGTAGTTGAGATGTGTCCTCCGAATGAGAAATGGTAACGAGTATAAGTGCAAAATGACAGGTTCAAACGATCTGTGGTCAGCAAAAACAGTCTTCTTGAGGGTGATACTACATTCATGAATCATCTTTGACTTTTTGTTAGTCAACAAATTGCACGACTGGCACATTAGTTCGGTGATAAGAACAGGATGATGTTATGGTTGTCATTTTTATTCCGAGGTTTTTCCGTTTTTTTTGGTATCGGGGTTCAATTGCCGCGAGGATTTAAGCTTTGTCTCTGGAGTACAGAAGTGCACCTGTGATGCCCATCGTCGTGCAAATAACCATAGCTGGCAACCGGCAATGACCACTTTTCATCAGATGGCAGTTTGTTTGCCATCTACTAATATTTAAATACGTTATGAGTACTCACTCTCTCATGCAACTTGTACCACATGGGCGCGGGGTCGTCGAACACGACGTCGGCCAGCGGCAGCGTGACCTCTCCGAGGAAGTCGTTCCGCCCGAACATGTCCGCGTGCCACACGCTGAGCCACAGTGTCCGCGCGGACAGCGAGGCCAGCGGCTGAACGAAGCTCAAAGTCTCTTCGAACACGGGGCTTAGGGTGTTCTTTTTGACCTTTGTCTTCCTCTTGCCAGCTTTGGACTTGTCCGGTAACAAGTACACCTGAAAATTAAAGAAACAAAATGTTATTTTTAAGTTAATAACATGACAGTCGATGACTATCACACATGCTGGATTGTTCACTATTCTAAACTGCGTAGAGACATTCTCAAAGAGGTACTGTATGCCACTAAAATTGCCACTTATATGATTTTTTTATTTAAAGAAATTACGTCTTTCCTGTTTCAGTACTTAATTATTTTATTTTTAATATACTTTTTTTTTGTTTTCCTACATAAAAATAAATAAAAATTAAAGAAATTGCACTGAAGTCTTCGTTTAAAACTATTTTCTAGCAATGTTTTGTACTAAACCATAAATAGATTGATTTGATTTCCTTTGATTTCCACGATGAATGTAATGAAACGATGGATGGACTGTGTGAATGATGATATGGTTAGAAAGGGGGTGACTACCGAGATGACGACTAATAGAGAAGTGTGGAAGAAAAAGACATGTTGTGCCGACCACAAATTAATTGGGATAAGGGCTCGAGAATGATGATCAATGATAACCACATCAACGCATACACGTTATATTTAATTGTTACATAACAATAACAACTGGTGCGGGTTGCTATCTAGTTAATACGCACTCGTGCTATGATATAATTCGTATTAATACTCTCGTTGTGTATGTTAATCAACTCTGTCAGCTAGCCGGCCGTGGCCATGGGATAGGTAAACTCGATTTGCCTATTTTAGACAGGTTTATAGTAAGCTATTAATATTTAGCACCTGGGTTTTGTGTTTATTGAATTGTAAAATTATTCTTTGACTTACAATATCTAGTGAGTCGGCACCTGCTTCAATAATGTCGTATCTTTGAGAACGAAATTGGTAGGTATTAAAAATTCACCTGTTCAGGAAATACCGTTTATGGTAATATTCCATGGTAGAATTAAAGTAGATGGAGAGAGCGGGCAATAAAGAGAACAGAAGCTATAAATAAGCTGATAAGCATCTGAAACTTAAAAAATTGCGGTAAATTTTATTTTGCGTTCAAAAGTGATGGTGTTTTATTTGCTGGTATTATGGTACACGAATGCCTATAAGCCTAGCTCCGAGCTAGAAAATTGGCAATAACTTTGTCAGCGAAAATGTTGAGTTTGATCCATCCACACAATATGTTGTTTGTATGTTTGTCAACTGTAATCTCTAAAAATATTGAACCGATTACAAAACATCTTTCACTCATAGAAAGCTACACTATTGCCAGCTTGCATAGTAGGATAATTTGCATGCCAGAAAAATGGACAGATACTGTGGAAATCTGTATGCGGGAGGAACCGACGGGTACCTGACAATTACACCTGGTCATTACATCTGACAAGACAACACAATCGTCCTAATTGACACTATTGATAGCTCACTTCACCTAAGTTTTTATGGTAAGATTTTTACAGAATAGATCGGCAGGTTTGTTAATGTCACCCACCTTAACGTAAGGATCGGATCTGTTTCTCTTGACGTCGACGGACGCGAGGTCGCGGCACCGTTTCACGCCGACCTCCAGGGCTCCCAGCCTGTAGTTGTACAACAACGAGATCTGCACCTCGCCTCTGATCGTCACGTTAGCTCGAGTGCCCTCGCCAGCACCAGAGTATACTGACGCCATAGATTCTGAGCGGACCTGGAAAGAGAGAAATTGGGATATTAGTATAAGAATTTTAAAAAATGGGAACGATTAACAGGATATTAAGTCTTAAATCTTTGACAAATTATAAAATCATGTAACATAACATCAAGCCTCTTCCCAAAATATGTAGGCAGAGATGTATGTACCAATACGCAATACGTAAGCACGACGTTGTATAGTAACATGATAACAAATAATAAATATCTCTAAATCTCACCAACATTTTGCAGTCACCAACATTATTAATTCGGATAGACATTTCCAAAATGAAAATGACGAATTAAATTCTATTCCGGGAGCAAAAAGCTAACGCGGCTGCTCTCACGGAATTAGGTCTAATACTATAAATAAAGTAGTGAGAGAACACATTGCACATTTCGCTATTATATCGTGATCACAACTGAGCTACAATTACGGTGAACCAACCAAACGGCATGTTTGTGTTTGCTTGCATTGTCATTCTGTCACTCGATACTGCCATTCCTGCGTGAGTACTTTAGTGTGGTTGTTTATGTTTATTTTGTTTAGTAAATTATGTTTCTCATTTTATTTGTAGTTAAGGTCATAGATGTAGGCACGACAACATATCAAGCTATGTATTTCCAGTATAAGCTGACTTCTCATTGTACGAAAAGCCTATACAATGCGAGGTCAGCTAAAACTGGAAATGTGTAGCTTGATTTGTCTTCGTGTATACAGGGAAAGCTATGAATTCAGCTGCTAGCCAAGTTAAAGAACACTTACTACCTACACAAAAGTCTACTTAATCACGACGTAGCAACAGGCAGGATAATCAGTACAAAACATCTTATGCCTTTGTAGCTTTATCAATAAAAGCATCAGACAATAAAAACATACAAACAAAAGGACCGTATCATTATAAATATTGATGCTATCTCCTTCCCAATCTCCTTTGTTTTATCACAATTAAGTTTAATTCAATTCCCTTATTCGAAACAATAGGCAAAAAAATGTAGTCCACTTGGGACTTGGGCCCACGCAAGTCTTGGGAACTTGTCTTGCGTAGGCGCAGGCTCATTTTTATGCCCTATACAGCAACAAGCATTTATGTCAAGTTACCTTAATAAGATCAGGAAATCCATTTATTGCATAACAGATCATTTAATCTACATCGATATATTATGTTGTCATGTAATTTTTATGATTGAATGACTTCACTGAGCTTGTTTCAGATAATTAACATGGAGAGGAGTCTTCTTATATGGTATGCTTTATGAGGAAAACGTAGCTATTACTTAAATAGGTCGTGGTGATGTGATTATAGTTAGAGTCCTAAGTAAAGGAATAGAAGGAAGTCTGTAATACCTAACAGTTGAATAACACACAATTTTCGTAAAAATAACTTTAATTCCTACACAATAAAATTCAGTTTACGCTGCAACTTCAAACATTTTTATCACTTTTTTAATTGTACAGACGCCAGCACATCAAGCTACTACATTCTGTCAAATTTCTTTAATAGATTTTCAACTTTATCTAAAAGCATTAGGGTTCAAAGTTGATTGAGAAAATTTGACAGTTTCGGGTAACTTGACCTTCTGGCATCTGTACTAGTTAGTCATTGTGAAATCAGCTTAATTTCTTCTAAAATAAAATTGATATTTTGATTTAGGAAACAAGAATTTGAATAAACCTTAATTTTGATTTGCGCCTGATCTCTCTTCAATCGTGTCGGATTGCCGTCCCATCGGACTATGAGAGCGAGGGAAGAGGAAGTGCACCTATGTCTGCGCACACACTTGTGCACTATAATATCTCCCGCGCCGAAGGCTAGTCTCCGTTGAGAATGCGCCATGGTCGAAATGACCATTTTTTTTTATTATTAAATAATTTTGATTTATTTCCGGTTTTCCATTTTTTCAACCGTTTGATTGGTTGATATTTAATTGCAAATGTCAAGTTCTGGTGCTTTTGTATTTTAATATCCTGCATAGATAGCAGCATTTGAAAGTCACTGATCTAATTAAGATAAAGCTCGTTCAAAATTGTGTTCATACAAACACATAAAAAGAAACGGATACAGTATAAACTAGCGTGAAAATTATCTATATTTCCTTTTTATTACCAGTTAAATAATGCATAAAATAATTTTGTCGTTCTGAAATATTTTACTGATTAACTGAGTCGGCTCCGCAAGTTAGTAGAACATGTCATTTGCTTAGTCTTCATGTCTGATTTTCTAAAGCATTGCGTGTGGAGTAAACGCAGAAATAACGGTAGCAGTACTATCAAAGCACGTAAACAACTTATTTTCTAGCTGTATACGTCCGTTATTTTGTAAGTATACAATGTAGGTGGCTTGAATGGTCCCTTATGTTGTACTGTTTAAGCGCTTTTTGTTTAATTTTTACCTGTTTATTGGTTTTTCCAAAGTAATAGGAAGGAAGAAAATACCTAGGAAAATACACGCGAGTATTAGGTTCTATTATGATTTTATACCTGGGTATAGATCTACCGATTACAAAGTAAATGAAGTACGTATAGTGGGAGCGCACAGACATGTGAAACGGGCCAAACGGCCGCATATGGCATTGAGTAATAACGTTTTATCGTATCTACCCACACTACGACACTTTATAAGGGATTAATATTACAACATTTCGAGTGTAAAACACGATAGGCCAAGCCCAGTGCGAATTCATTCTGTTTTAAAACATATAACTGTTTATCGCTTTAATCGCTTTCCATTGTAATCTGTTACAGCAAGGATTTTTGTGCCAGATTGATCAAGTGTGCAATCATTGGGCTTTTCAAACTTCCCAACGACAGCTCTAATCGTTTTCAACTTCTGTATGTGTCTTTTACTTATGTTTTATGAATCTGTCTGCTTCATAATCAGCCTATAATATTCCCACTACTGGGACACATGCCTCCTCTCTTTGAGAGGTAGTGGACTATAATCTACCACGCGGGCCCAGTGCGGGTTGGAAGATGTCGTATCACTTCGACTTCGTCTTTTGTCTTTTCTGCTTGATATCCTTAAACTGTACTCGATATACATATAAAGCCATAGTTAAAGACACACTTATAAGTAAACTGTACACATCCGGCCGATCAACTCAAGCGTCAAGTTTACCAAGTCCGAGAAGGGGCGTGTTGCACGCACTATCACTATTCATCACATGAAATGGCACACTAACCTAATTAAAACATGAGCTATGGAGACATGTTAAAGAACTTGCTACATTAGGTACTTCTAAATTCTTTGTCTAGCTCACCCTGCCGTGTATACATTCAGGTATTCGTTCAAGTAAACGTTTTGCAAAGCCTCGTTGTTCGCGGGCCGTGTTGCAAGACGAAGTAATATAATACAATGGCCAACGCGGTCATCGAGACAATACTCCTACACTTACTGCATCTACAATACGTAAAGGCCCTAAAGCTTGTTTCGAAAGGTTGCTTTTTGCTTGCAAAAGTGTTTCTAGTACTACAGAGACGTGGAAATATTTATGCGACACGGTTGTTGTAAAAGTAGGTGATTCACGGTTACTGGTGGACCAAAATATTGATTTTGTTGATCTTTTGTGTTATTTAATTGGTCGTTTTGAAAAATGTACGGACAGTGGCTATATAGCAACTAAAACCAATCACGTAGATACAATCTTAAGACTTTTATATATAGTTTGATAAAACGTCACAGATTACATTAAACAACTTGATTGAATTAACGCACACCTCACAAGAATACTAATGGATATCGTGACGCAGCGCACATACGATTCGTCGTCGTTTGTGGTGCGCAGCAGCTTAGCCATGACGTCAACAGTCCGTAAGGATAAGGATTGATAAGATCAATATATTGAATGATATTTACCTGTAGCCCACTCCTGTTGAGAGAGAACCTATCCCTGTCGAGCATATCTCTTTCGTGGTGCAGCGGTGAGTTCGAGCGCCTCGGCAACGTTGCATGGTTGGGCGACACCGAGTCAGACATGTACACCTCATCTGGAAATAATACAAAACAACCGTTATCATCATTGTTGCGACATAGTACGAAAATAAACATGGTTGTATATTGTAAAATGAAAACAGACGTCAAACCTACGCAAATAATTAATTATGAATTTAATAATATATGGTTCATGTTGATAAAAGTACAGAAATATACACAATCATCGCATTGGCAACGGTAATTTTGATTCAGATAAAGAATGTTTCGATATTATTAACGCAACAAAATGTATGTTAATTAAAACAGAAGTATAGATGAACTTGAGGACAAGAGCCTGATGTTAGAAGAGATTGTGAGTTAATTTTGCTTTTGAGAAAAATATTTATTAAATAAAATACAGCATAACACTGTTAGTCAGTGGTTTTTCACGTGCTTAAATTAACGATGTGGATTTAGTAGTGCAATAATTATTTGTGTCAGAGAAACAAGGCGTGCCTCAAGTAGTCGAATCTAGTTTCGGTACCATCGTTCTTCAGTTCTAGCCATTCGTCGGGTTTGACAAATCGACACCTTTTGCTCCTCGTCAAAGAATTATCACACCACTCCAAAGACTTTAAAAAAGTGTCTCGACACGATAAAATCTCTCGAATGAATGAGATTTTCTCACCAGATTTTAAGGTACTGCAGCGACTGTTGCCGTCTGAATCCTGAGAAGACTCACATGGAGCCGCTACCATTTTTTTGAAAGAGTAGTTCTGTGCGCCTAGATTTATTTCACTTGCATTTCGTTCAGAGTTTAGCAAAAGCGTCGTAGTAGAAGTAGAAAACTCATCATCAAGCGGTCTAGTGACAATCAATGCAGGGACACTTGTTTCTTGTACTACACTAGATTTTTTTGCTTCATCATTGAGAGTGTAGCTCCTCCCAGTAGGTCCTACGAGAGCTGCTGATGGATTATCTATGGGCGAATCAAGTTCTTCTTCAGAAGTTCCTTTACAACACAAACACCGGCTCAAAAACGCACCAAACGTCATTTTTTTATCACTTTTAACAACAGTCCTTCGGTAAATATCCACGTGATGATATGTACTCGCATTTATTTCCTCAGGGTTACCACTTTTATGTTCTATAGACGAATAAGTTGGTTCCGATTTATAACTAATTGAATAAACCATTATTTCAGTTTATGCGAACGCGCTACACGACTGCATGTCACTGAACTAAATCACTGTATTTTAATTCCACATAAAATCCGTATTTTATCGTATCCTACATGTCATGGTCGTTTCCTGTTGTTTTTAGTACACATAAATTGTGTATGTATGCTGGCATACCGATACCAGTAGAGATAGAACGCGTTGCAAAAAACTGTTGTAATTATCCACGTTGTTCACAATGCGTAGGATTGAATCAAACCGGGGAGACCTCTCAATAATGTGCTGGTTGTGTCCATAAAGCTGGACGGACATCGTGTAATTGTCAGATCTACAGTACATCATACTAACGGGAATCCGTGAATCTTATTATTTTCCTCTTAATAAATGCCAATAGTGAATCATTTTATGGGAGTATTAATAACAATAACCCGTGTAACGTCACAGGTATTTTTAAACAATCATACTTATTTTTATTTTAGGAATAAGGAAAAAATAGTCTTGTTTGATAAACAAAACGGTCTAATTATCGATAAACTTAGGAAGACATTGATTAAAACTTACGAATAGTTGAAATGTGAAAAAACAACTAATAGATAACGTACCATTGAGACGTGAGGACCTATCCGGTAGTTCAAGTGTACTCCAACGTAAAGATTTCACGGGTTTATGTTCTGTATCACTGGTATCTCCACTTAAAGACTTGGTGCACTTTAAAATGTTTCTTTTCTGTGCCAAGTTCAGCACCGGCAAGGAAGATTTGAAATCTTCTCCAGAACTTTGTGCTTGAGCAAAGGGTGTTGGAACTAAAGATTTACTGCTTACTGAATTTTTTGTTGCATATGGCAGGTTTTTATTAAAAGAATCGATGTCATTTAAATCTCGAATAGAAGATCCCTCATAACCTGATTCTGAATTATTAGAACTCGTGACATCAGTGTTCTCGCTCTCAGTTACGTTTTCTTCTTTTTCAGATATTGACATATCTTGAATCTTCCCTATGATCCTTCTAATATCATATTCTTTATTTTTTTGTTCTTCTGGTATACTTGTTGAAGAAGGATGCTCACAGATCTTAATATCTCTAATGTCAATATATGTTTTAGGTGTTGAAGTTTCAATTTTAACATTGTATTTTATTTTGGAGTCATCTTTGCTGCCTACCGGCTGGCGGTCTTGTGAAGGAGTACTTGGAGATTCTAAAGATGTGTTTCGTGCCTTTTCTTTTTGAGTATATTTACGTGCGGTTTGAGAGTCTTCCTGATCGTCGTCTGGCAAGGGAACATTTAAACGCTCTAAAGGCACACGGTCTATTTTTTCAGTTAAAGTAGATTCACATGTTGAGTTTTCCGATCCCTCCTTACATTGTTCTGACAATGTCGGAAATTCAGAAAGACAGGACACATTATATTGATTTCGTTTTTTTATTGGAGAACATTTGATTTTTATAGAAGTGTTTGATGCTTCGAAACAGACATTCGATTCCTTTTTGATTTGGTTACATTTACTGTTTGAGTTTTGAGAGCTTTCTTGTCCGTCAAAATGCGAGGTGCTTTCTTCTGTATCCGTTTGAGTAGATTCATTTTCTAAATCATCCTCGTCATCCTCAGGCAAGGCAGTATTTGCAGCTTCAATAGCTATAATTTGCGCTTCGTCTACTCGAGCACATACACTTTTCTGTTTTTTAGATTCTTTGACTAGTTTCTTTTCAATTTTCTTGCCAACCACATAATTTTCGTGCACTTTCTGTTTTAATGGAACTGTTTTAGGCACTGACACTTCCGATGCCAAAATAGAATATAACCTAAACTTTCCCCTATTTTCTTTCCGAATTTTTGATAACGGAAGTTCTAGTTCACTGTCTTCCTGTTTATCATCTTTATCTTCATTTTCCACATTGAAACAATTCCAGCACGACATTTCCACATTATTTTTCTTTACAATTTGATTACTGACACTGTTCTCAGTCATTTTATATAAACTAGAATAACACAATATAAAAAATTAGAGCAGGTATGAACCCTCAGGGATCATAAACTTGACTAAACATTGTCAAAGGCGTCGAATGCTTAAATAACAAGATCGTTAGGTAGTTCCACAATGCATATTAATTATTTTAAAGTATTCATTTTACGAAAATATTGCGCAATTTATTTAGAACAGCAGTCTCGAAGAATATTCCGTCCAGTTTTTAAATGTTATGTAATAATGTAACAAACACCTTAATGTATTCACACTGACAAGGAGGAAATAAGATACGTGATATTTAGATTTTTTTTTAAATTAAAACTATAAATAGCAAGCAAATAGCTCGTTAAATAGCAAGTGCCTACAAAAATTAAAGCAAAACATAAAACTGGTCATACTGGTTTGATGCACACCCGACAGCCAGCTAATTGTTGTTGACGCGAGGTCATAAGTTCACACAAATTAGTCCCAAGCTTGATTTGTACAACGTATTTAGTAGTGGTATTTTTTTACTGAATAAATATAGGTAATTATTTTTAATATCAGTACTATAATGGCAGAAAATGGTTTAAGTTTCCATCATTCTCTTTGTTGGCAGCCTTGTTCTACCCAGTGAGTATAGGCCTCTTTAGGTTTTATTTAAATTTTTTTTTTTTTAAATTAACATGAATCTGTGCCATACGAAACTAGCGATTCTTGTAACCATATCAAGGATTTCAACAAATATTTTTATTTAACCAAATTAGTTCAATTTATCGGTGTTATTTGCATAATTATAAATTTGCATAGACCGAAGGTCGTGTTATTTATGTTTTTATAATAAAACTATAAAAAAGAGCGGGTTAGATTCCCGACTAAAACATCCGTAAGTAAGTCCTTAGTCATAGGAATGTGTTTACGGTCGTCTTCATATAAATAGAAAGAAACGATGATGATGATGAAAGTTTAACAAAATTAGTGTTAATTACTACTACTATGAGAGGCTATTTGTTAAGTTCAAAACATGATTTGTTTAAATTCTCTGTAAAATAAAGGACTTAACAGTAACCTTCAATGAATTCCGTCTTATTGGCACTCTCTTCCGATAGAAAACGCAGGTGCGATTTTCGCTTTCATTCAAGTTCCCGTTTTAATCAATGAATTCTTTTTATCTACAACTGTACTTTTTTAAATGTTAGAAAGAGTTTAGTGTTGTTAGCGTTAAGGTTGAGTTTTGAGTGACGGAGAAGGGAGATCAAAACAAAAACCATGTCACGAATGTGTGTGGACATAGCTATTGTTCGGATAATGTCCGCTGTGGCGTGCAGCAGGTCCAAAACGATGTCATTGTCACTTCACAGTATGTTGCTCTCTCTGACAGACATGTTACCTTTCTAATCATGTTTGTTACTCATGCCAAATCATCAATTAAGATTTCATTACGGCATAAGTATTCAATAAGACAACTTGTTAGTTTCGTAACGTGTATGTATGTAGGATAGAAAAAATGTAGATAACTGATTCGAGTTTCAAATCGTGTCCCTAATATCATGTACTGTCATCATGAGACCTCATCACACATTCTCAGTATATTTATGAAAATCTTTTATATGCCCATAAAAATATAAAATTGTTTAAAAAATACAGTGATATCCATGATATAAATACTAGGAACAAACACAAATTTGTTGTACCTACAACAAGGCTCAAGAAAATAAGTGGCTCGATCAGATGCCAATGTATACGCTTCTACAGTAAAGTTCCAAGCCTCGTTCAAGATCTAAGGCCTTAATAAATTCAAATCATTCATTAAACGTAAGTTGTGTCAGAAAGCCTTTTATACCGTTAGGGCTTATATCGAGGACAAAAAGGCTTGGGATTAAGCTGCTTCCAATTTTTACATATTGAATGTTTTTATTTTTTTGTTTTGTTGTTGTTTTTTTTTGTATACACTTTGACATTAATGAATTTGATCTATGACATTTGCTTACTTTGTAAAGTATTCTATTATTTTAATTATTGTGAATGTGAAGACTATGTGGGTCATTTTATTTTTTATTTTTCTCTCTGTTCTGTTAGTTTTTGTCATGGTCTGGCAGTTTGAGTAATTAATGTGGCCTACCCAAATGTCCTTTCTTTGGTTATTGTTCGTCGAATCGTTGAGCTTCTTAAGTTTTGAGTTGAGCTGCACGATTTCTGACATATGCGTGCACTGACTGGACAGGTCCTCTCAATCTGTATGGTTCTTTCCTCAAAAGACCATCTCAGACATCGACCTACATGGTCTTCATATGATCTGACCAAGATTATGTCTGGACTTTAAAAGAGACTGTGACGTCTGAGTTTGTTTCGGCCTTTCTTCTCAGACTAGTCAGATAGGAAACGCCGACCTCATCTAGTTTTAAAATATGATTGACGTGTAAAAGTGTTTGTACAAACCTACTTACAAAATAAAATCATTTATCATTTATCACACAGAGCGATAAATTGGCATATAGCCTGTTGGACATGATATTAGCTCTAATGTAGGTTTATTCTTTGAATTTAGCACATCAATTAAGTATACTGTGGGTACCAGTATTCAATGACTATGTTCATGACTATGATTGCATCAACCAAAAATGTCAGACATCGATAAAATAACAAATATTTAATAGCCTCGCCGTTGTTTAACCAGTGTTAACTCTACAAAACCAATTAAGGTTGCTATTAATTTAATGAGGATAATGTCGTGAGGAGAGTTTTGAGTATGAATGTCGATGACTATAAGAGTAGGGAAAGACCAAAGAAACGATGGATGGAATGTGTGAATGATGATATGGTTAGAAAGGGGGTGACTACCGAGATGACGACTAATAGAGAAGTGTGGAAGAAAAGGACATGTTGCGCCGACCGCAAATTAATTGGGATAAGGGCTGGAGAATAATGATTAATTTACACGATAGGTCTAAAAATTGCAATGACATAGAAAAATGACCATCCATCCAAACCATCTTTTAAGAAAAAATGGCTGCCGACAAAACCAAGCATCAGGAACGAAGTAGAAACATTTGCAAAACGTGTGAAGTCTAAACGTTATCTACGTAGCCGTTGTGCCACAATGTGTTTGTTTCTCATGAGAAGGTAACCAAGTATATTCACTTTCCATTATTCGATTACAACAGTAGTAAGCGAGAAATAAACCGTGCGATTATTGTGGCGATATGCAAAATCATAGCATTTGTGCAACCTGGTGCATTACCGAGAGTCGAGGCTGCAGCGATAAGAGTTACGAAGTTGATTATTTTCCATTACAAAACACCATGACCCAAGCAAAACATTAGAGAATATTCAGGGTCAAATTAAATTAGCCAGTGAAACTCCACAGACGTGTTGGGTGTCGATACTTAAACATAATACGATTATAGGACATAAAAAATATATACTTGATGATATTATTGTTTGGGGTCAACGACCGCAGGTGGTGTGGTTACGTTTAATAATCAGTGTATTTTTGTTTTAACTTCACAGACGTGATGGGTATAGTCATTTTAACATGATCAAACAAAATAAACGTGTTCTTCTCAACTCACATTTCAAGTAAATACATTAAGTACGAGTACCTACCACCGGTCGTCCACATCAAAAAATACAATCGAATCGGCTTTTTTTTGTTTTATCATTTTAAGATATCCATCACGTCTGCGCAGTTTCGCTAGCTTATTTACTTTGACCCTGTATAAGCAATCTTTAAAAGAAGAAAGTGTTTGAGCAACTTCTTTTGTTCAAATATTAATATTAAGATCTAGATCCGGTTTGGTTACACGTCTGTGTGTACAGCGAATAACTTTCAAAGCTAAGCGACTTACTACTACTGTGTGAACAAAAGCCATCACTTCAATATTATTGTGACGGGTTGCCAGTTACTGTCCAATATATCAAGTGAAATGTAACGACAACAATAAATACATTTTCTCTTACTCACGGCGACATATAATTGAGCGACAACAACATATAATTGTCGGAGTAAATGCTACAGTGGACACTTAAAACCAAGATTTCACTATACAAAACATTAGTCAAGTCTTAGCTAACAAACAAACACTTGCAAAGTAACCGTTTTAGCAACTGTTTTTGAGATTTTTGTAACAGCAATCGAATATAATTTCATCAGCTATCACACCACGCAAAATGCTAATGTGTTTTTAAACAACTGTCACTGCTGCTGTGGCCATGGCCTGAAAACGTTATTGACCTTAAGTAGACGTAATTACTTCAAACACAATTGTAGCACCTTAAGCTGCTTATGAATAGGAGATAAACATAATTTTATACATATTATAGGCGAAATTACGCCATGGTGGGCAGTGGTAAAGGCCCCGACTTACGAGTTGTAGGACCTGATGGCGACAGTTCGAACCCAGACAGGACCCTTACTTTGTGTAAATGATTTCAGTCCCTGGTCAAAACGGCGAAGGAAAACACCGTGAGAAAACAGGCATGTCCTATGACCAAAAATTCGAAGCTACGTGACATCTATCAACCCGCACTGGACCCGCGGGGTGGATTGCAGCCCTTTCGAAGAGAGGAGGAATGTGTCTCAGCAGTGGAAATACTATAGGCTGATAATGCTACGCCACGGATGTCACATAAAGCGGTCATAAGTTAGAACAACGTTGCATATTATTTTACAATACTCGGTTTCAAGGCAATATAAATCCTGATGGGGTTCTAAACTTGGTATATGACATCATATAAAAGCCTGTTTGTCTTTGGGAGGGTCACACAAGCTTCTTCTTTGACATTTTAAGGAAACATAATTGATATAATAGTTGTTTTATTGTTCCTTCGTGGTTTGGATACGCCCCAAGTGTGAATCGACTATTGTCTATTAGTTCCAAGGGTTGAATATGCAAGGATGAGTTGGGAAGATCGGTTTATTTTATGTATCAAAAAATTACGTCATCAGTTGCCTTTAGATATTAAATAATATACAAGCAGGTTATATGCCATATTGGGGCTTGTGGCTAAGTAATAACAGCCACACGGTTTGATCGATCAAATCTTTACATAACTTACAAAGACCCCTCCGTGCCTCGGAAAGCACGTTAAGCCGTTGGTCCCGGCTGTTATTCGTGGATCTTTGACAGTCGTTATGAGTCGTTAGAAGCCCGGAATTCTGACAACCAGACTTACCAAGGGGTATCGTTTTACCCAGTAACTGGGTTGTGGAGGTCAGATATGCAGTAACTTCATGTAAAATACTGGTATTCAGCTGCATCCGGTTAGACTGGAAGCCGACCCCAACATAGTTGGGAAAAGGCTAGGCAAAAGATGATGATATGCCATATTATTAAAGTGTAGGTAATCGTATTACAAGAAGCAGTTAAACTACAGTAAGAATTGTCTAAAGTTCCAGAAAAAAAAAACAAAGTAAGGATGCCGAATGTTCACCAGATTGGAACGAGGCGTAAAAACACGCCTAAAGTGATTTACGCTTACTTACCAAAACGAGTTTACTGTTAATGTATTCATTTTATACATATTTTTTATATACAATGTAACTAACGATGTTTTAATGTAAGGTTTTAACACAGACTGCGTGATATACGATTAAACCAAAAATGTATTAAGTTATCCTAAGGATAATTTTATTGATAGCAAGAACATGCCGAAAAGTTTTCTATTATAGTTTCATTCATTCATATTATTGGACACCCTTGCGTTTTTAGTTATTATTATTTTATCAATAGTTCTGGACAATCCATGTTTTAATAGAGGTGAATATTAAAACATGGATTGTCCTATCGATTCTCATCACACCTTTGTTCTTTCAAACAAAACTTATTACCATGCTATTACGTATGACACCATATATGAAGTTGTTATGTTCTAATCTGCTATTACTGACGTTATCGAAATGCGTGGCGCGTGCTTTGAACGCATGTACGACGTCCAACTCGTGAGTGACGTCAACCCAAGTAGTCACGTTAGCCAGCTGCCTTGACCCTGAGATGGCATGAAGAATTGTATATTTCTTCACTTTGCGAAAGGAAGTAGTCAATTTAACCATCACGACTAGCTTCTGAAGGAGCGAAAAGGCTTTTAGACCTGGGTTCCTTAAGGTCATGGAAGAAATCAAATCAATTTAAAATCAAATATACGGATATTTAATGAATATGAATTGCATATGTTATAGACCAAGTTGCATATATTTATGACTAATGTGGCAGTGTAGCTAATCGTAAATGATAAGTGCCATAGAAACAAGGTTTCAGTAGGATATAAACGCATGCTATAAGTACTATATTATGCATTTAATTATGTAATACGATAAAGCGTCAAATAAACATGGATATGCTGTTTTTACTAAAGGAAGCATAGGATCCGTTTAGTAGGTTTGTTAAGAAAAATCTAGCTGAAGAGACGCAGAACAACTTAAAGAAATTAAACAACTACGTCAATTTCATGACAGAACAAATAATAGAGAAGAGAGAAGCGTACATCTTGAAGTGAGAGACCGGAACGCATGCTACATGCATCTTAATGCCCATATTTCTACGCTAGATACGATTATATGACGTATACTGGATGGAGAGGGTGAGCAATCGTAGTTTCTCTTTTCTTAGCGCGAGTGTTTGTAAATACTCGGTTACAATGCAACAGAACAATGGCGCTACGAAACTTCTGTTAGATAAATGGTTGATAAACTGCTTATAATCGTTTCGAACAGTGGATATCAAAACATGAATGAATCATCTGTTCATGAACTGTAATCAAGTCTAGGTAGCATGAACGATGAAGAATATTTCTGTTTGTCGATTTCTGAAGCAATACATAATCTGGAAATCTACATAACATCACGCCTGTCATCCCCGAAGGGCTAGGCTGAGTTATATGGAAATCTACTGGGTGAACTTTTATATGTTTTATCCCAAGACCACTCGATGAGTCAATTCACCAAAAAATCATGAAAGGAAAGGTATACACCAGGGTTTTATTATTTTTGTTTTTCTCTTATATTATTTATATTTGTAATTGATTTATTTATTCATTTAAATTCTGTTGTAAAAATACAATTATTTTTTTATGGGCAATTCGTTCATGATTGCATTTATTTAAACTACCAAAACTACTGGTTATGGCGGTTACTTATAAATGATCCAATACAAATATGTAAATATATTCGTGCCAAGTAGAAGGCTACATGCGTTTATTGCACAGTAGCTACAATGTTTTTTGTTTTTATAGTGGACAGGTTACCCACGAATTACCGTTAACGAAATCATTTAAAATCTGGCTCGGAGATACATTTAGCAACGCATTCAATTGCATTCGTCTTTAGCGTTTCTAGATTACTGTCATGGTATGATTTCCTTTAAGGCTTAGGTCGTGCGGTTAGTGTATAACTAAGTGCACGATCGATAATTTCGTTTAGTATATTCTTAGATTTCTACTGTTTTTTTCTGGTAGTTCTGCAATCTCATAATCAGATTAGTGTTTTTGTTAGAATTGTCGTGTGTAACAACAGGAAATGGATATTGTCAGTTAAAAGCCCACCTGGTTCCTAACGTTAAAATAAGGCTGTTTTTATATGAATTTATTGTGTCTTTGTCGAGTGATATCCTTATTTAAAATGTTCTTAAGCTATATCATATGACACTGACGTTGTATTTTGGTACGAGCGCATACTAAGCCGATATCAGGCTAATTGTTGGCCCATAGCTTGCAGATAAGATCAGTTTTACTTGGAAAATGATGCATTACCTGGTATAATTAAGATAAGAATAATCATTTTAATGTAAGTTCATTGTTTGTAAATTCTTAGTAATATGCAGATAGACTTTTTCTTTTCAGTTTTTATACTTCACGCATTATCTCAGTTCTTTGTTACTCGAACTACTTCTTCCTACTTTTTATGAACCTACACTATATTGTCTAATTATAATTTATTCATTAATATAACACGAGGAAGGGAATGAACTCGAAATGAGGCGTACGAATTGTTCGCACATGTACAGTTAGCAAAATGAATCAGAGTACAGTTTGTAAATCCACGGAGCATAGCGAAGACAAAACTAAATTGTTGACGAATTTAAAAAAAAAAAAAACATAAGCTTATATAATTACAATAGAATAAGCTGGAAGTCATGTTACTACTTTTGTATACTATAAAATGTCGTTGAAACCACATTTAAATTCAAAATAAATAGTAAAAAACAACAGTATTATTCTTTGAATATAAAAGTGCACTGTTAAAAAAAATATATGGTACGTCATTTTAATGCGTGTTTTAATATAGCACCATTTATTGGATCAATAAATTCAGATACTGAAACTAATCAGCGATATTTTTATAATACGAAATGTCAACTATTGTTTCTCGTTGAAGTCTTTTGTTAGAAGCTGGAGGTATGAAGTTTCTTCATTAAGTTTTCGGTTTTTTTAGTGTGAAAAACATTTCTAGTAAATATTTTACTATGATTAATTACTAGTAATTACATACTCTTTTTAAAGTGTTACTTATTATTTCATAGACGTAAATGATTATTTTCTTCATCATCATCATCTGCCTCGCCTTTTCCCAACTATGTTGGGGTTGGCTTCCCGTTTAACCGGATGCAGCTGAATACGAGTTTTTTACATGGAGCGACTGCCTATCTGGCGTCCACAACCCAGTTACTGGGTAACACGATACCCCTTGGTAAGACTGGTTGTCAGAATTTCTGAGACCTTGAAGATCGACCCATGCGACTGTTCTTGTTTATCCGACGAGCCCCTCAAATGATTATTTTCTTCATTTGCAGAGTATACACACAAAATAATGAGCATTAAAATGTAAATCAACACAAATAGCAAAAGAATTTGATTGAAGTTGCACGTAACCTCAAGCAAAAACGTAACCGGCCATTATGACCCCGGCTCTCATAACACAAGTTAACACCTCTAATTTAAAGGTACCTACGCTTTAACGACATTAAGTAGTAAGTACCTCAGCATCAGATAGAAAGTAATGGAGACGTAAACATGGATGAATGTAGTTTTCCCATGGCGAGAAAGTGGTCTCACAACAAACCTTTGCCGACATCCATCAACGTCGGCTGTTACAAAAATTACGTAGTTACACAGACTCATTATTATTCATAGTTTAGTGCTAAGAAAGTAACAGTCTACTGTTATGATTCACGTAATCTTATTGATGATACCTCTCTCAATTTTCGCGATGAAATCATCTTCAAGTAACGTGTAGGTAATTTTTATTATTACATTGTCTGTCTGTACTGTGACCTATTCTTTTCCTTTGTGAAATAAAATTGCATGTTTTCTAACATTAATTTTTGATCGGCGGCGATAGAAAGCTAATCAAATAATTATGTACGTAATTATTTTAATAGCTGTTTGTTAATTGATTATGTACGTTTTATAGACATAGCCATTTGGTGAATTTATAAAATACATCCTCAATTAAACATTAGAGTTTTAGACATGTATGTAGGTACACTGACGTATATATAGCAGCTAAGGTAACCTACAGTTTGAACTAGCAGCCGTAGCCAAATGTGAGTGACTCAAAGCTCATTGCTGCTAATGAGCTAATTGTTAGCTATTTCTACTAATTGTACTTGAAACAGTCAACTCATTTGAAACATCCAGAATCTTAACTGGTTTCTGTTTCTACTATTAGCTGTACCACGCTTAATTGCTCACGCCTAGGTATTTACATTACCCATACATCACCATGTTTTGGCCTTTAATTTTATTAATGACAAAACATTTATTTTTAATTTTCCAAGTCTCGTTAAGCTGAAGGCCCCTAAGATATATCAAGTTGAACAGAAAGTTGCGACAGGCACTATCTCTGATTGCTCTCAGATAGCGCGACGCGTGGGTGGTGTGAACATGTTTCGTAACCAGCATGTCAACAGACAGCGGCTTTTTTCAATAATTAACATACACTCGTCATTTGTATAACCATGTATACTTATACGTTGCGACGTAATCAAACTATGTATAGCTGTAAGAACTGCATACTTATCTATGAACTAAGTCTAGTTCTCTGAAATAGGTAGGTAATGTAATGTTTAATAAATAACACAAATCGTTTCCGTAACGAAATTGAAAATAAAACGTGTCGATTTCTTGTAACACATACGGTGTAACATTCAAATCGATTTTCTACTATCAAGAATTTGTAAATTCAAATCAAGCAGTAATTTAAAATTGCACGTTTCGAAAGTTATTTCCATAATCAAAACTGGTATACGACTTCGAATCAACGGATTTGTGGGCTATTAGGAAAACTTGTAGATAAGTATTCGTTGTCAATCAATATTTATGTTACGGCTGGTTTAGTCTCAAAATTGTTATTTGAATAAGGTCGTGCAATAGTTCTGGGAATATCTGTAAAACCAATTGGTTTCAACAATAAGTAAACTTGAACTAATCGCGATTAAGGTGACCCGAGAATCAAATCAACTAAGGAGTCACTGTCACAAAAATATCGGAACATTATATTCAGAAGCGAATACTGTAAGTCAGATTTCAAATGCTGTTTTCATTTATTGATGTTGTGGAAGCTAGTTCAATACAACTGAGGTTATATTCGTAGAACGTCAGTTAGTGCATCGAAGGAAGGTCTATATTATTGTCTTAGAATGAACTCATCCGGAGTCTTGCGTCATTTGGACTTGCAAACCGGTTGGCCTCGCGTCGATCTGCACTTTTAGAATTTTTCCTTACAGAACAATGTTTTATGAATCTCAATTCTCAACTAAAGTTCCAGTAAACACTCCAGATCTTTGTAAAATATATTATGAATTAAAGATGAACTAGAATGCGTGGATAGATCAGAGTTTACAAAAACAATAATGAAGTTGGCGAAGCAGCTAGCAAACAAGCAATTGCCAACGGAGTAATTACTGTGAACAGTGGAGCACGGTCCATGACCACCCCTCTGTAATTTTCCGACAATTTTCTTTCAGAACAATTCCTTCCTGTTGTATTAGTATGCCTGAAACCTTAAGTAAGCAAACCCGCTTTGTGCTAAACGTTTGCGCACGCTGATGCGTCGCGTTACTTCATCGTGTGTACTCATTCCTCGTCTTGGTGCCGTGCTCACGACAATACTGGTATGCCTGTTTACAATATTACAATAGAGTTATATTACTCGACCTTTCATTGGTTGAGTGGCATTTCGGCTATTTTGAAACTCGGATCGTGACAAATCGCGACTTGATCGATTTTAGAAGTCGTCTCTCGATAGTCAGTACTATCCAGACGGGTTATTCGTCGTCTTTATAGTTATTGACATTACTTGTTCGTGTTTACTTAGTAACGTGGGATGTTGCGTACATGTTTAGGTGTGTGAGATGTTGTATACCGATATATCATTTAAAAAACTGGTTTAAAACTATGTGCTTGTACTGATATAGAATACTCTTTATTATGTACACCATATAAATTTCAGATATAAATGTGTGCATATGTATCGTGTTATAGAGCGTTAACTAACTAATATTACACCAAGTATTCATGGAAAAGACAAAAAAACTTCAAAAAGAAAACATACACGAAGACGATGGTAACGTCCACCATATTTTCGAATTTAGCCTAAGGAAATAATGTTGTAACATTCTGAAACACACTCATTACCAATTACGATCAGCTTATTAATATTTAACCGTAATTACCGACTTTTTTATCCGCATACTTCGACACATCGGCAAGAAATAGACAAAGTGAAAGCATACAGCGTCGATAAAGTCATCGACAACAATTGGTCACATGAAGCCGATAAAAAATAATGCGGCCGTGTACAATGGTTTCCGAGGTTCATTTCTCTGTGACATGAAATGTGTGTACATTTGTATGACATGGATAGAAATAAATAGATGTAACAGTTTCAAGCGATTAGCCGACTATAGTGCGAGAAATCGATGCTTCTTTATTATCCGATAAGTTGCTTCTTAGAAACCTAAATCAACTGATACTCATTTGATACGAGCCATAACGTGTTCTGTGCAGACGCCAGCTGGTCAAGCTAGCAGAAACTATCAAATTTTCCCAATCAACTTTGAACCTTAAAGCTTTAGCGATAAAGTTGAAAATATATTAAAGAAATTTGGCAGATTGTAGTAGCTTGATGTGCTGGTTCTTGATATGATCTCAAAATTTCTGAAAAAATAATAATATAGATGCGCAAATACAATTTTTAAACATATATCTATTTACTTATCGGCATATCTTAATACACAAAATTAATTGATATCTATTTCCATTATCAGATTTTTAAACGTCATTAAATAGCATCATGAGACGTAAAAATTATATGTCAGGAATCAGCTAAAATTGTACCAACATATAATTTATTTCAAAATCCACGTCTTTTATGGTTAATAGAGAATGGAACACTATTTAACATTGTCCTTGCATACCTTTCTTGTAATTTTAATGAATTACACTTAGATATGTGTGTACTTCAGTTGTGTAATTACGTTTGTATAAAATAAGTTCGCAGGTTTTGACCGTGTCTTTAACAGTACTCTACACGAACAATTGTACAAACAAGTGAGCAATAAATTTTACAATGTTCTGTGACAACCTACAATGACAAGTTTGTTATTGTAACTATTTCCGTAACATACACAAACAAAGTTGTATTTGAAGGTCTTCATTCAGTAATATGGTTTATGTTTAGTTATTACAATCTGCGATATAACTTGACCTTAGAAGATGCGACACAAATTGCAGAACCTAAAAAAATACTAACGTTTTTCTTAAGTACATACAGTTATGACTAAACGCTTATGCAAAGTAACGTTATTTATTACATAACCAACTAGGTACTACAGGTAGGCAAGACACAGATAACCAACAGTCTATGCAATGACTAAAAAACTTGCACAGAAAAACCTCCCATGTACAAACAAGGGAAACCGATGCATTGTTTCAAAAGCCAAAGGTATCAATGAATAAAGTGTCGCCGGTGCCCTATGTAACCGGATGAAGCCAAATAGCGGCCAGCGAGCGTGAAACCACCATTGGGTAAGCGGCCAAGATACGCCATGCGTACTTGCTGCTCTAGTCGGTAAGTTGGGTCATGACACTGGACACAATCGATTTCTTGTGTCGTAATTTATTGTAATAATTGGATTATAATTTTTATGAAATGATTCTATTATGGTCGGAGCGTTTTCAATAAACTTACCTAAGTAAGGATTTTAATATTATAGGCGTTGGTAATCAGTCTCGTTTATATTTAAAAATAGTTTACATCACTTACGTAAATATTTGCTATTAAATCATTGATGGATTTCTGGTACCTAATTTGAAAATGTTTCAAGATAAACTGTGTGTTTTCCTTGTCATTTTCTCTATGAAATGGTTTTCTTATGTCTGTAGTATTTATCTCTAATGGATTATGATATTTCTCGCTATGATAATTCCGTTTACCATTAAATGTCATTGCAATGTGAAGCCTCAAGGTTAGCCATTCATCAACATGTGGCATTTTAATATTCTATTCACGATAAACTTTACATACCCAGTAATAACACGTCTAAGTTCCTTTTAAATTATATTTACTTTTGGACATACCGTGAGTCGAAGGCTCAAGACTATAATATTTTGGCCATTGTTGAATGATTTACAACTTATGTGAGAGGACGTTGTACACAGACAACGAAGTATGGCGTACTTATTTAATAGTTCTCTGAAGCAAGAACAAGATATAATAGAACTTAATAAACGTGTATCCATTTTATTTTCTTTTTTTTGCTGAGACTAACAGGTCATCACGACACCTATACAGGGTGGCAGGGACATCGACGCGCAAACTGTAACCATGGATTCAGCACATGAGTTTAGACCCCACAGCGTCGAAATTTTTCGTCGATTATTAAATTAAAATATTGCTGATCCATACGTTTTGACCGCGTAGGTATTACACTCTTCTATGAAACAAAAGATTTTTTTTTTTATAACCGACGAAAAATTTCTACGCTATGGAGTCTAAACTCATGTGCTGAATCCATGGTTACAGTTTGCGCGTCGATGTCCCTGCCACCCTGTATACTTATATTTTTGTACAGAAAAAGACTAAGTTTTTATCAGCTTTTTTTTATAAACAAACAACTTTTCTATCAGTAGATGGGATCTAAATTAAATGCATTTAGCAATATACTTAATTAAAAAGGTAATAAACAATAATTAAATTTAATTCCGTTTAAAAGGACACACAGGCCAGATTAGTTTTGTCAGACGCAAACAAAAAGAAGAAACTGACAAAATATATGCGCAGTGTCATCGCCATAGACGGTTTAAGATCAAATCGATTCTTTATCAAGATGATTAAGTTTGTATTTCCAATATGTTTTTATTACTCGTATTAACTATAAACCACTTTTATCGACTCTAATTTTGAAATTAATGGTTTCTTTGAAGTGCTATCAAGTTTTGTATTATTGCCATTAGCAATTACCATTAATCTAATTTTAAAGGCTGTCATTTAGCAGGTTTTCTAAATATATATTTTTTATATTATAGTTAAATGCTTTTTTATTTAACCATATCTCTTTTCTATGGCTGTATTTTTTATTAACGATTAAAGTTTTTAATATTTCTTTCATGTTCCTTACTAAATATTGTATAATTGTTATTGCGTTGAGTAGCAACGGATGAATGTTTATTGTGTAATCTACATCATCCGTTAAGCTGAAAGACGACCACTGCTGGATATAGGGCTCCCCCAAGCATCGCTACATCGACCAATCTTGTGCTCCTTGCATCTAGCGAATTCCTGCAGCTTTCACACCGTCATCGGTCCACCTCGTGGGAGGATTTCCAACGCTGCGCATTCTGGTACGCGATCACCACTACAGAACCTTTTAGTCCCTAAAAGTTACTTCTACTAAAGAAACAAACATACTTATTAAAAATTGTTAGCTTCTTCCATAACAGTAAAAAACTGAAAGGCCTTCCAGCGCAGATTTCTGTGTTTTCCTTTCAATTGCTGTGTTTGCTTTCATGCGCAATCAAAGGTCGTTGTAAAGGCCGCAAACGATAGTAAAGTGAACAGGATACCTAGATCGCAAACGTAGCCAGCTAAATGTTACGTCAACCTTTAATCAATAGCCTACCAAGTAGCGAATCAAGCGAGAATTGGACACATAATACATTTGCTGTAAAATTAGGACAAGGCCAGTACTTTTCGTTGCTTAAATAGTACTTAGTGCGTAAATGCATCGACCAATGAGTGAATGGCAGTGGTATAGAACTTTGCATTCGATTGCCGCAAAATGATTACGTCCGATAAGCCGGAAACATTGTAGTGAACAGGTTTTCGAAGTTTTGAAAGGTGTTACTTGGGTTACGTATGAAGTCAAGTATCAAAGTTTATTATTAAATCTATTTAAATAAGATCAAATGCTAATTAGAGTGATATTTCAGTTCCGTGATAAGTATTTATATCGTTTATCACAAATAATCACTCACCTGCTGATTGTGAAGAAACATGCATTCGGCTTTGTTTACCTATTTATGCGCAAATCACGTAGGTTTCAATACCTATCAACCTACATAGATACTGGTACGTAAGTACTGTCTTGAACAAGGTTAAAAAACAACAAATCATCTAGACAAATAAATAAAATTAAAGTGCTTGTTTGTAATGTCAAAATAACAGATTTTTACTAAATTCAAAAGAAAGTATAATACGGTACCTACTTATAAAAACAAAGTTGAAATTTTTGTTCTGCCTGTCTGTTCCAGCTAATCTCCAAAACGGCTGGACCGTCACCTTTTGTCTGGACTTTCACCGGCAAATAGCTGATGTTATAAGGAGTAACTTAGTTTACTGTTATTTTAGACAAATGTCACGCGAACGAAGTCGCGGGCACCAGTTAAATAAAGTAAGCTTTATATTTCTTATGCGTTCTAATAGGTGCACACAAATTATCAAAGAAAAGCTCCTAAACAGACTATACATTATTAAAAGCCTTTAAGCCCTACAGCAATTCTTATAGTATTTACTATGTAAGAATATTTTCCTACTGTCAATCGCGAGCATCTTTTTCCAAAGCCAATATAAAATGTAAGTAGGTAAACACGAATGCAAGAAAGACATCACAGACCGCATGTAACTTATGCCGATGCCCCACTCGAAATGTCTCATGGCTGTGCCGATGAGGAAGCATTAAGGTCAGCTGTTTACCGAGGAATGTAGTCAAGAACGGAGAAATACTCTGTCTAAACAGTTAGGCCTACTTTTTAGCAAAGCATTCGGTACCGACCGTGACGCTACAGAAACAAAGGCGGTTTACCTAATGACGCGTCCAATTTATCAAATTCTTTCAAACTGTGGAATTGTTATAGAAATGTTTTAATAAGCGCTAGGTTTTTTACTAGGGTTAGCAATGACTATTAAGTTATAGGTACAGTTTTAAAGAAGTAAATGTCTACCCTAATAATGAAGGTAGTTGTATTATGGTAAAGACGAATGAGTGAATAAAACTAAGACTGAAAAATTCAGGACATAACCGGACGATAATATTAACAAAAAAGTGTCGTCGGTGGCAGCGCTGAGGTCACTTTGGCTGCAAGTTTTGGTACACAGAGGGCAGGATAGGTCTGCGCTAGCACCGACGACGCCGTGGATCTAGAAAAGTTTACAGCCAACAAGATTTGAGAAAAGCCGTGCCATTGACACGGAGAAGAACAAAGAAGCAAAAAAATAACTTTGCAAATACAAGTGACCAGCAAACTGCACAATATTATAGGTGTAGTACTAATAGGTCCACACAATGCAGTTCTTAGAAACCCTAAGTATTCCTGGAATCCATATAAATTCCGTAAAAGCATTCTGTTGTCCGTCAAGCGCTCGGCCTATGTGCACGGTTTGTCTACACTTTCTTCAGTCCATTAACCCGCAGTTCTACAAAACTTAATTAAAACTGATGATCATCAAGACCATAGGGTAATCGATTATGTCATCATAAGGAAGTGAACTACTTCCTTCCTATAGCAAACATTCACTCACAGCATAGTTGTTTCTATAATAGATTCATACGTAATCGAAATATAGTTTAATAGTCGGTTGCTATCAGAGAAAATTAGTTTCAGCAGTAGTGATGTAAGTAGCGAATTAATTAATAAATAAGAACAAATAAAATGTGATTTCAGCGACTTTGTTTTTAAACGTCACGTCTCCTTGATTTCACTGAGAAATTCTAACTTTTTACTTGTTTTGTACAACATACCAATACTGGCAACTATATTTGAATTAGGAATTTGAGATAATTTTCAAGTTATGGAACAACAAACTGAATGTCATGCTTAACAAAGTTTAAATTACATTGCAACCAAAAACTTATTAGGACCTTGTTGTTACAAATGGTCACTCAAAAATCAACTTGGAATACATTTTACTAAAGTTAAGTGTATTAAGTGGCGATGAAATCTAAATTATCTGAGATTATTAACACTGCTTTATCGACTTGTTTTATTATTTTTCTCTGCGGGGTAATTGCATCACACTTTCAGTAGCAGTGGCTTTCATCTTGACAGTTCAACAACATTCATTGCGTTATTTACGTTCTTGAGCAGACAAATTTTTCATATGAAGCAATGGAATAGACTCATAAATACACTATACATATCAAATTAATTCAGATTGTGATTGAAAGTGTGTTACGCAATTAGTGCGCTAGTTGGAAAACATTTAGTTGACGCTGCAAACACGTGTCAAAATATAAACAATTAAAAATGACGAGACCTAGTAAGGCCTTTTATTCGACGGTTTAACCAATCTTTTATGTGTAAAGTACATGATTACAATCCGGAATTGTATAGATAAAATTACACCACATACCTATCAACTAATATTTCAAGAATTTATTTCGATTTTTATTAGTCTTGTTATTAAAGATTGCTTATGCCTTATAACATAATCAGTATTCTCAATTTGTATTTACACCGTATACGCACGTTTTAGATTCTGTGCATTTTTTCGCAAGCACAGCGAAAGGTAAGTATGCGGTGCATTGAACGTGACATTAAAACCAATGAGTTGCACATTTCGATGAAATTGCTCACCCATTGCGTCACAGTAGGTAGGTATTCTGAATATTAACTGTGCCAATCTTCTGTGATGTACGGAAGTTTGTAGTTTTAGATAAGCTTAATCACAGTTGTAGGTTAGCTGACGTAGGTTTTGTCAGCGGGGTTATTGCCTAACACACTAACAGTAGCAATGGCTTTCATTTTTAACCGACTTCTAAAAAAGTAGGAGGTTCTCAATTCGACGGTATGTTTTTTTTTTTTTTTGTGTGTTTGTTACGCGATTTCTCCGCCAATTGTGGACCGATTTTCAAAATTCTTTTTTTGTTCGAAAGGAGATACTTCTGAAGTGGTCCCATAAAAATTTCATCAAAAACGGTGCAGTAGTTTGGTTTTTAAACCTAAATTACTGGGAAAAATTACAACTTAAAAGTGAAAAATAAAAACTTTTTTGCAAAAAAAAACAACCGACTTCCAAAAACGACACTACAAAGTGAAAAATAACTTTAATTTCGGAAGTCGGTGGCAAACAACGAAAATGCAAACCCGACGACACCGACCTCCGAAATTAAAGTTATTTTTCACTTTGTAGTGTCGTTTTTGGAAGTCGGTTGTTTTTTTTGCATAAAAGTTTTGACAATTCAACTACATTCATTGCGTTATTTACGTTGTTGGACAGACACATTTTTCGAACATCTGACGCAATGGATTAGTTATCCTTCAAAATGATACAGATTGTGATTGCTAGTGTGTTACGCAATTAGGGTGCAGGTTCCTTTACGATGATTAATTTAATATCTTAAGGACCATTTATATCTGAGGGGAAAAAACGAAAGACTTCGAATACGTTCGAGAACAAAGCCTTGTATTCAATGGTAGTTTGGAGTTGATGGGAAAACAGTCACGCAATACTTAAAGTGGGTTAAAGAAATACGAATGCAACAATGATACTTTGTAAATGCGAGCGATTTGCTCCGGTCATGGACACTGGCGAGCCATGGGAAATTGAAGAAGGGCACAAACAGAGGCTCGTGTTTGTTCGAGCAATTTCAGACGCTTCCTGACTTGAAGAAAGGTAACCTGATGGCATTGAAGTATACGATGCTTAAATATTAAATACCGAACCAGTTGTTTTAAAATAACTGTTGCTACCGATGTGTGGGTGGGTATTTGCATTGTCTCGTGCGCAAGCAAAACATTACAGGTGTATATTTTTCATAACAATTCATGCAAGTGCATTGGATGAACTAAAACCTGTTGAATTGTCTACATACTTTAAATTAAAAATTTAGTCGTTTATTCCAAAACGAGATGATAATATTAATAGTTAAGATTTAATGAGCTGATTGTCAGAATGTCTCATTGATGTCATTGAGTGTGAGTGTAAATAACTTTTGAAATTGTTTAGAAAGTATAAAGCACAATTCATCATCCCATTAACGAGGTATATAATTAGCTACCTCGTTACGTAACAAGGCGTATTTTAATTAACTTTTAGCTGTTAGTTACTGTTAAGAACAATCGTGACAATTCATTTACAGCTCCATTGTCTTTTCGTGGGGTCTACAACATGCTAAATTGTCATGACAAATAAAATATCCAGCACATTAAGAGGCTCGTTTTGCGTGAGTCTCAAGAATAAAATATAAATGCTGTAATATTTTCTGTCTAACTCTGTTTCTCATGACCTTCCCTGCTAGCGAAGTGAGCACATAACGTAATAAACCACAGCTAGTTTGCTGTTTGACCGTTTTTATTACTTGAAATATAAACTATAGTAAGTCGAGGAAAGCTTTTTCTGTGGAAACGTATGTTGTGTTTCACGGACGTGTCTGTGATAAAGGATTATTTTTAAAGTCGGTATGTAACTGTGCTGTAAAACTGAGGAGTTGCCTCCATCGGAATAGCGTTTAATATCTTAAAATACAAAAGAGTTTCAAAATAATTATGGTGTTTTTTATCGTTGAGGGTTTAATAAGCTTAAGATCTTCCGGATTCGAAAGTTAATTAAAATCAGGTCTGTTACTAGGACAATGTTCCATGATGTCTTTGCATCTTATTATTGCATCTAAACTAATACTTCAGAATATAGAAAATAACAGAAGGCGCATACGACCCAAGAATCACCGGGGCACCTGCCTCTCTTTTCAAGCGCGGAATATAGCTAGCTAAATTGTTCTATTTGCGTTTGCGTTTTATGGTTTTACCTGTATACAAGCTTAAACAAAAGATAACTTACCCTGTAGACTAGGTGCAGACGCGGGCGCAGCAGGTGGTGGCTGCAACGGCGTGGGCGGCGGCCTGCGCCTCCTAGGCACATGTAACCCCGGCGCTGACGCCGCCCGAGTCGCCGTTCGGAACCCGGGCGCACGGTACCGGGCCGACTTCACCGGACCAGCCGGTACTGTGTTCGTACCCGTGATGGACGGCAGCCGGGGTAGGGAACCGGCGCGTTGTTCTTCCTCCGACTGGAAAATAGAGTTAATGTTAGTTTATGGATAGGTTCTTCTTCGACTCTTACTACACGAGAGTGCTTTGGTGAAAATATTAGCCAGTCAGCAAGGTGGTAGCGGTGCTCGTTGTCAATTGCTACCTACAGATACAGTGTGAGGTAGTTGGGAAATAAGATTAATAAAAACCTTGATAGATACTACCCATGATCTGAAATCCTGCTTAAAACCTCGCGATATTCAGGAACCCTTTCCCTAAATTGGGATGGTGTAATAAGAGAAAGGGAGGAAGAGTCCCTATAAAAAAAAATATCACCTAAATATCGGGCGCTAAATAACGTCTACACGTTATTTAGCGCCTGATATTTAGGTGATATTTTTTTTAACTGCCTAAAACCCCTATTTACACTACTGTAAATTTTTAGGCAGTTGTCTATAAGATACTCTTTATCACTAATTTAACTTTGCGAGGTATAAGTAAAACTTTAACATCAGAAGAAGAAGGTCTGTACGTCTGTTTTAAAGATAGAGAGATAGGCGTTGTTTAATTAAGTAATAAATACTTAATTAAACAACGCCTATCTTTAAAAGAGACGTACAGACCTTGTGAAGTCACTTTTTTGTTCTAAAAAACGAGCACCCAGCGCTTGTTCAGCTTCACAAACCGGCTAGAACAATTGGACCACATAAATTCATTCGAAAAACCACCCTATGTGGCCAAATATCACAATACAAGTAATAAAGGCGAAAGAGGAGCTTCGATGAGGTAAGAACACTAGAGTAGTTAGGTTAAGTGTATTTTAAGGGGTGATTGCTATTAGTTGAGTCATTTCAAATTAATTGTGTTATTACTAATGATGATGATAAGATTTACCTTATCTGTTTAACGTCAAGTGCTACTTATCTACAATCAGAAGTCCTATGCAGGTGCCACTTAATCTACCTGTCAGTGCAGTAACTATTTACTAAGGTTATTAGGTTAGTCTAGTGACTCTCTGAACATAGTTTTCAAATTGTAACATAATTATTATCTTAGAAACATGTATTCTTTTTTTTCTAAAACATACACAAAGAAAAAATCACATACACTTTCAGTTATTGTGAGTTCGTCACTTACAGAAGTGCACAGCACTAAGTCCTATTTGTAAAATAATTTTGAGGAAGAAAGTGCAGGCAAAAACAAGCTCAGGGGCGATGACTTCACAGGTAAAAATAATTTAGAAGTTTCTGATTAAGAAAGTAATACATATTATGTTAATTTTGTTACCTATTGCTCTTTTTCTAGGTATATTATAGAAAGTCGTATGTGCTCATCAACAATAAATAATATAGTACGCGCATACACACAATGTATTGTAATTACGTTCAATATTTACATCACTATGCATACCTAATGCAATTGTAGCCTAGGTTCAATTCTATAGAAGTATAGGACTATAATTATTATAAGTAACTACTTATAGTACAACTGTACTACCGATTACTTTTCCTAAGGCTTATAGTTAACTGGCACGTACAGACGCCAGCACATAAAGCTACAATCTATCTGTTAAATTTCTTTAATAGATTTTCAACTTTATCACTAAAGCATTAAGGTTCAAGGTTGACTGTGAAAATTTGACAGTTTCGGGTAGCTTGACCTGCTGGCGTCTGTACATAAAAACTTAAGTGTGCCAAATATAGGGAATTGTATGTTAATTAAAAGCAATAACAAGTGCGCGAAATCACATTAGTTTCGTTCACATTATGAATGACACATTTACTTACAATAATGTAGGTATAAACTAATAATCGAATCGATTATTGGTTTAAGTGGTTGGAATTGCACATAGAAGTAATCTGATCTTCTGAGTACTGGGAAGGTCTTAGAAAACTTTAGTCTAGCACAGGAGGAGGGCCTTGCTTTGCAGATATTTTATAAGGAACCTGTTTTGGTGTACAACAGTGTTCATAATCTCAGATAATTTACATTCCATCGCCACTTTATCGTTATTTACTTTATGGCTGACTGTTCCATCGCCAGATAACTTTTATTCGAGGAATAAAATTGACGTTTGTCAGTTTTTGTATGAAATAACTGCCCAAATTTCAAAATTATTCTTCGAATAAAGTAATCAGATGATTGAAAAATCGATTTTGTATGGATGAACTGTCAAAAATTCAAAATTATTCTTCTGATAAAATTATCTGGCGTTGGAAATATCACGATTTTCGACTGATCATTTGTAACAAAAAAGTCCTAATAAGTTTTTGGTTGCAATAGAATTTGAACTTTGTTAAGTATGACATTCAGTTCATTGTTTCATAATTTGAAAATTATCTCAAATTCATCAAAATTTATTTTAGGAATTTCTATTTTCAAAATAGGTTCTTTACTAAACTGTACAGGTACTTTTGAAAGCTCTTAAGTAACATTTTCTTACGTTTAAATGTTTTAACTTAAGGTTACTTTAAAAAGCAAATTATAATTAATGTAAACAAGATTTTACACAAAAGTAAACGTGCCAGAGGACTCTAGGGAACTACACGCTTCACACTATCAGTCAAATATTTATTTATTTACAAGCCTACGGTATCTCTTATGTGATCACAAACAGCTCTCTGAGGCAATCTTTTATCTACTAACATGCGTTCTTGAACGCAGTGGTAATATCTACATGACATTGACATTTTCGAAATACTTGCGTCCCAAATAAATTGATATGAAGAAACTGCCTTGAATTGAAAAGTTGCCGATGTTTTGTAAAAACTCACTTTAACATACGTGACAGGAAAGTGTAAACACACAAATGAGTAAGTGACTTCTTTGTGTTTTTGTGTGCATGAATGCTAATGTTTGTTTTGATTGCATCTTGTGTTGTGGGATGTTATTTTTATTGTGTATTATGGATGTTTATTTTAAACTTGAGATTTTGTTGTCTTACCTCAGCATCTGGTGCGGAGGCGCGACGTCGTCCGCGCCACAGCCTGTCCTCACTGCCTCCAATCGCTCCACAACTCCTCGAATGGGATTTCTGTGCTACCAAGTCAGCTCCCGCGGGCGAACGCCGGGATTCTCCACCACCACCCAACGTACCACGAGAATCAGCCGCCAGAAGAGCCGATTCAAAACTACCACGCCACGAAAACCTCTCACAATCACTCGCGACACTACCTCTACTCGCTGTTGGCTCCAGGATGTCATGAGATCGACTCCGCGCTAGCGCCCCCGGCTCGGACGCACTATCGTCATCTGTGCTTGGCGATGCACCACCCGACACTTCATGCATTAATGCCACTAGCCTGCCACCGATATGCCTCATCACTTTCCCGAACATCGGTGGTGAACCTTCCCCAGCCCGGCCCAGCGTCGCCGCCAGCCTTCGATAAGCTCCGACTGCATCGCGCTCCAGCGAACCCGCGTCGTTATTTCCTCGATCAAATTCATCAATTATTTCGCGGCAGCTATCAGATATCTGTTTCCTCAGCGCAGACCGAGTACCAGCTGTGTTGCCCTCTAAGTCAGAACCGGCGTAATCGGATGAGTCGTATGAATCACTCCACGTGTCCTCACTCGACAAATACTCCACTATTTCACGCACTTCTTCGTCCCGTATACCCGGCACTGTTTTCATTAACCTGGTTAATTCACTTTCAAAGTATAGAAGTTGAGGTGGCTTCGGGGGACGGGAAATCTCTGTGGAGTTTGAATTAGACGATGCCGGAGTAGATGTCCGGACATTGGTCGTGTGTATCATTGTTTTGAAAAATTGTCGCATTTTGGTCATCATAAGATTGGTTTCCTCATCAGACGACCAATTGTTAAAACTATCTTTACGTACTAATGGACTTTGCGGCGGGCGGGATGACGGTGGAACTTCCACACGTTCTTCAATATCAGGTCGGATTTCTTCGATAATTTCTTCTAATTCTATTTTAGGTTCATGAGATCGTGTAAAATCAGAACTAGAATCTCCATTTCTTAATAAGTCATCACAGCTACCGACGAAACCACTATCCCTACTAGTTTGTTTTTTAGATTCAGAGAGTTCAGATCCAAGCGGTGGGAATTCAGGTCGGGGTGATAGTCTACCGTCTTCGCCCTCCGAAACAGATCTAGTATCATCGCGTGTTTCTTCGGTAAACTCAGCTGATTGTCGTCGTTCATCGGCGGGTGATCCACGTGGCTTTTTGTTTTGTTTTTTTCTTTTCGATTCGCCTTGCATGTCAAGCCTTTCAGAGGAGTCATGTCTGTCCTCCGTCTCTGTACTGGAGGCGTCGGACACTTCCTGATTATCCTGCGAAGGTTCGTCCCCCGTTAATAAATTATCGAGTGAATTTGAATGTGACCGCGGAGTTCCACGGGCACGAACTAGCCTTTTTCTGCGCTGTTCAGGACTTTGTCTGCCTTCACTATCACTACCGACACTTCCAGAACCGTCTGAATCACGCCGTTCTTGATTAAATCCCATGAAGCCAGAGAGAAAATATTTTTCTAACCGTGACGACACTAGATCATCACTGTCACCACTTCTTTTCGGTTGCTCGTTATCAACAATAGATTCAGCACCTTCACTACACACACTTGATGTTTCAGACACTGCTTCCTCATCATCGCGAACATTTCTGCCATCACCCAAACCGAAGAAAAAGTATTTCTCTAACTCCGTTGCGGATATAGGTCGTGGTTTTTTTGTTGTTTGTTCCGTTTCGCTTTCTTCGCAACTTTCTTCGACGATGGTGTGTAAAGTGAAGTCTATGGAACGTCTACAGTAGGCGAAATCCTCCCCCCGCATGGGAAGCGAGGCTTCATCCCCGGAATCGGTGTCAGAAGGTGAGGTGGCCTCGTCCTCGTTGTGGCTGACGTCCTCGACCCACGAGTCATCGTCTGCGAGCCCCTCCTCGAGGCACACGACCGCCGAGAGAGTGTCGGCATTGCTAACAACAGTCACTCCGCCCGAAGGCTGTGGCGTTTCGTCGTCGGATATTCGTTCGTCTGTTTCGTCTTGTTGCACGTCCGGGCTAGGGTCCGATTCACTTTGTGAATTGGTGTGGTGCACTATAACTTCCCGCATGAGCCGCGTCGTGTCTGACGTGACAACGGAGACGCGGTCGTGCGTTATCATAACGCGGCTAGTGAAGCGCGCGGAACCGTCCGCACAAGCCGTACGCGAGCGGCAAACTGTTGTCGCGGCAGGTGCGCACGCGCTCCCCTCCGCGTCGGCGCAAACCGGCCTGCCGCTGTGCATTTTCTCCTCCTCTTGTTCCTCCATTAATTCTTTCTTCAATAGTTCACTGAGAGTGCGTTCAATACCTTTAAACAGGTCTATTTTTTCCGCGGACGATGAACTTGTGTTATCGTGACTGGGCTCCGGTGAAGGTGCTAATTTAGTTAATGAGTCCGGTTGAATTTCTGCAGAATTTAATTCGTTATTATTATGTCTCTCGTTAGCTAATTCTACCGAGAATTTTACTTTCACGTCCGCCAGTGAATCGTAGTCAGTGTTTTCAGATGATATACTTTGATATCGATTAACGTCACTATCTGTGTTATTTTTCTTATCTAGATCATTACTCGAGCTCGAGCTACAACTTGCATTAAAACTGTTAAATCTTTCACACGTTTCACTTTGTAGCATATTTTTGTCACAAAATTTGAAGAAGTTATGTTTTCTGGATCCTTCCTGGCTGCTGTCGTCATCACTATTATTTTCGTAGGGAATAACAGAATACTCTTCTGTAAAATTAACAGAGTCCAAAAGCACAATGTTTGAGTTTTCAGATCGTGGTGAAAAACTTTCATTTGAGTCGCCACTAACATTTGCTTTATTTTGCCCAGCTACCTCGACCGCGATTATTTCTAAACTATCGGATTTTTTGTCATAGGAATCATCACAATCTATGCCACTACTGTCAGCATTATCCTCGAGGTCTGAAGATGAGTCAGCCGGGTTAACAACAAAAACTCTTGAAAATCTGCCGCCGCCACCTCCCGAGTCATCGGAGTCCTCGTCTGACGTCGCTGGTTCCTCAGGGGCGCCGCTTGTGAGGTCGTAACTTCTTCGAGCTACACCCTGCTCTGAGTCACTTGAATCAGCTGACTCATTCGAGGAAGGGAAAGCTTTCTCCGCTTCCAAGTGATCCGGCATAGCATTAGCTGGACCTGATAATAACGATAAAGAGTCCTCCTCGGCAATCACCTTGATTCCGACTGACGGTTCATTTTCAACTGAGTGTTCGATATCCTTATCGTCGTTATCGTTATCGCGGGGCTCCGGCGCTTGTGACGCCTCGGACTGTATCGCTTTATCAGTTCTTTCGACGGTGGTCATCTCGAGTTTAACTGTCTGTGGTGCAGCAGCGGAGGCGGTGGCGGTGGCGGCGGCGGTGACGGCGACGGCTGCGGCCGTGGTGAACCGAGCGAGGGTTGCGGCATCGAGAGGCGCTAGGCCGGGGTATGTGTTCCAGTGTGGCGTGGGTGGTGTTTGCGTGGGGAAGGCGAGTAGAGCAGGCCAGAGGGCGGCGGGTACGGGTACGGGGACGGGTACTGGGACCGCGACTATTCGGGGCTCGGCGCCGCAGGAGCAAGGTCGCGGGCAAGCCTGTGGCGCGTGCTTGGCAGGTGGTGGGATAGGGTGCGCCGCCGACGCGCCCGGCTCGAAGTAGTCCCAGTCGCAGTCGTCGGGCGCGGGCGGCGCGGCGGAGGAGGCCGTGGATGACGAGTCTTCCGTGTCCTCGCGACACGACGAGTCTGAGCTCAGGAACACGAGACGGTAGTCCTCGGGACGCATGCGACCGGCCTCTGGTTCGCTAGCCTCGCCCGGTTCACTGTTGACGCCCCACTCTGAAAATGAAAACAATATGTTAATTTATTTGTGGCAATATACGTCTGTAGATAGGCATTAAGTAGAAATATCATCATAAAGGGTAAAATGTAACATAAACTCTCATGTCGCTTGTCCAGAAAAGATTGCTAGTCGTAATAAAACACGTTATACAGGTAAGTTCAAACCAGTTCTAAAACTTGTATAGAATACATACACTAACCTGTTATTCAAGTGTGTATGTACATATGTATTTATTTATTTTATTACCTATGCATGTTTTATTTGTACAAGATATTGTGAAATGAAACAATAACAAACGCCTCCAGTATTTTCTGAGCAACGAGCGTTTGGGACCGTTCACGATTAACAAATCAGCCTATACTGTTCCCACTGCTGTGACACAGGCCTCCTGTCTGTGAGAGGTACTGGGCCATAATCTATCACGCGGGCCATGTACAGGTTGGTGGATGTCACATATGTTTGAATTTTTGGTTCTAGGACATGCCGGTTTCCTCACGATGTTTTTCTACACCGTTTGGAGAGCAGCGGTGATGAAATGAAACACACAAAGTAAAGTACCTGCCTGGGGTCGAACTCACGACCTACAACTCGTAAGTCGGGACCGATCGATATCCGTGGGACCGATACAGTTAGGCCACCTCTGTTCCCATATAAATGTTTTATTATTACAAGATAATGTGAAGAGAAACAATAAACAATTTTAATAAACAATAACAAACGCCTCCAGTTTTTTCTGAGCAACGAGTGGACGTCTAGTTATACGTTATGTACAAAGCATAAGGCGTTTGGGATCGTGCACGTTTAATAATGTTTAATGTAAAGAGCACTAAAAACGAAGACACAGCCACTAGACCTTATAAAGTATACAGACAACCATTTGATAGTTATTCTACACATAAGCCGAAGATTAAGCCGATATCTGCCTGCCTACCGTAACGAACTCGTACGCAAGCACCTCGATTGCCTGCTGGTAACAACAATAGAAATAGAACAGCAAGTCCAAGAGTCCGGAATGTCATGTTTGAGATTGCAATCATGCTAATATTGGATCTGTAGAAAGCACAACGGATGGGTGGCCCGAGCCGCGCAGGCGCAGCGCAGCGCGTGTCGTGAGTCGAAAGCGACGTGTTACACGAACCTATCTCAGCAAAGCGGGGTGTTTTATTTGTCCATTTATATTTAGGATAACAATAGATCATGTTTTTCTTGGATAAACGTATAAAGGAAACTATGATTTAGATTAACTTTTTGCGCTACGTTTTGGAAGTAAACTGAGCGAGAATCTAGAATAAGGCAACCAAATTGCTAGCGAGATATTTGACAGATAAGCCAGCATTTGGAGACGCTTATTTACTCGATCTAATTTTGTGATCTTTTAAAAACCTACTAGGCATATTTTGGTAATTTAATACGAGCCAAAAAAAAATCAAACTGATGAGAAGTGTCGCTGCAAGCAAATATGCATTCATGAGAATGAACAAGGCTAAAATGTATCATTATTTTATTATATCGCCTGCAGCTTTAGACCGACTGGAAAATATTTGCATACAGCACCTACAGTTTTCTAGATTTCGAGGGAAACGGCATAATAATATATTATAATAACTTTGACTTATTAATGGTTCATAATTCATTTTTATTGCCGATAAGAGCAATGCATTAATTAACTTTCTAGGATGAAATCAGATAAAATGTTGTTTATTTCTTTTTTAGTACCTAATTTTATGTTATTCGTAATTTTAAACAATAACTTGACTTATCGTTATGGATATAATGCGTGTGCTTCACTAGTCTCGCGGGGCATTAAACTCTGCGATCTAATAAAATCCTTTGAATTTATTTTTTCTTGGGAGATAAGACGCACTCTTTGAAGCCTACATAGTATTAGTTTACGAATCAAAACCAACGTACATATCATACGAGTATTAAACAAAATCGGGGATAAGTGTGGTCTTGATTATTTTCCGTGTAGATTTCTATGGGTCGAAGACTAGTAAGACTGGGGCCGTTTATTCCAAAATTCCAGTTATTCTTTAGTCGGTGACAGAAACCGACTCTGGAGGTCTACTTACTCCCTAAACTCGAAATCCGTAGTTTCGGCTGAAGTTACGGGCGGCCCAACATAAGAATAATGATGACAGTAGGATTTGACAGTTGTCCCAATGTATTTCATTTCACCTGTCAAAGAAAATTTTTTTTTATTTTTTTTATTCGGAAAAAGTTAATCATTCGTGTGTAGGGCGGGTCCGTGTCCTCGGCTTGCGTATCTTTGGTTTGCTGTTTCCGAGGAGGAGGTACAGCCAAAGAAAAGCGTTACAAAAAAGGCATTTCTTGTTAATGTTCTACTCAATGGATTCGTTGTATAGTTTAGTTACGAGTAGACATTTAAGTGCCTGTCAGTAGTCAGATAATAATACAAAGTGTATGTAGGCGCCTCACGTGTGTTATATCTAAGTAGCTAATCTTCATGTACCTACACCTATATAATTGTTTACGAGTACACAACACGCTACTGCCTTTTAGAGAACGTCATGCACATGATGTGAATGTAATTACTACTAATGTAAGCATGTATACACGCTATGGTTTTTGTATCACTGCAGATGAGACTTAATTGATTTTAATTCGCATTACAACTGAAACTTATAACAACGTGTATTGTTCTTCCAGATGGTAAAATAGGGTGCATTTCGAGGTCCGATCCTGAGCAGAAAGCGATCAGCTGTCCCAATCATAGACACAATAAAATGTATTTGTGTCACGCATAGTTTTACGATAAATAAGAGAACGTTAGTTTCTGTACTGTCAGCCATTTTGTTTCAAGTTGCGAACAGGGTGACTCAAGTTTACCCATCCCGTTTCTGATGACGTCAATTAAGTTAATTACATCCTTCAGCTAATTGAATGTTATGGTCCATGCAGATACATTGCCAAATATCAATTAATTTATTATTATATTGCTTCATAGATAAGCACAATAGATTTTTCTATCAGTTTCCACAAGGGCCGTAAACTGCAGCTTACGAGTCTGCTGACCTCAAAGCGGAATGAGACCGTGAAGATACGTATCTTCGCTCTTATTACGTAAGTAAATATACGCATTAAAAACATTACCCTCCTTTAAGTTATTGTGGTCAGATAAAAATAACAAACAAAGATTTCCCTGGTGAATTTGTGTAACTCATGCAGGGAAATCTTTGTCGGTGCAAAACAGACATGCAATTCGGTCATTGGATTAGCTAACTCCTAAACTCGGTTCAACCTACCCAATTGCTACTAAAGAGGCCTGCTTTCTGACCACTTTTTGCATCTTTGACATTTGTTTCACTTACGATGTAAAAGCTGCGTTATTTGTCCAATGAAACAAAAGCAAATTACCTCTAGCTAATAAATTAGCTAGAGGTAATTTGCTTTTGTTTGGTATGGACTATGTATGGTACATAATATTATCTATAATATTATCTAATAATAATAAATATCTTTAATATTATCTATAATATTATGTAGCATACATAGTTGGAAAGCTGTGGTGGCCTGGTGGTAATGGCTGCGACTTACAAGTAGGTTCGCGTGGGTACCCAGACAGGCGCTTTACTTTGTTGAAATTATTTCATCACCACTGCTCTCAAAACGGTGAAGGAAAACATCTTGAGGAAACCAACATGTCCAAAAACGAAGATAATGTGACATCTACCAACCCGCACTAGGCCTACGTGGTAGATTATAGCCCACTACTTCTTGAAGAGCGGAGGCCTGTGTCACAGCAGTGGTAACATTATAGGATGATTATGATTAATTGATTATGTAGACATAGTTGTGTCGCAAAATCGGTACAAAGCTGAACAATAATCGTGTATTTATAGAGGCCGTTGAATACAATACTTAAAATTGAACACAAAAAATGCATGCTAGCTATGTGGCATATTTCTGTTACATTCCGTCTATGGACAATCACGCCCGATGGCAATAAAATGAGACAGGCCAAGGCAAAGGTCTAGCATTATTAGCCTATAATGTCCCCACTGCTGGGCTACAGGGAGTGGGCTATAATCTACCACGCGAGCCCAGTGCCGGTTGGTAGATGTATGTCTTCGATATTTTTTTTTTTGTTCTAGGTCATGCCGGTTTCGTCACGATGTTTTCCTTTATCGTTTTGAGAGCAGTCTTGATTGAACTATTTACACAAAGTAAAGCGCGTTCGCACCTGGGTTCGAACCCACGACCTGCAACTCGTTAGTTGGGGCCGTTAATACTGGGCTACCACTACTCGCCAAGGCGCTTGCCAAAACAATATTTTTGTTTGCCTAAATTAAAATGGAGGTTACTCCACATAGGGAATTAACACCATCAATCGGATGGCCTCATTGTAATCAAATCAGCATTCAAACGGACAATGAAAGTAAGAGCTGGGCATACGTTGGCGCCGGCTCAAGGCTCGGTTGCCTAACTCGGCGCACGTGGGATGCGAGGAGGTAGCGAGGCCGTACCAGATACAGTTCGTACATGTCCTTAACATTACCGTGTGTTACTTAACTCGAGCACAGCATGAGTTCCAAGTGTTGTAGATAACCTATATGATATCAAAGGTACTTCAGACCAACGCAACGCCCTAATTTGCCACCACTCTCGATTCTCGCAATCGTGAACGCCTTGAGTGTTATTTTGAGTGGCAGCATAAGTTCAACGCAGATTTGCCGAGTATCAATATTATTATATAGCAGGTAGCCAGGGTGTAGGATTGAACCTGAGGTACCTATTATTGACAATACAACCATTGTTTTACCTAAGATAGAACAAATGGTTCCGGTATCCTAGCAATGATACCGCGTGTGCTTTAAAATCTTCCCAATAACCCAAGCAGGGCTTTCTACTGGCGATTTATCCAAAGTCTTCTTTACACTTTGGCTGTAGAAGGACTAAGGGTATGTTTTCTTAAATATGATGAATTGGAACCCAAATCAGGACTTTGAGGAATTGATTAGGTTTGAAATCTTTAAGCCTTTTAAGGAAAAAGTTTAATAAAAAAAACACGTGTTCAAATTTTACGTTACACCAGAATGAATCATACTTTTTGGAAATTCCCCATTAGCGATTTTTTTTTATTTTTTGGCAGACAACCATGTTTAGAATTCAAAGTTCCTTAAATGTATTATGCAGGTCTTGGATAGGTTACTAATATTACCAACTTGTTTGAAGCTTTACAGCATTTGTAATGTTCTATTTAACTCAAAAAACACCCTTTACGGTTTCAAGGGATTCATTAAGTTTTCCAAGTAATATTTACTAGGGTAGGTACTTTAAACTCGCTTCCTTCAGCAACATTCTATGTATAAACACCCGAACAAGTATAAATAGTTTAGTTTCAGACCAGTTCACTATTACGAAACCGTTCGCTTAGCTAACCTAGGCTGCCTTTGTATATCCTATTGTTTCACATAATGCTGCTAAACACAATATATGTGGATCAGATGTTATCGATAGACTTTCTAGTGTTCGTGGACTGAACTTATCTGGCAATAAACGCTCCGATGCTTCAGATAGTTCTGAACCAGTGGGGTTTTATGGTGCGCCATATTTCAACACTGCAACGCACTAGAAATGTTTGAGGTTGCATTTAGATTGCACTTAAATTAACACATGCTGGACAATTGGTATTCGTTATTGTTAATTGCAGGAAATAAGGATTTGCGGAGGTATTTTAAGAAAATAGATAACTCGATAAGGATTGAAATAACCAGCAAGTTGAAGCCAAACAAGAGAATAGAAAAGAACGAAGTTAGGACGTTCATTATGGCAGGCAGCCTAATTCAGGTTTATAATTCCATAATCCTATTAGGAGAAAGACCATTAGCAAGTTTTTACAATTACGCATTTAGAACACCACTATATCTTCAGGACTCATGCATCACCCTCACAACAGCGCGAGGGGGAGGAGAAGGACATCAGAAAAGAAAACTTATTTGTTAGTGTGTTCAACACTGCGAAACGTTGTTGTTTGTAATGTTACAGATAGATATGGGGTGCTTGTAAGGACACCCGCATTCTATAGTAAATTACTGATAATAATAATGGTCGGGTCTGTAAAATATTTAGTCAAATGTTCTCTTGAACTCCACACACACTCACTTCAACCCACGTTCGTTTACCTTCAACTGTAGCTAAAAAGTGCATAGTCGACTAATGAATAAGCAGTCATATTTTCAATGCGGTCAAGGACCTATTTATGGCTTACTTGATCATTACGTATAATTATTATCATTAATAATTAATTATACAACTTTTGCTGAGCTAATTGGTAAGTCAGACTGCCATAAATTATAAAACACGTAATGCCAACTAATCTGTGGTTAATGGTCGTCTGATGCAGACCATTTATCCAGCAAGAAACAAATTTCTTTTGTCCATACTAGAAACATCATGAATAAGCAATATGTAGATTGGAGATATCACATTTTCTGAAGAAACAATTTATGTTAGAGTTGACAACAACAGATGTTTTGTTTTGTGATGAATGACGATTATCTATACTAATAATGAAGCTGAAGAGATTGTTTGTTTAAACGCGTTAATCTCTGAAAATACCGGTTGGATTTGAAAAGTTCTATTTGCATTTGATAGCCCAATTTTTGAGGAAGGTCATAGGTTACATAAGATTGCACTAGGACCCTTAAGAGCCGAGCAAAAAGATAAGAAGTCAGGAAGAACGCTAGGCGAAAAGAAATAGCTCGGGCAGGCGATGCGATGCGACAGAGTGGGTCGGGGGAGCAAGAAACTTTACGCGGACGAAGTAGCGGGCAGAAACTAGTTTGCTAATATTCTTTTGGACCATCAAAGCCTCAGGTAATTTGTTAGTATGAAACAATGAGACCGTCCACTGGGCGTCCCAACAGACCGTTACAATTAACGGTCACGGGGGATATTGTCATTAAACACCACGCTTGGCAGGCACTTTGGCGATCGCATTTTTATTACCATCACTTAACTGATTAATTGTTCTTTTTCTGGGAATGCTTTAATCGCCTTTCAGAGGAGAATAAGAAGAACCATAAATCAATTTAGTTTTTAAGATAATAATTTTTTACCTGTATTCCTCGAAGGGTTAAGCAGAGGTGTAACTTAGTACACCCACATGCTCCGTCTCCTCTTATGAAATGGAGCGTCACACCAAAATACGCAAGTTTCTGAGATTAGAATTGGTCAAAAGTAACTATGATTGGCCAATCATTTGCTTTTATAGTTGATTAATCAATCATTTTACAGTTTCTGCTTTTCTGAATGTCTTTCTGCAGATTACGTTTGATTATTTTGGTTAACTTTATGACTTAATAACGTTGTCTCACGTTTTTGATTGAAATCGTAAATCTGTTGTCCAATCTTATCACGATAAGTTTTTGACTGAAGTTCATAATGGAAATAGACTTTCGATATGGAACAGTTTAACAAGCAAGTTGAAGCCAAAGAAGAGAATAGAGAAGGAAGAGGGTGGGGGGTTTTAATTGTGGCAAACAGCCCAAATCCAGGTTAATAATTCCACAATCCTATTATGAGAAAGGCCATTAATTTTGTAAATAAACGCAATAAATTGTGAATATAATATCTAGCCTACTTAGACGGCTCTCAAATTTAATGTGAAATAACGGAATCAAACAATCCAAGTCAGCGACCAAGATAATGATCATTATCTTTGTATTTTTTGTGCACATCACATTTAAAGGAGGCTACAAATTGGCTGAATTTTAAAGCTTTGACTTAAAAAATCATTCGTGTTGTGTACATTTTGAAGAGCTTCAGTAAATTGACGACTAGAGGGATAAAAACTAATGTTGAATGGCTAGCCTTTTTATTAAGTCATCGTGGCCGTCTTGATATAAAGTTAGAAACAATAACCCGTCTGATGCTAGGCCAGTTCCAAACCTTACGTCATCTTCAGCCCATGTGGAATTGATTCTTAATTTTACTTGTTTGACTTAGCATGAAATACAACTGTTGTAGCGTGTATGCCAAATGCTGAGAACTCGTCATATTTTGCACTATGTTTACATCCTCTTATAAACTGACTACGGTATGTTAACAAAGCGTTCGGTTGGACGATAAATACTATACATTTGCCATTATAAGATTAGCAAAGACGTTGCGCAATTTGATAGTACGTCTAATCCATTAAACCGCTTTTCGATATCCAATTACTTCCATACCCTTAGTTACTTACCTATTTTCGTCAGTGAATTGCTACGGCTTCCTCGCAAGGTTTCGCTTAAAGTTCACAACACGGGCTGTTTTCAAAAACACAGTTCCAACCGTTCATTAAACTGGCCGGAAACTTGAAACTTTATTGTTTTAGCAAACTATCATGAAATTATGAATTGGCGGCACTTGTTGATTCGTTTTTTGAAAATTCGAACACATTGTCACAGATAAAACACTTTTCGGTCGTTTTTTTCGGATTTTTGTTTTTTTTTTTGTCAGGTTGGTTAGGGCTCCGGAGTGCGGGCGCGGGGCTGAACGCGCAAGCGGATGTGCGGAGCCGGCCGGCCGACTGCTGCGCTCGACCGACACAGTGTTGCCCCCTACTCGATTGTTTGTACTGTCGAGTTTTTGTCGAGCTTGTTGTAAAAGGTGGAGTGTTTATTTTGATAAAGGGTGTTAAGTTGAATGGACATTTTGAAATACGGATAGTTTGGTGCCACCCTTTTTTTACTAGACATTTTGATGACAATATCGGTGATGTTATAGTTTGAAACCGAAACAATAATATTTCATTTGCTTTGTAATAGATTTGACTGGTTTTAAAGTAGGAACTAAGTAGTTATCTGTAAAACATTTATTAACTTGCCTAAAACAATATTAAGCTGTAAAATATTTAATCACTAGTCCTGTTAAATAAACTTCACTGCGATACCAGGATCGGTTTTAATAAAATACTTATGGATGTTTAATGTTTATCGATAGTAAATATCGACTTTTACGCGTACTAACAACGTGACTCACCTCGCGTCTCAACGCCAACAACAAAACGTTTACCAGAACCAAAGTGACGTAAGTGACCGGTAACGAGTCGGCAAAAACGCTTTACCTCTGCCGAGGGCCAAACTTCAATACAAAAAACAGTCGGAAAGCGCCTGGCGTTTACGACCAATGTAAATTAAGTTCCTCCGAACAATGAACTTGCACTGGCGAACTAGACCAAACACCGCGACCACCACTTGTATATAGAACAAGTTCGTTTTAAAAAGAATACGTTTGGATGTACAGGTACGTAGGAGGCTCTATGTACCCACGCACACACGCGCAACAGTTAACTAAGTACCTAAAACTAAAACAAAAACTTTAACTGTACTAACGTTACGATGTCACAGTTTCCTACCATTCAACAAAGCGTGAATGCTTCAATGTTTTTCAGTCCAAAAAAGACTTATAATTCAAGAATATAAGTTTTTGTAAATCTTTTTTGTCGTGTGTAGAGACGAACCTTGTGGAGTTTGGAGGTCATGAAATCAAATTAATAGTGAACGACGCTGCAAAAAGTACTATTAAATGCCATTAAAACTATGAAGTAAGCTTGTATCATCCGTGTACTTCCAAAGAAGCAAAATAGCTGCGTGTTTATTTAAAACCAGAAGCAGATGCAATGAGTAATTACAAAATAATGAGTTATTACGCCCACATTATCAATTTTAATTAGCGATATTATCTGTAATTCTGTTTTATAATATGCTTCTTTTTGCAACATATTAATGAACATAATTTCGTTGAAAATATCTTAATTCCATACAAAAGACTTCAACGATCTAGAACAAATTGCAACTATATTTTTGAACGTAACTTTTATGACTGGGCAAAACTAATACAACATATGTATAATATAAATAAGAGTATATATATATGTCCATGTGGCTGATTATGATGATGATAATGATATATGTCGATATATTGTGTCCTTATTATACAATATATTAATAATGTAATTACATCTTTATTGTAAGAAAATCATGATTACAACACTATTAGTACGCAAACATATCTTGACTGCTACGAAAGTATCGATAATGATAATTTTATGCTTATCTTTCAATAACATTGAATTTGATATTGTTATCATAATCTCGTTGTGGTTTTGGATCCCCTAGTTAGAGTAGGTATGTTGTTAATTGGAAAATAGGATAGAGAAAGAATGAGAGTCCTATTGAGTTTGAGTTGAAAAATTACTCACAAGCCGAAATATTTCCGAACAAAAAGGAATAGGTAGCTGCACCCGAATTGCGTAACACACAATTAATCGGAATCGGTTTCATTTTGACAGTTCAACAACATTCATTGCGTTATTTACGTGTTGAGCAGACAAATTTTTCGAACTTATGAAGCAATGGATTAGCAATTTGCTTCAAAACGATTCAGATTACTATTTCTCCAAATCTTCAGCATGTGATTTAGATATCACCTCAGAAAGTAAGAACGAGAAGTGCATAAAAAGATCGTTGCAAGAACTAGAAAAGAGTGATAAGTACTTTATCTTTTTTATGTTTTGTTCTTGAGACTTGAACACGAACGGCGTAATTGATATATCTCATTCATTAATTTCATTTTAATTTTTTTCTCATTTATTTTCTGACGTTTCATAAGTGCCCATGTAGGTTTATGTAAAATAAAATATTTTGATTTTAAGTCCATACTCCATAGTAATCTATACATATAAAATTCAAAGTCCCGACTGACTGATTGACTGACTGACTGACTGATAGATCAACGCACAGCCTAAACCGCTGGTCCTAGAGACATGAAATTTGGAGGGTGTTTTTCGTGAAGAGTAGGCATCCACTAAGAAAGGATTTTTCGAAATTCCACCCCTAAGAGGGTGAAAAGGGGGGAATTCGTTTGTATGAAAAATCTTATTCCTTGAGTTAATAAACTTGAAACTTGGCAAGAATACTTGCCTAAGTAAGTAATAAAGTTTATCATTATAAGTTTTTCAAAATTAGCCCTCAAAGGGGGATATAGAGGTGTGAAGTTTGTGTGGAAGAAATTGAATGCGCGGTCCGAGTAACTCGAAACTCAGTATTGATAGTTTTGACAGAAAATAATTAATAATAAGTATGTAAAGTTGTCGAAAATTTACCACTGACGGGACAAAAAGGGGTAATTCAGTTTTTAAGGGGAGGATTTGAACTTGAAACTGTATGTTACATTTTCACGCCTAAACCACTGAACTTCTGATTTGGCGTAGAGATAGATGGCATCCTGGGGGAGCACATACATTTTAGCCTGTTAGCACGTTCCCGTGGGATAATTTCCGACATCCACGCGGGCGAAGCCGCGGGCAGAAGCTAGTAATATTATAAATTCGAAAGTAACCCTGTCTGTCTGTCTGTATTTTACCTTTTCACGCCTAAACCACTGAACGGATTTCGATAAAATTTGATAAGGAGATAGATGGCGTCCTAGGGAAGGACATAGGCTACTTTTTGTCTCGATAATGAAAGGGGATAAAAGTTTGTATGGGAAATTTAGCAATTTAAATGACTGCCTTTGGCAAGAAATATACAAATAATTACGTGTTTCAGCTTTTTTTTTAAATTTTGGAGGCATGAGGAACAGGGTGTAAAGTTCACTCATCCTCCATAGAAAAGGGAGGATCCTCCGACCAGACGGGTGTTGTGTCTGGCGGGCAATTGCCCAACGAATGATGTTGGGAAATTGTATCTATGCTATTTGCGCGGTAAACTCTGCTTGCGAGATGCAGGATTTGCGTGACGTCAGTATGACGCGTTGTTCGCATGTAGCGTTGTAGATAACGCTACATCACTCCCCTCCGGAGACCGGAGGTCGATAGTGGGCTGAGTCCTTTATCTTGCGATGCCCAGCTGAGGTTCCAGTGAGTCGGAACCGGTTGCCGCATAGTTCACGGTGAGTCGGAACTGTCTGCGGAGATGTCCCCAGTGAGTCGGGGTGGCGCTGCGTAATACGTCGGATGTCGTACAGCGCCGGGTTGAGGCTGGCTGCTGCGTCGACCAGGAGAGGGTGCTCTGCTTGTTGACTGGCCGAAGGTGCAGTGTGCTGTGCCAAGGTTGCTGATGAGGCTGAGGGTGATGACCAGGTATGCGCGCGGACGCTGCATGCTGGTGGTCAGGATACCCGTTGAAGCCGTGGATGCTGGCTGGCTGGGTGACTCGCCGCTGAAGCTTGCGGGAGTGATGATGATGACGTCACGCTGAAGTGTTTGCACGAAGGCTGCGCTGACGTTCATACTCGGGGTCACCAGTTTGGAGGCATGAGGAACAGGGTGTAAAGTTCACTCATCCTCCATAGAAAAGGGAGGATCCTCCGACCAGACGGGTGTTGTGTCTGGCGGGCAATTGCCCAACGAATGATGTTGGGAAATTGTATCTATGCTATTTGCGCGGTAAACTCTGCTTGCGAGATGCAGGATTTGCGTGACGTCAGTATGACGCGTTGTTCGCATGTAGCGTTGTAGATACCGCTACAAAATCATACCCCAAAGGGGCAAAACAGGGGATGATTTTAAAATTCTAATTACATTATAATATTGAATTTTTGGTGTAAGTACTCGTTTTCAAGAAATTTAAGCGATTGGGAATATATTCATACTTCATATCAGTCCGTAACATGTAGTCTTTATTTCAATCAAATCGGGCCACTCGGTCAAAATTTATTACAATTTTATTTAAAGTCATACCTTTCAATCAATCAATGGCTGCACGGCATGCTGTAGGTATGAATGGTGATAACAAACTTAAATTTGCAGTTGATATTATTATAAGTATAAATTATAAATTTGTCTATTTACTTGAACTGCAAGACCTTGCTTCTCGCTTCAAGCTTAATTCTGCTAGGTCAATGGGAAGTACCGTTAACGGCTTTGATTTATTTTAGAGTATCAAAATATGGCCGTATAAATGGATGTACTTTTGGATTGTGTTGACTTTTGAAGTTTGATTTTCTTTACAGCACCAAAGGACTGTAGATCTAAGTTTTAATACCTATCTATTTCAGCTTGATACCTTCACGCGTTTCTGAGAAAAAGGGTCTTGACATACAACGAAATCATCCTATAAGGGTACCAGTTTTTATTAACTGCCTGTCTGTATATCTGTCTGTTACCTTTTCATACCTTAACGACTGAACAGATTTAGATAAAAGGCGTAGATAGGCCGTGACCTGGGTTAGGACATAGGATACTTTGAATCCCGGTAGTACGTTCCTTTGGGAAAATTTTACGCGGACAAAAGCTGTTGTGCAATAAAGTAAATACTTACTGAATAACTTCTAGAACAACAAGAAAACACTTTTTTGTTTGGCCTCTTAAATCATCAGATAAATTCCGATCCAGCTTTCCGAGCCAGTCCCTTGCTGCCCTTCCCCAGCGACGCCCCAAGCTGAGGTACGTACCCTGGTACCCTTAGCGTGTAGTCGCTTAGTTTTTAAGTTTTTTAAGCCCTGGCTCTAGCCTACATGCCTTAATTTATTGAGGCACCCACTGGCAAGTCCGTTTAAGCAGGCGAGATCTAGGTTGACCTGCGAGAGGACATTCCCAAAACAAATACATCAGAGCAGTTGCACAACAACCTTTGCCGTCAATAAACGCCTCGTCACCGATAGTGATACACGCGGCATTGACATTAGCTGCTCATTCATTACTATCATTACGTCCTACACGCTACCCACAGATGGTAACCGAAGGCTGTACTTCCGTTCGTATTGTTTGCTCGCGGCGGGGCATCCTGCCCCATGAGGGGAAGTGTAGCTATACCGGTGGGTAACTTGTTAGGGGCTTGTTGAATCACTTTAAACTACTTTGGTGCGCAGAAGTGTTTACTGTATGTTCCCACATTTACAAGTGTGGTTGGAAAGACTTGACAACAGTGCTGTTTAAGTGTAGACTACGTAATTTTTTTATGGATAAAACGTACTACAGTGAGACTGAGTTTTTGTCAGAGATAAGAATTGGCTGAATTGCTCTGGATTGATGGATCTAGGTTTTGGTTAAACTTAAGTGAATGATAATATAAATGTTTGCATGCTAAATGTTTAGCAGCTGTGAACAGAGAGAAGTGGAAAGAGAGTATGAGAGGCCATTGCCCTGCAGGGGGACATCACAGGCTTTTAATAATAACGCTGAATGATGAAATATGGCTGAGCTTTAAAGTATCATAATTGCAATTCTAAATCCGTATTCAGATACCATGACTGTGTGTATTTATATGAATACAAATCAGATAATAGAGTGCAATTATTGAACTAAGAGTAAGTAACAGATGGTATGGAATAACGAAGTTGACCGTCAGGCCACGTCCTATCCAAAACCGAAAAGCGCTCTCTGTCAGCGCGACCGAACCGTGTTCATGTTCACCGAACATAAAGTGAAATATCTTTTAAATAGGACGCGTCAGGCTTTGCTGATATCCAAAATCATTCTGAAAATCCGGAGGACTTATAAACACAACCGGTTCCCACAAAGAGTTCTATCACTGAGCACTGCACCATTTAAGTAAGTATTTCGAAATGACTTAAATCCGATAATCTTCGTTTTATCCAGTTACTTCTGAATAACACTATGAATGGTGCCATTACCCTTTCCTGCAAGTTTTATATTACAACAAAAACTTTAGAACAAGCCATTAAACTTTATTAACGACTCCAAGCGCCATCTGTGATTACGGTCGTACACTGCTAAACTGACAAGCAGGTAACTGGGTTGTTAACTTTCGCTGGACGAAGATAGATGGCAGTACTCGTGAAATTAAAACACAATGAATCAATACTTCTAATTGACAGTGTTTATAAATAGAACGTAAATAAAGTGTTGAACGTTTTAATCTTAGCAGCCTAAAAAAATTAATTCAGAAAAGGATTATGGGTACAGCAAAATTTTCTCGGACCGCGATAGATGCCGCTAGTTTCTCGTCTTACACACTACGATTTTTTCACCTATGGTAATGTTCTAGCATGTTGTGTTGTTGTCACTATTCGCTAGGGTATATTTATTTCGCTTTCAGATGCTTTAATATTAGGGTATGCGTTTTAACGTATTTTAACTTTGAGCAACGTTTTTATATAAAACTATTTATAAATGTTTCATAAGTTAATTAACGTCTGCTTAACCATACATTTTTTGACGTTTATACGTATCTTAACTTTAAGCGACTGTTATAAATAAAGCCTTTTGTACAGACGCTAGCAGGTCAAGCTACCCGAAACTGTCAAATTTTCCCAATCAACCTTGAACCTTAATGCTTTAGCGATAAAGTTGAAAATCTATTAAAGAAATTTGACAGATTGTAGTAGCTTGATGTGCTGGCGTCTGTACTTCAGACATAATTTTCCATTTCGTTTTATGAATGATCTTTTGTTTTCTTACTGACTTTCATTTAAACACTGATAGGTAATAGTATGGTTGATTGATTGGCTTTTTCTCATATATTACAAAAACACAGGTACCTTGTTTTATTTGCAATGTAATCAATGTTGCATGCAAGCAATGCACGTACTATGTCATTGTTAGATCGTAAAGCAACTATGCAAAAATATATTGCACACAACTATTCATTATAGCTCTAAGTTGTAATTATGTAAGTAACGCAATCGCTGGTAATCGCATTTTAATAATCTTTATGTAACTTCTAACTACTATGAACATTTGATTTAATTTGAATGAGATTTTTTTGTTTTCGTATCGGATCGATTTTTATCTAAACGAGCGAGCGAGCTGCGGCTATCAGTATTTTCTTGTAATTAAATTATTTTAGTTTCGAGAAATCAGAAAGTTATGGAAAAGGGTGATATAAATATTGTGTATTAACTACGCTAAATGGTACCTTCAAGGAGTAATACGTATTTCCGCTTGGATCTATGGGTTATATTTACCCTCTAACTTTCGGTCTATAGATTTCGTTCATGATTTTTCTTTGTATTATTTAGTTCTTAGGACAAAATAAAGAAATCATTTCTTGTTCCTGGCTTACGAAACATATATCACGCTTGAAATCTCCGAAGAGTTAGGCAGAGTTGAACATTCCTGAGCCTATTACCATCAACCGGACGTAACTCGAAACTCCGGGCTGCCTTTCCTGATGGAAAACCCAATGACACTGCCCGGTCTAGGAATTGAACCTAAGACCTCAGCAGAAGCGCTTGCAACCACTAGACTAACGAGGCACCTGAGCACGGGGGACTGCTAACCATTAGAAATTTAGTGTTTAGTCAAATTCAGAAATTTAGTTCAGTTGTGGTGACTAATTACTACGAATATATATACTTAGCTAAACTAATGAACTTATCAGATATCTCCGGTAGTAGACTGCGACAGACTGAGATTGTAGGAAGGAAGATTTTTTACCGCAAGATTGTTATAGCTGTACTGGTTCCATGTACACGGAAGACTGCTTAGCGTGACATTGCAACTGATTTTTTATCTCCGTTTTTGTTTACGTGGTATAAAGCTTCAAATTATATTATAACTACTAATTTACACTACGCTTAGTCACGTGTAGAAGTAACGTGCTACCTTAAAGATTACTATTTTGCATAAACACTAGCTCGGTGCAGAACAAATGTTTGCAACATTTTGTTGATTTGTTCCACTTAACTTCCTTGAAGTGAATCATGGACTCTCTCTTCATTGGAAAAATAATTGTGTCAACATTTGCAAAGTTGAGTAGATACGTCCATTGTTCTGCTCGTAATGGAGTGTTGGACCTAAATTGTTGGCCGCTGGCTTTTGGGGCAAGTACGCCAATTGCGTGGGATGATGATTCGAATGCGATACTTAACAATAAATTGCGAGATCCTCCACTTTCTCGTTGAGCCGAAATTACTTCACTATTTGGCCATTAAGTTGGCAATTGGCCATTTCAAAAGCACCCAGAGAAACAATTTGAGGTAGTCTTTAATTTTATTCTTGTATGTTGTCTTTTCATATCTGGTGGCTTTTATAAAAATAAATATAACAGTAAATAGACGCAATCACATGAACACAGCAATATGCATAAGTGATTCCATAATGATATTCATTTCCTGCGCCAAGTATAATGTAACAAATAATGTCAATGACAATAAGCAGCACATTTTCTTATTCCAACCTTGGCTATAGTAATTACATGCTATTCTATGTAAACAATTTACATGTTCTAGTATAATAACGTTGTTTATACATAGTAATTTCACGTATTGCATGCAAATGAATGGTTATTATTTGTTAGCATGTAGGTCAGGAAGCTGTGATCATGAGACAATATTGAAATCGTGAGAACTGCAGTAAGTAGTCGCTCGACAGAAGGATTAAAATGTCACATCATGGAAATATGACAGGCAAAGGCTGACGACATTTTCTGGTTTAAGGGCGGGAAATGTCGGAAAAAATACTTTTACGAGCGAACCGACAGAAGATAGCACATTGTACCTTTCATGCTAACTTCATTTCGTATTTCACCAGTTTCGTATAAAAAGATTGTATCCACCGCTATTTCTTTCAAATAATTGTAAAATTTTACACAGCGACGCATCGTTGCACAAACACACACGTAAGGCTGCATTGATCTTATCTTAGTTACGTTATGAGCAGTAGGTAATTAAACTTGTTATCAAATAAGTTCGTTACGTTAAGCAAAACCTTGAGTACACAAGTCATTAGAAATTGTAGTACTAACCTGGGTTTGCTGGCGTCCTGCGTCGCCTCGCAGACGCTCTTTTGACCACTGTCGACACGAGAGAGTCCATTTCACTCCCGGAATCCCACCGCGACCTCTGCGGCGCTGGCCGTGACAGACGTCCATCATCTTCCGTATCCCTATCACTACTGGTAGGCGGCAGATTAGACTCGTCACTCTCCGGAGGAGGATCCACTTTAACACTCCTATTCAACACTTCGATCATGCTAACATCGCGAATATCGTCCGAACACGTAAACGGGTGGGTCAAAGTTCGTCGTATGTTACTTTTCCTATGCTTCACTTTCACTGACCCCTCGGATAGCGAGCGCTTTCCGTTGCTATCCGTTTTTGCGTCTCCCCTTGTGCATTTTAAGTCAGACGGCGATAGGGATTTCTTTCTAGAGTTTCGCCTTTTGTTACATCTTTTTTGCCTGCTTGATTCTCTTGTTGTCTGCATGGTGGTTACATTGATGATTGCTGTAACAAAAAAATAAGAAAATGTTACGCTGTCTGTATTAAAAGTGTCTAATTCTAAACCAAAAGAGTTAGTTAAAATATTGTGAAAAAAGACATCTTTTTTAGGGTTCCGTAGTCAACAAGGAACCCTATAGTTTTGCCATGTCGTCTGTCTGTCTGTCCGCGGTTTAGCTCAAAAACTATTGGTACTAGAAAGTTGTAGTTTGGCACGAGTATACACGTTAATGACGCCGAAAAAGTGGTAAAATAAAATTAAAAAAAATATATTATTTAGGGTACCTCCCCTACATCTAAAGTGGGGATGATATTTTTTTTTTCGTCCTTCCCATAGTGTGGGATATCGTTGGATAGGTCTTTCAAAAATATTAGGGGTTTGTGAAGACCGTTTTTTGATTAAGTAAACCGTTCGTGACTTATCAAGCTTTAAAGTACCAATTTTCGTTAGTCAAGTGTCCCCCCCCCCTCCACCAACAAAACGGTTGTAGTTAGAAATTCAAATGTCACGGCAGTAGTACCTATATATAACGAAGTTTAAAGGAAAACTATCACACTTAAGTGGGCTTTACAAGTTTACGAGTAATAGTCGACCAATTGTATTAGACTCGAAAATTTCGAACAACTCCATAGAAATGTCGATAGATGGCGCTAAGCGTTAGTTGTATCGCGCTATTTTTTTATTCCTAAATAAGTTTTATAAAAAAAAAACAGTTGCTACATCGGCTATGACAAGTCTTATCCAAATCTCAAAAAAAAAAATTAAAACTTTCCGTGCAAAATTGTCGGATCAAGTGAGGATTTGTATAGGAAGTCAAATTAGGTAGGTAGTCATGTTTGGCTTTTAGTTAGAGCATGGTACGAAACTAGCAGTCAGCTAATACGACCCGCACTTGGCTGTTATAAATACTACGGAACCCTACACTGCGCGTGACCCGACACGCACTTGGTCGATTTTTTGTAAGTATTTCAGTTTCAAATTAAACTATTCGAAGTCGCATCTAAATTGAAACTGCGTAATGTTCTACTTCTTCACATTTTTTTCGCTTGAATCAAAACTAGTTTGCAATATTGGGTTCATCAAAGTGATAAAACAATAAACCGTTCTTTTAAAATGGAAAATATTACTGAGTTTGGGACTGAAATCTCATTCACTAAAACTCAGCAAAAACTTGACGGAATTGTGAAAATTACTGCAAATAGGTACATCACCGGTTTACCGGTTGCATTTAATGACTGAATGCAAGTAGCTAATTATATTTATTAATTCCATTTAATATTACACCATTTTGCATAGGTACTGCAGATTTACGGAAAAGACCAAACGTTATGTTAGTAAGTACCTGTAACCAAAATATTGGTTGCTTATCTGTTCCTCGACGCTTATCGTACTAGTGAACGGAGGGAAAGAGTACAGTCATCCCATATCTACTGGTAGATAAGCACCATGTGAAAGTGTAACCTGTAACCTGTTCACTGTGGCAAAAATGTTTGTTACTTCAGAATTTTTGATTGCTTTATCTACCCACTACCCAGACTCGAAGATCAGCAGAGTGATATTCTGTGAGAGTATGTAGGTAAGGCATATGGGGTATCTATGTAGAGTTAATCTCTGGGGCCACCAGCCCACCACACAAAATTAAGTTTCAATCATTTCTATGGCGCTCATTACGAAAAGCCGCAAGTTTTGCCGCATGTTGTTTTACTAAAATCTCAAGTGCATGCGCCATAAAACTTCTTGACTCAAATTCCACACTATCGGCCATCGCAGATAATGAACTCACTTGAGTGAAACTATAATAATTCATAACGTCAGACTTATAATTCAAGCAAGGTGCCCTCGACTAGTGACTGTTATCTCAAGCGTAGAATCGCGTTTTTTCTGGCCATAAAATGAAAAACCTGAAGCATTTATTCATTGATTTTTTTTCTGGTAGAGGTTTTCTGACATTTGGAGTAAAAAACATAACTTTTCTGCTTAAACAATTAAAGATGAATAAACAATCATTTTTGAACACGGATTTTCCGGCAGTATTTTCCCATGCCATCGGCTCAAACAAACAGATATAAGTAAGACGAGTTTCAGTTCTTCATTGTATAAATATTAAGGTGAATATTTAGGTGTTACTAATAAGCTTTAGGTTGGAGTGCGTAATAATTATCTAAGAGGTAATTAAGTAAAAGAAGAAGTTTGTCCGATCGCTTACAGGTGCGTTTAACCTTTATTCATGAGGTTTGTTGAATGCCCCTATTTATTGTAATTATTATGTACCTAAGTAATTAATTTCATGGCAATCGTAGTCAAGGAAAATAAACAAGGGTTAAATATGATGTAGACACGAATCAAAGACAAACACTTGTTAAAGATTGTGTCCAGTATCATTTGAGAATCTGGCCCTGGTAACCGGTACGTTCAAAAATTAGAATTATGTTACTTAGGCTTAAAATAAGCTATTCCGGAAGTGATATTTATAATTGAATAATGATCTAACAAAAAATAAGCATGCAAATATGAAAAAGTTAATCTAAAGATTAAAATATAGTGCCTACTGTGTAATTTGAATAAAAATAATAAAAGACTATTATATTAGCGTTGAAATAAATATGTACCTCCGACGGACGCAACCGCAAACCGAGGAAACGTTATCTACACTGCATAGTTGGTATCACAATTTCGTAATTCACTAAACAAACACACGACCGCACAAAATTATCTAATGCGAAAATTTAAAAAAACAATCACAAATTTACGACACAGATAAGAACTTTATTGTTGACGTTGTTTTGGCGCGAATACACCTATTGTTTTAAACCGAGCGAAGGCACTGCTGCGTATTCAACCCAGCGGTTTTTGAACGTCTCGCTCCACAGTCGACTCGCGGCAAAGGCGTCTGTTTCAGACGGTTCTGCAAACCGAACTGCCATCGCTTGCTGCTTGAAGGCCTGGCACACGACATTCAGATTAAAATTGAGCGCGAAAAATCTTTGCAATATAAAAATTCCCACAAGTGAGAAGTGGCTAAATTAGCATGTGCTTGTAGATCACGAGGTAATGAGTACCTAAATTGCTAAAACGTTGGGTAACCAATAAGACAGTGCGAACAGAATTTTACATAAACTCTTTGCTTAAATAAATGAAAGCGAAGTGTGAAATATTTTATTAAACTAGGCATTCGTTAAAATATTTTAACTACTAATGCTTTTGTATGATACCAATTAAAACAAAATTCTATGTAATTATGTATATTCTATAAGTACAGAGTATGATTTAATTGGCAATTTATTTTAATTGACTTTATCATGACCTAGGTAATCATTTTACCGTACCGGACACCCCGTACCGCATACTAGGACAGTGTAGCCTAATAAAGAATTATTTTAAATCCAAATTAATTGAAGCTAAGTTGTAAAATACGACATAATACAGCCACAATAAAACATAATCCATTAATTTATCAGTATTAATGGTCACACTAAAATGAAGTGCTTACAGAAACGGAACCAGCAGTCTTAGCAAAACCAGTGGTTTGTCTTGTTGCACGCGAAAATCCAATAAATTATGTTGATTTTCTAACAAGTCTATGTGCTGATTTAGAAGAAAAGAATAGATACCTATTTTACTACCTATTCTAGACTGTACATTGTGGTTTAGGTATTTTTTATGTAATTTACAGTTGTTAAATAATATTTTAGCTTTTAAAACCCGTAGCAAACGGTGCGTGAAATCTGACCTTACGCCTTCAGTGCAGTTTTTATTACAGCTATAAGTAATATTTAGCCTAGGGTGTCTAAACATCTCGTCACGCTTGAGATTACCGAGGGGGTCACAGTGGTGTAGGTACTTACATAATTTGATTTGTAGACTACAAAATGAAATATTCCTTGCATAGAAGAACAAATATTTTTTTATTTTTGGCACGTCAACAACTGCGCACACCTACCCATTGATACAGTTTTTATTTATCAATGTTAGACCCTTTGTACCTAGAGATAAGGGACAGGCCTATCGATATTTTATCGGGCATAGTCCAATTTCAGGCTGGGGATGCTAAGGATTTAGAGAAATATCGGCGACCAACATTTGACAGTGGTCTTTAAAACCATCTTTAGTATGTCAACAAACATCAGTAAATGATCTAGGTTGTCCTTAAAGATATAAAAATGTACGTTACTCTTTGTTTAGGCGTAAGAAGCTTGAAACCGTACTCTACTAGTAGGTAATAACATAAAACTGATAAAGTCTGTAATAATCAGAGTATTCGCAGTATTACCGGACCGTGGAGATATGTTGAAGAATTCTTCATAGCAATGCGATGTGATACGATACGGTCGTTACGGCAAGGAAGGCTACGATAACAGAGAACTCTGTACAGTTACACCGCTTCCCATTTAATACGCATTTCACCGAGAGTCGACTGTTGACCCGAATTACGTGATATTGCGAAACATGCACTGTTGTTGGTAATATTGATAAAATCGACAAGGCTGATAACTATTTTCCCAAGAGTTCATACGACCTGTTTGTGCCAGCTTTGTGCATTTTTTTTTGACGAAAATGAGTGACCAGATCTGAATCATTGTGAATCATCTTTTTGTGAGCTCTTATGTGAACCTGACTTTTACTTGAGTGATAACGTGATAAGTCCTGTGCGCCAATATTAGTAAAGATATTATTGTGGATCTCCTTGACGCCAATGTGCATTTAATTATAGGTAAACACGATAATAATCACATATTAAACCAGCTAATTTCTTGAACGGCAGATACAATTCAAAATTCCTCAATCAATAAAAAACATGATAAAGTTATTAAAATGCATTTTAATACAATCGACTATTGACCCGATTCTGGAGATATTGCGAAAGATACGCATTTTATAGTGCAAGAAAACACTTGTGCGAATACCTAGAAACAAAAGTAAAGGAGAATGTTCGACGGAACCAAAACCTTGTATTTAACAACGACGATTACGTTGAAGGTTTCCAAGGTAAACTATTCATTGATTGATATGTGCATAAAGCTTGGCTAAAAAAGTGCATAACGATGATTTTAAGATGCCTTTGTAGGTGTTTCGAGACTATCGTCTAAAAAAACCGATTAACAACCTTTCTAGCTATTCACAGATCGATCGATCGTTTTGTCCTAGAGTCATTATCTGCCTAGCCTTTTCCCAACTATGTTGGGGTCGGCTTCCAGTCTAACCGAATGCAGCTGAATACCAGTATTTTACATGGAGCGACTGTCTATCTGACCTCCACAACCCAGTTACTGGGTAATGCGATACCCCTTGGTGAGACTGGTTGTCAGACTTTCGGGCTTCAGACTACCCGTAACGACTGTCAAAGATCCACGAATGACAGCCGGGACCAACGGCTTAACGTGCTTTCCGAGGCACGGAGGGGTCTCGGTATGTAAAGATGGTCACCCATCCACAGACCAACCGCGGCAAGCGTAGCTTAACCTGACCGATCGACCTGTGCGGCTGTTATTATTTAGCCACGGGCCCCTCGTTTTGTCCTAGAGTCAGATATAAAAATCTTATTAAAGAGTACATCTGCAGCAAATGAAAGACAATTTACTTTGGCATCCTAGGGAAACCATAGGGTGTTTTAGTACTTAGTAGTTATGATTACGCAGTGATAGAATATTTAATCGTTTATAGACATACCACGGGTTGTATTTGAAATTGATTACATTACGCGACACAGAAGGCGTCGTTAAATGCTAGTGCACTCATAAAATTTAAAAGTTAAATGAAAGAGAAAACGGATTTAGGTACACGAGTACCTTATTCTAAAAAGTGAGATTTGTATTGCATGCCTACGGCTTGTTCGGTTTGGTTACTAAACGCATTTTCCTATTTTCCTCTTATGTTATAATCAGGCCTATTGTAAACTTTTCTTGATGAACTGTTCTGTTTTTCACAGCTAGCAGTTTTTGTACAAGAACTTTTCATGGGGAAGGATTTTTAAAAACCCAAAGGGGAGACTAGACCCGTGGAGTGGGTTAACAAAAAATATGAGAAGAACAAAAGAGAAGCAGGTATAGAAGTGTTTTATTATACAGCAATATAGCTCTTATTCACCAAGATGGCTTTCACAAGCCTGGTAGATTAAACACAACAAACGATCATGGCTAAGCACGCCAGAATTCCAGGTATCATCAAGGAACTTGAGACGTATAAGCCGCTTTACTTCCATCTAATCCGCAGGGCGGATAGAATAACGGATATACACACAATTTATAGAATCATGTTAACTAACGGACGAGGCTTCAGCTTACCTCATCTATCATCCATAGCTATCAATATATATACCGTATGCCGCATAAGGCTGTGTTTGTGCGACCACGGAGCGTGCAGCGAGTGGGAATTACTTACAGTTTCCCTTGCTAAAATTCATTGCGCACTCGCCGATCCTGACAGTTAAACGCAACCTTATCCAAAGCGCGGCTGGTGACTGTTAGGTTGTTCAAGACATGTGGGAAAAGAGAGAAGAGGATAGCTCTTTAGAAGCCCGTCGGACATTGCAAGTGCAACCGGCAAAGATCTATTGAGACATTCGTATTACAAGTCTGTCTCACCAATCGTGGTTAACATGCGTAACGTGACATGTTATGCGATACCGCATTGCAATAAAACTTCATAAAACAAGCTAATTAAACAGTTATGTCGATAATCATGGAGAATGCGCGACAAGTTCAACTTCCCATAGCTAGGTGTGGCGTTCCCATGGCCCCAGAGACAATGGTAATGTAACGTTATCGGGTTATCTGAACTTGCTATCGTTAGTTAGGGCGCAAAGTAATATAAACATACGTAAGTACACATCAGGGTTAGCGAACCTCAGGCATGCCATGGACGACTCGCGACAGAATGTTAGAGGTAGGAAATTCAGGTTCATTCACTAAAAAAAAGGTGCACAAGGACTACTTTGTCCATGTAGGAGACACAGCAAAAACTCTTACTATGGAATCGTTTCGATTCTTGTTTCCAATTAATAGTAATGCGGTAGAAGGAGCAGGTTTTATTATTGAGTGAACACCAGATACATCTACTTAATAATATCACAGACTGGTTAGTCTTAGAGGAAAAGAGAAAAATTTAATTAGATATGCAAAATTTTGATTGGCAAAAATATTGGACATGTTCCATATTAGAAATACTGTAACGTTTCTGATTCGGTGGCTTCTGAATTTGACCATATTCTAAACGTCATCTTAATTCTTGATGGAAAGTAAAATATGAAGACTAGACTACCCAGGTATTAGTAGGTATATAGGTAGGTACAGGATACCTCTTGAGACATTCTCTGCATTCTTGCGATTGATTACCATCAATCGCAAGAATGCAGAGAATGTCTCCTTTCCAGACGAGAGCGAATAATGATAATATTATATGTATTCGAAAACACAGCAATGATATGAAGAATGCTTCTTATGATTTTGTGAAAATACGAGAATGTCCTCCCTAAATCAGTAGGAATATCGAGAATACCTTCTTATTTCTGGCACCAGAGGGCGCCGTTAGCACTTTACCGCCATTTCAGCTGTCAAGCGTCATTGCATTCTTGTGATTCTTTCGAGTTAGATTGAAACTTTTTTCTAATAAGAAAAAACTATTCTAAAGTGCCTTTTAACCTCTGTAACTTACTTATATGAGTGTTAAAAGTGTTATCGAGAGTGTTTTTAGTGCTTTTTAGAAACACAGCAGTGTATTTCACCAATAAATGGAACCGGTAGGTAGCGGTAATGAGAACCACGAGCGAGCCGGTATTGTTGCTCCGGAGGGAGAACAAGCACCGTCGACAAGCTCGAGGGCATTGGACAGCAGCTCCTCCTCATCCTCGGAGTTTGAGGAGGGCACAGCTTCACCCCTGCCCAATAAACGTTCTCGTACCTCGACGCGAAACCGTAAGTACAAGTCGAAACCAGTTCGCACCGATCCTCGTATTGATACTTTAATGTCGCAAATGTCGTATATTTCGAATTATTTAAGCTATTATCCCGTTTGTTATAATAAGATAGACCCAAATAGTGGTACTGTAAGGCCTAGTACTTCTTCATGTATTGATTCGCAACATCTTGTTAATTCGGAGCCGTTCATTACATTACCTACTCAGCCCGAGTCACTGTCTCTCAATTGGGGTTCTTTAAACACCGATATTGACGATAAAAAGATTATCCCAGCTAGTGATAAGGATAGATTCTTAGAACTAAATAAGTTACAACAGTTTGACTCTCAGGCGCGGAAAGGCATTAGGTACAAGCAGGTTCTGCAAGGTTGCTTGGCGACCCCAGGATTTACAGGACTTCACGTTAATGATGAATTATGTCATTTTAATAAAAGCAAAGACTATCTGGCTTCAACTGAATTGATTTTAGCCGGTTTATCCAATAAGGTTTTGGAACAGAGGCAGATATTAAGAACAGGATTACAATCTATTGTTGACTGGGCTAGTACTAATCCACAAGGCTTAAATCCAAATACTTTATTTGAAAAAATTTCTGTTCTCTTTGGACCGGGGTCATTATGTCATAAGAACTCTGAAACTACCATGCAAATTATATGCGGAAAGCGTTCCGAGTGTATTGAGGTTAGGCGTGAACGTGTTTTGAAGGAAATTTCGAATGAAAATCTTAGAAACACATTACGAAATGTCCCACCTAGCTCTGAGTACTTATTTAGTAGAGCGGCTCTGCAGCCTATAATACAGTCCCTCGGAGGGTCTCAGGTCTGGTTGAATACTCCAACTTATTTAAAAGAGAAGAAGGTTTCAGAGCGTGGGGACCAAACTTTCCAAAATAGGAAAAGCCAATATAAGAATAAAACTAGGAAGTCGGATAAGAAGTTTAAGCATTTGGTTCGAAAGACTCGGCCCTTTCGTCAGCGTCGTTCCAATGCCGAGGGGTCAAACTCTAAGTCCAAAGAAAACTGACTCACACCGGGATTTCAGAGGGGGGTGCCTGAAATTTTCCACAGGAAAATGGGCTCAATTAGGGGCAAACCAGTTTATTATAAGTTCAATAGCGGGTTACCGCTTACCCTTCAGGAAGAAACCCCCTCTGAAATACCCAACCAAAAATTTTTTAGAATCTCTGGCTACCAAAGTTTCCCCGGAAATGACCCAGATGGTCAAGGAGTTGGAGAGCAAGGGTATTTTAGAAAAGCCAATGACTCTAGACCCGGGCTTCTTTTCAAAAATGTTCCTAGTAAAGAAATCAGATGGGGGTCTGCGCCCAATTTTCAACCTCAAAGCTCTAAATATATATGTAACAACAAGGCATTTTCATCTAATATCACAGATGGATGTAGTAGACTTTCTTCAGGAAAACGATTGGTTAGTGAAGATCGATCTTCACCAGGCTTACTTCCATCTGAGTGTCGCGGAGACACACAGAAGGTTTTTACGGGTTGTTTACGATGGAGAAATCCTTCAGTTAACAGCGCTACCGTTCGGCCTGTCCTCGGCTCCCCGTGCGTTTGCGGCCGTTTCCAATTGGGTGGCCGAAATCCTACGGGATCGGGGTGTACGCCTCTTAGTATACCTAGACGACTATCTCCTGGCTTGTCAGGACAAATCCAAGCTTACGGCACAGGTTGCGGAAACGCTGGCCATCTTGGAATCTTTGGGTTGGCATGTAAATTACCAGAAGTCCGTAATCGAGCCCACACGCAGGCTGGAATACTTAGGGCTGGTCTGGGACTCTCAGAACCAGACGGTAGCATTACCCACCCGGAAGGTTTTGGGTATAAAAAACTCTCTGACGAAAATTTTGAACCGAGACAGCTGCTCATTAAGAGAGCTTCAAAGTTTGTTGGGCATGCTAAATTTCGCCAATCATGCGGTCCCTCGGGGCCGACTTTACTGTCGCAGGGCACAGCTCTTTCTGAGAAGATTCACTCGGAAAGGCCAGAAGAGAGCACTGTGCCCCAGAGTGCGAGAGGATCTGCGGTGGTGGTTGGATGCTATAGAGGGCAGTCCAGCCCCACTACGCAAGAGAGAAATAACACATTTCTTAACCACAGACGCAGCGGATGCGGGCTGGGGAGCGAACTTAAACAGTCAATACCTCTCAGGCAAATGGGCTACAAACCAAAAAGCCTGGCACTCCAATATGAAGGAGATGTATGCCGTTTTTGCCGTCATCAGGTCCCAGGGTGCACTGTTACAAAATGCCCACATACTAATACAGTCAGACAACAGAACTCTGGTGGCATACATACGGAATCAGGGCGGAACTCGTTCGTTAAACTTACTGGGGCTGACAACCAGGCTACTGGAATTGACTCATCGATTCAACATAACGATGACAGCGTTCCACTTACCAGGGAACCTGAACGGCATCGCAGATTGCCTATCAAGGGGAAGACCCGTACCCGAGTGGCATCTGCTACCACCAGCCACGGAGGCAATATTCAGACAGTGGGGCGTTCCCGAAGTCGATCTCTTCGCCACAAGAGAAACCGCTATCGTCACAAGGTATGTGACTTTAGACTCAAAAGATGGCTCGGCGCTTTTCTGCGACGCTTTCAGTCGAAGGTGGGACTTTCAAACAGCGTGGGTATTCCCACCTCCGAGCATGATACCCAGGGTCCTGGCACATCTCAACACGGCAGTAGGGACGTACCTTGTGATAGCGCCACGGTGGACACAGTGCTTCTGGTTCCCGGATCTCCAGGCACGCGCGCTAGTCCCCCCTCTGACGATAGAGAACCTGAGGGAAGTTCTGTTAGACTGGACAACGAAGTTGAGCCCTCCTCAAGTAGACAAGCTAAGGCTTCAGGCTTGGAAAGTTGGGGGTGGGAAGATCAGGTAACTGATTGGAGTCGGGACGAGCAGCAATTACTGAAAAAGAGCTGGCGTCCCTCTACCTTGAGCACCTATAGTGCCCCATTGAAAAGATGGCTACATTGGAGTAAGGCACATAAGGTGAACAGTAAATGTCCAGAGGGTACGAACGTAGCTAGATTTTTGGCCAATCTATATCTGCAAAATAAGTTTGCATATAGTACAATTCTGTTACACAAATCTGCTATTTCAACATATTGCGCAGCAACGGTAGAGAACCTATCCAAGAACTTTTTTATTCAGCAAGTTTTAAAGGCTGTTTCTTTGTCTAAACCACACCCACCTAAGCTCCCTATATGGGATGTAAATATTTTGTTTGACTGGTTAAAATCATCTACTTGTTCAAATTCTCTTTTTGACCAAAGCAGGCGGACTGCATTGATCCTTTTACTAGCTTCTGGTCGAAGGCTACATGACCTTACCCTCTTGGAACTCAGTGAGCAGGGGTTTACAGAGTCTGGGGACACTTTGACATTTTGGCCAAGGTTCGGCTCAAAAACTGACACAGGTTCACACAGGCAATCGGGCTGGCTACTAATACGGCATCAAGACCCTAGAATTTGCCCAGTAACTCATGTTAAAGAGTTGATTAAGAACTCAGAAGCCAGACGCTGTCAGGATAGTCAGGTAAAATCTCTTTTCATCTCCATCATAGGAGTGGTCAGGCCTGCATCCAAAACAATGATTGCAGGTTGGGTGCGGTCAGCCTTTAAGCTTGCTAAGATCGATGCCTCCCCAGGTAGTATAAGATCAGCTGTAGCTTCTCGGGGATGGCTGGACAACAGACCAGTACAGGAAATATTAGAGAGGGGAAATTGGAAGTGTGTAGAAACATTTTCAAGATATTACTGCAAAGAAGTAAATAGATCTGTCAGTGATGATGCTGCAGTGGGTTTACTTTATAATAATTTTAAAACCGTTTAGTTAAACATAATTTGTAGCTAAGATTTCACGGTGTGATCTCAATGTTGAAACCAACAATTATTTTTATTATTTTATTGATTCAAAGATAGAGGCTTTTGTTCTGTTGTTGTGTTAATCACTTTAATTAATTTGAGATATTTTATCCTCAGTTGTGGATTTATGCATATCTAGCAGTAGATTGATTGCATAATTTCTTGAGTTTATTGAAAAGAATAAGTTCTTATTTTTATTTACTTACAAAGTCAGTTGAATTAATGACTTTAAATGACTGAATTGTTAAATTTGATTTGTTTAGTTTTCCCAATATTAGAGCTTAAGAGTTGAATATATGAAAGTTCAATAATAAAAAAAATTGGTTTTAATTTTTTTTTTTTGGGTTAATTTTAACAATTTGCATTCACATTGCATTCTTGTGTTTTATTTTTTCTGGTCACCAGCAGATATCAAACAGGTCTTCATATCATTGCTGTGTTTTCGAATACATATAATATAACTGTTTTGCATTAAGACAAAACAGGTATTATATGTTGGAGAAAACACAGCAATGAAACAAGGAGCTTGCTGATGATGAAGACTGCAATGACGCTTGACAGCTGAAATGGCGGTAAAGTGCTAACGGCGCCCTCTGGTGCCAGAAATAAGAAGGTATTCTCGATATTCCTACTGATTTAGGGAGGACATTCTCGTATTTTCACAAAATCATAAGAAGCATTCTTCATATCATTGCTGTGTTTTCTCCAACATATAATACCTGTTTTGTCTTAATGCAAAACAGTTATATTTGTGATTTTACGAGTAGGTATGCTGGCAGTATTTATGTTAATACTTACAACAAGTAGCCTGCCAATCCTCTAAGAAATGTTTGAAGTTGACGGATTCATTGAAATGGATTATTTACAGATGGAACGTGCCGAGTTAAGAGGTTTGGATAGAGTCAAATAGGTTATAGATTTTTAGGCTGAAAAACGCGCATTACAAATCTTAACCTTCATGGGATTAAAGAGTCTCTCGGTTTTTGTATGACAATGTTGCGAATTTTCGGTTTAACATCAAAAAACTAACTGACTTTTTTAGTTAGGTACTCTCACTAGCTATGTACAATTCAGTTCTGACTTGGGGATTCAGTGATCAAATCAGGATCCTAATGAATTCCGGGCGTCGGGAGCCGCGTGACGACTCCCGGCCACCGTAGGCGCGGGCCTGCGGGCGGTGAGTAATGGGTAACTCACCGTCCGATCAGGACCAGGCCCGTGCCGGACGGCGCGTATGTGTTCCACGTGCGCCTCAAAGAGATGTCAGCAGAAGTGACGGGGCCCGATAGGGCCGAAGCCTGCCAGGGTAGCGGGATCGTCCGAAAGGGTTACCGCTGCCCTGGAACATAAAGGGCTAAGGAAAGAACACGGGTGGGTTTTAGTCAGTAAGAGTCTGACACTCCCTCCTGCTCCACCCAGAGCGGGAGGAGTCATTTGATGATTTCCCATCCTGAAAAAAAAGGAAAAAAAAAAAAAAAAGGATCCTAATGAATCAATCGCGCAACATGAACAATAATGATCGACCGACAGGTGTCTGTGAATGCTATTGCAAATATTGTGGCGGGAACATTCCCAAGTCTATTGTTTACATCATGTTCATCAAAGTGTAATCTAACAATACTTAGCTGTAAGTCAGTTTCAGACCTCTTCGGTAACTTACAGGTACTTACAGTACTAACTATAACTGCTTATAACTTTTAGGTAAGTACCTACAAATTTCTGACTTCGAAATCAAGACTTCGTGCACGACTTTCGAACAAGACATTGAGTAGGCCAAATAAGCGGCTAATTACTATTGGCGAACCAATCGATCGCTTACACAGGATAATTACAAAGCCGTTCGATCATAAATCTTATCTCAAACAAAGCTACCTTCACATCAGTTTATCGTGCTTTATTTCAAACAAGCCTATTATCGGGTTAGCTGCCTATTTGATCCATTACTATCGGAGAATAGGTAGTTTCACCACATTAGGTTAATCGATATTTGAAAGCTACTTTCCACTTTACCTATATTTTATCTTAAAATCAATAGGTGACCTTCTGAATTCAATACCACGGTTCTTGCACTTACACACGCGGAATTTGTAAACAATGAGTAGGTAGGATTCAGATACCTGCTCATTGTTTCAGAATAACACCAGTTATGTAACTAAAATACATTTAAAAGAATGCGCATGCATAAGAATGTTCTTCCACTTTTAAAACAATCGTAATTTACTAGTACTTATAGCAACCGTAGACAGTTTTTATCGGTACTTAATTAACGTTTAATTGGAAACTGAATCTTCACTTAAATCCATTTTTGAAAAACCATGTAACTAAACGGTTTTCTATGGTCTTATAATTTAAGCAGTCATACAAACGATTGAACAATCACGAAATCACGAACTAATAACCTTTTCTTTTGAACTCCGCTCCGTTCAAACAGCTCTCGTACCGGTAAAGTTTTGGTCGGTGTAACTGAAGTACGCAGCGTGTCCCACTTCTTACAAAACGTAAGATCGGCACTCACTTGGACGACTTCGAGCTATGTGGGGCAGGCGAATGGACTCGCCGCCTACTTGGGTGCAAGAAAACAGGCTGTTATGAAAATATGTACTTATTAAAAATAACATGCATTGAGTGGTTAATTAAATGTATTGCTTGCCGGTACCCCTTTGATGCTGAAAGCTATACCGTACATGTATAATTTTAATGTTTTCGATCGAGATTATGAAACCAAGATAGATAGATAGCATACTCTTTATTATATGCACCATAAAATTACAGATATTTAAAACGTAGAAGTTCTCTAAATTTGGGATTAGCAAAAAAAACATAACTGACGTCAGTCAACGTAAAAAGAAGTCATAAGATCCAACTAGAGACCTAATTGTTCAGTCTATAATTTAACGTAGCGTGCAAATTCACGGTCCTCTCTTCAATCTCATTGTTAAGGCTAATAAACAAATACATCTCAATTACAATTTCACAGAACCGATCTGTGTTTATTGATATATGTAGATCTTTTTGTGGTTGTAGGAAAGTGGAACGAAGTACAAATGATCTTAAAAATGAAACTGTCTTTGTAGTCACGAGCGTACTCTTTGTTACTTATGCTCTCACTTAGATTTTTTATGTATGCTTTATCTGTGTGTAGACCTACTCGTATAGCAAACGGCTAAAGCTATCAACAAAATGGATAGTTAATAATCTTTATTGAACGTATCTTGTTGCCATGCCAAGCAGAAGACGCATTTTGGCTGATATGATGATCATGAAATCAACAAACCGATGGGTGTTCATCACCATCTAAAGAGACTCAGCTGGTGGTGACCTGAGCCTAATAATACCCGACCAATGACTTCAACAGTGACCTCGTTCAATGTCTGATGAGCTCTCGGATTTCCTTTTTTTTTGTTTCGAGTTCCGAATAAGATTTTTGGCTAAAACCATTTCTAGAGATTTCAAGGTTGAACATACCACGTAAGATTGGAAAAGTGCATCCTATTTCATTAGATTACAAACTAGATGCCTATTACGAACTAGATGCCTGAGAACAACAAAAAGAACACGAGTTCACAATTTCAATTAGAACAAATCGTTTCGTAGGAGTCAATTAAGGAAATGGGTTACTGGTTACTCTACTACCAATTAATCGTAGGGTTAAGATTGGAAACTACTCGATATAAATACAAATACAGCTTGACGTACTGTTCCCGCGAGAGAAAGAGACCCTGGCACCAAAACCGCAAGGATTACAACCAATCAAAGAAGAAACTGTTACACGAATATTCTCACAATATAATCTATTGATTCCACCGATATCGACATTGAAGCCTTAACGAAGGGTGAAGATCGTAGCATCAGATACAATTACAGCTGTATTACTTATAAATAGTTTTTGTTTGTTGCTCGCACGTCACGGCTTTGTTGGGGAAATTCACTACCTACTGGAGGACGTCACGTTTTCTTACTTACGATAATTATTAATTTTACTCGCCGCACTTGCACAAAGGCTGACTTGTTAAAACAACTTTCCCATGGTATGCTAAAGAAAACGGCGTCATGTTGGCCGGTTATTACCCCCCTGCATACGTCGGTTGGCCAATACGAGATAACCTCTAGAAATTTAAATCCATTACCAACTCGCTCTCACGGAGTTTAATGATTCACAAAGTGAAGGAGCAATGGACAGTATTAGTTTGCGTTGGATTTCTAAGCGATACGTTCTGTAGGTGATTTTCGTTTTATTATGAAATGAACGTTTCTAAGTAAACTCGTATTTTCACATGCAGAATATATGCACTTCGTATAAGGTAACTGAACCGTTACACCCAGTCATGATTTTAAATTAAGAGGATTATGTAACAGTGAATGAATTCTTCGGAAGCAATCCAAAAATATCTTAAATTGGTAATTATCACATTGTGCAAGTAATTTTTCAGTAGGAATCGATTAGTTTTAGAACGTTATCGCTATACTGTTGATATATATACTTTCAGTCATGATAATCATTTAGGCTTTTCCACTTTTCAATTGATCTTCAACTTTTAAATCTAACTTGATACTCTAATATTTATAGCAACCGTAGATAGTATTTAACGGTAATTAATGTTTAATTGGAAACTTAATCATCAATCACTATTCATCTATATTTGAAAAACCATGTAATTAAACGATTTTCTTATGGTCTTTAAATTGTTGTGATGGTTTAGGCATCCTATACCTATCTTCGGTGAAGTCTAGCATAATATTTAAGTATTTTTTGCACTGTTCGTAAAACTAGTTGTAGCTACAGTCCAGCCTTGTGCCAGTAACAGATAAATGACAATTAACGATTTCCTGCGCTCAAAGATACCTGAACGTTAGCTAACGTATGTCACCGGCGGCGGCGCAGGCGCACCTTTCTATATCTTGAGCAAAGACCGCGAATAACCTGATCACCGGTATAAAATTAATGTTAAGCGATTTGGATGACTACTTATCCCGTGATAAGTAGTTACTTCAAAGATTGAGAGGAACTTGTAATATGTTTTAAGTAAATGCAAAATTTTGGATTTTCAGACAGGCACAGAGCCTAACCTGTCGGGGGAGCGGTGAATGCTTATGCGAATCCCGCACCCCCACGGCCATAGGTAGAGATGGAACACCGCGATGGCTTTAGCCGGTAAGAGTTCATCATACCCGTCTGTCACCCCCACGATGGAGGAAGTCCGTGAGTATATCCACCGCAAACAAAAAAAAAAAAAAGGCACAGAGCCTAAAAAATGGTGATAGAAACCAATTAGGTACCACTGAAATCTCAAAATATATATAACATATTGTCGATCAGTCGAGGAATAATCGTACACCTAATCACCATCAGTGATTAAGAAAGTGGTGATATTTACACAATAGGAAACTTATGTAAAACTGGTCACAGTCAGGAACAGAAATTCAAATGTATCTGATTTGCAATTAGGCAAATGGAACTTCGAGCAGGATATATCCAACGGCCTATTAAATCAAACAGATAATATTAAACATTGTGCCAAAGTGTCATTTCAGACAAAATAATACGATTTAGATTGCCGTATGTTGTTGAGATATTAGGTTACATCTACGTGGGTTTACTAGCTATTAATGAAACAGGTAGTCCATTGAGTAAGGTAATTATTCATTTTAATCGTGCAGTAATTAGTTACTTGTACGACATTTTCATGATCAGGAAAAGAAGTCGGAAGGAAACGATCTTAATGTAGTGTAGGTAATTCTTGTTACATTCTCGTACTTACAATGTTATTATGTCGCAAAGGTTGATATTATTCCTAACGCTAATTTAGTAAGGAATTATTAGATGGTTCCGTTATCTTACGTTCTATTTTTAATACAGAAAATAAGTTTCTTTATTGCACAGCAATGAAAAACTGTTTTATTATTTTTGGTGCATTCATTCACAAGAGTCTGTTAAAATCAAAACCAAAAGTTACAAAGTAGTAGTTACTAGACTGCTATTGATGAAAATACGTCTTTGTACAGGTATGTAAAAAAAGCATCTGTACTAACATAACTTTTTGTTGAAACAGTTTGCGCAATAATTAGTAAATAACATTTACATAAATCTGCTATTAATAATGTAATATTTACGTTGGAAATACATCATTTTAGGTTACTGAAAGTGTTTTATCTCTCGATCTTCATGAATCCAAAGATACTGATGGAACAGAAGTGCCAACCTAACAAACATTTTAGAGGTGACTTAGCGGTCGAGGTAACTTAAAAAAAATTAAGTGGCCCGTATTCTTCTACAGGTCACATACAACAGATGGGTGTAAACCCACACTAACATTGTTCCATCAATGTCACCTTGATCAGTCGCCTCTCTAAATACAAGGCGCAAGGTTGCAGCCTCATTAAAAATTATTAATAACTACTTATATGATTGGCTAGCTTGATGAAGTTACTTGTGATTGATATTTAAAGGTACCTAATATAAACATTGTAACAGGAAGTGACAAGCTAGAAAACAATATATACTCGTATATATTGCCTATAAGTACAGCAAAAAAATGTTAGGTACTTAATACTGAATAGAAGTATTGGCAAAGGGCTATAAATTACCCCTCGTCTTACTCGTAGTCGATTATCGAGTTTAACTGCCCCGTTGGTCACGTGGTCGCGCATGATTTTCGATTCCCAGGTCGGGCACCGTTATTGGCTTTTTCCACCAGGAATTCCTTAGTGACAGCCCGGAGTTTGGAAGTTGGCTGTGTCATACCCCCGTGCCTCGGAAAGCGCGTTAAGCCGTTGGTCCTGCGCCTGATCTCTCTCTCTGGTCGTGTCGGATTGCGTGCTGTCCCATCGGACTATGAGAGTCAGGGAAGACCATACACACAGGTGCACTATTATATCTTCTGCGCCGAAGGTTAGTCTCGGTTAATATTGGCCGCTATGGCTTAATTGGTTAAATTGGAAAACGTGTAGGGCTTCTATTTTACGAGTAAAAGAATCTAAGGGATCATTTATAATTAATCGCTGAACTTTCAGTTTTATATTTCGCCAGAGGTTTTCTTTGACGTCATTCTATGACGAAGTTTCATTTGCCTCTAGCGCGGCCTAGATACAGCCTTGTTATTTTGCCCTTTTATTAAAAGTCAAACTATGGGGTTAATGGCAATTTGTTTCATTTCGACGTTTACCAAATTATAATTATATAAAGGCTTTCACGGACTGGCGCGACACGAAGGTGCGACGCGATTCTGGTAGTACAATTTCCATGAAGATTTCATAGATTGTTTTACTAGAATCGCGTTTCGCCTGTCTGCGGGAGCATTAAGTGTAAGCCAATAAAAGGAAGTTCAAATTAAAAAGCGAAGAAGAGAAAGATAGGTAGGTAGATGCAAGATTAATTACAATACCGATGAAGATAATCCGGCTAGAGATCTATTAATGTTATTTCAACAAATCACAATATCTCTACCGCTAATTGGATGTTCGGAATTCTACTTAAACAACATCGCATTACTTACATTAATAAATATTTTCCTGACATTTAATTAATTGCGTTTACATTACCTCGAGAAAGTAGGAGCGCTTTCCCTGGAGCAAGAACCTCATGAATGGATATTATAGTATCTGTTTTATCGTAATATGCAAATTGAAATTGCGTATAGGTAATACATAGAACTACCAGTACTTGCTACTTTCATCTACCTTAATAGCTTACCTAGTGATTGTATACTATTGCGAAGAAGAAAATGTCAAGATAATAAGAAATAAATTATGACCCACTGACTTACCCATTCCTCACGAAATCTGCGGAAATATAAAGGTTAAAACTATTCGATCCGCGGTTTTTATTGTTGTTTTTTAATACAACGCAAGTACCGAGTCCCACTGCAGTTTGAAAAAAAATGCTTCTATTGGGGATATTTAACAACCACTAACCTGTTGGGCAAAAATATCATTGCTATATAGGAATAGGGTTGCCAACTCTTTTTCAGTCAAAAATAGCAGTTTTAAAATAATTACTCAAAAAAATATGTATAGTAGATAGCGGAAAAATAACAAAAAATATAGTAGGTTTTAAAATACTTTATTTCCTAAAAGAATATTTTTTGCTACTTTGAGCCTTCATAGCTTAATATAGTAGTTTCGCCTATTATATACTTTTTCAGAAATATAGTAGTCGGGCCTCTAATACAGTAGGATACTATATTATATAGTAGGGTTGGCAACCCTCTAAAGGAACTAAAAGTTGATAAAATTAAACGAAACTTAAATTATTTCATGCCGTGCATGTCCGTCATAGTATGCTTAGCACCCTAATAGCGTAACACTATAAATCTCAATCTGAATTATTTTGAAGGATATTGCTAATCCGGATAGATAGGTACTCGAAAAATTTGTCTGCCCAACAATATAAATAACACAATGAATATTGTTGAACTGTCAAAATGAAAGCTATTGCTACTGATAGTGTGTTACACAATTACCCCGCGGGTTTAGACCTACTCTTCGTTATCTATGTCCATTTGACATTTGATATTGTCTTTTCTATGGTAGTCGTGTAAATTGCAAAAAGTATTCAAAAACTCGTTGACCTGTCAAGTCAACAGTCGAAATAGTGGCGCCAATATTCGACACCGAACCGCGATTGCCATGAGTATAGTGTTTCAACAACATTAGTTCACTTACGCCTCACTTGATATAGAAATAGGTATTATTATAATATTGTAATTAAAGTTGTCTAACTTGTCCCCAAGGTTATGTAGAGCGCGGTGAGAAAGGACCCAAATAATGAGAATCCTGTTTTGAACTCTGAAGTGTGCCAATTTGTGGCCAATTGATCTTTTGAACGTTCGGGGTTATTAGACATTGAGCAATCTTTTGACATATTAACAATAATATGCGGAAGTTATTATAGGGTAGCAGAGATGTGATACACCCAATGCAATTGCAGTGTGACTTCGTGTAGAAGACTCTTACATTACTGACAACAAATTAATGATGATACAAAACATAATGACGACGTACAGGCACATTCGGTCACAACCAAAAAACTAATAAAGATTCTTAAATTCCCTGTACCTGTGGGTGGTCATTGTGTCATGGTCCAGGGACAACCCTTAAGAAGACTATTAATTAAATGGTCCATTATGTTACATCATTCTTATTGCCTTAAAATAATCACAAGCATTAGACTAAGGCGTATCTAGTCATTATCTATGCTAATGGTTGATTGATTGAACGTCTATATATCCCTTAAACATTAACTCAAAATCGTGACGATCAATATGTTATAAATACCAGGTTAACAGTACACGTAGGCGGTTCGCCTTGCCGTACTTGTCACGTAGAAAGCCTGAGACAAAGGCCTGTCTGCCAGTTCACTTGCGTAACTCGAAATCTGCATGTCTAATGATCGCTTTCGGGTATTACCATGATTTATTGAGCAGTTATGCAAAAGAGGTTCAGAGTGCAAGCGATTTTATTTAGATTACGGTCCCACGTACGTCGAACGTGTGAAATTAACCGTCGAAGTACTGAAAATGTGGTTTATTTTAACTTTAGTTTGCATGAAGAGGATAATGAGGATGACTGTAAACTGTCGTGTGACACTCGGGCAGGTTACACAATAAATATGTATTTCCCTGTTCCTTTCACACAGACGTTATTAGTCTCGAATTGGCACAGTATGGTACTCATTAGGTAAGTCTTTAATGGATGTACAAGTGTTGCATATGCAACTGGGTCTGACCTAAATTGTATAACGGAGCTCGCAATACACATGGTTTGTAGTTACGTGTATTCCGTGTTTCCTAGTGCAATTTTATATGTTTTTAAAAACAAGCACTTGTTTTAGATTTCATAATTAGGTATTCTTCACAGTTCTACGCAATCCTGCCGATCTTGACTGTAATATTCCATATAATTAGGAAAAACGAAAATTTTATCAGCCTAGGGTATTTTAGGAACAGTCACAGGCCTGGGCTCCAACACCAATTTTTAACTCATCATCCACTCGTCCGCCTCAGCTAGCTGACTGTAGTTTGATAATAAATAATAGATCAATAACATAATACCCGAGACCAAAGTACCTTTAATCGATTACTCTTAGTTAGATCACGTATGTAATCCTACATCTGACTCTATGAACCACATTCTTACTTGACAGAGCACTAATTGCAAGCTTATTTTGACGTCACGTAACATACACAGCAGCATTATTTGCTAAGGTATTTAGCATACATACCAAATGAAGCGGGTGATAATTGTAGCCGTAATTACAGCTAATGATTATAGACTGACTGAACTGACGGTGATCACTTCGAACGTACGACCTAGCTCATATTAATAAAGTGATCTACATAGATTCTAGATCGTATATAGTTCGCAACATGTCACAAGCGAATATTTAATGAAGTATCGAAACTTGTAGCACAGTATAAAGCTTGGTATGAGACAGGTTAAAAACTGGAGTGGTTTCACGAGTTTTTTCATCGTGTGTCGTGTATTTCTGATAATAGGTGTAGCGACCTATGTTGCTGTTCGCAGATAATGACGGGTGTTTCAATCAGTCGCAAGATACACAATTTTTTTGAGCAAAACATTTTGGAGTACTACTTAAATATCTACTGCTTTATTCAAGATTGAATTGAATAAAATCTAGGTTTATACCAACACGCGCGGTATCGAGAATTCATAGACAGTAACACACCAAATACGTAATAATCTTACCTATAGCTTCTAAAACTTGATCTGAATTGCCTTTTTAGCCCTTTTTACTTTCAAAACAGATATTTAACGAAACCGATCAATTTATTAACGCCTACATTCGCTGTGGTACATGACGAATCTTCTATGACCTATCAAGCCTTTATTAGTATCGGTTATCGACAGACAAAATGGTAGGCGTAAGAAATGGCTACACAAGGATGCAAGTAACCAATTACTTTCAGGGGAATACAGCCTATATGGATACTAGTCAAAGGACGATATTCCTATGAGTGCAACGGAAAGGAAGGATGTGTTAGTATGCGCACCGATTTGTAGGAAATAACGGAACGACCAGTTGGTTGACGACTGTCTTAAGTTCGCTATCTATATAAGTTTCTAAGAACTTGTTTGAATTGAATAAATATTCATTTTAAATTAATTATTCTATAATCGAGGCACTTAAAAGATTTAAGTTTGTTTGACTAATAAATATACATTACTCGCACAATGTTTTCAAAATAAACTTGACACCTTAAGCCTTTAAACTGTTAAGTTCAGGCTTTCAAACCAGTATCATTTTTTTAAGTTCATACCTACTAATATTTCAATTTGAGAACTTGTCTAAGATAGGCTTCTCGACCTTAAGTATACAGCCAGTAATTCCTCAAAAGGTATTGCATGGGACACCACATTTTATCATCTTTTTTTCCAGTTTTTGAGAACAGGAATATTTGCTGTGGTCCAAGCACGAGAAGTTTATGTACTTATGTTAGTACAGACCACCAACTGGTAACTAACCAGAATACTGGTAAATGAAAGAAGAGGAAGAATTCATTTATAGACACATCATTGTCCTTGAAGTGAACACAGTGTTCAGTTACATAGGGTGGGAATTTCAAGTATCATAATCTGCCTAGCCATTTCCCAACTATGTTGGGGTAGGCTTCCAGTCTAACCGGGTGCAGCTGAGTACCAGTATTTTACTTGGAGAGACTGCCTATCTGACCTCCACAACCTAGTTACTAGGTAATTCGAAACCCCTTGGCAAGACTGGTTGTCAGACTTTCGGACTTCTGACGACTTGTAACGACTGTCAAAGATCCACGAATGACAGCCGGGACGTGCTTTTCGAAGCACAGAGGAGAAAGAGGTATGGTATGTAAAGATGGTCACCCATCCACGGACCAACCGCGGCAAGCGTAGCTTAACCTGATCGATCGACCCATGCGGCTTTATTATTCAGCCGCGAGCCCCTCAATTTCAAGTAAATATGGATCTGAATTTTAGTAGAGTTAATTCAATAACCATAGCCACCACTGCATGAGACTACTAAACCAAGGAGTGTAAATTAAATCCTAAGGATGCTATAATGTTAGCCCAAGAGCTAGTGCACTATCAATTAGAACAATTACAGTACAAGCCAGATTTTGCATTTAATCGGGCAATTCTCGTAATTTTAAGAACGTCCACAGTCTGATCTCAGTCTCAATCTGTCAAAAATATCTCTAATTTCTCTACATTTTGACAAGTTTTTGATATTTGTTTGTCGCCGAGATGATACTGCGACTAGATTTTAAACGTTTTAAATTACGAGAATTGGCCTTCAGATCATACAGTTCTGCTCTACTGCCTGCCCATGTGAAACACACTTACAGTAATAATAATTGATATCTAAATGAAGAAAGACTGGATGAGACTAGCACAGACCAGGGAAGCATAGCAGGAGGCTTATACTCAGAGTGGGTGCAACAAGGCTGCCAATGATGATGATGATCATGATTTCCTGAATACCTCCCACAGAGAGGCCGCCTGCCCCAGCAGTGGGTGGCTTTAGGTATTAGCATAAGCACAGACACCCACAAAATTACTTCAACACCTGACATAATTGTGTTTTGATTCAATATGCAAATTGCAACATTGTCTTGACCAATAATTAATATTCTGAAGTACTAATTGCATTTATTTCTTTTGATCATTTCCATACGCAACTTTATTTATAATTACACAAGTTTTTATATACCTACCTTATTAGTTTCTCAGGAAAATAATGAAGCCATAAATTACTTTGTAAGTAATTTGTTTTTCAAGGATCCATCAGATACAAATAAACTAACAAACATTTAAGTAATAATCATCATTTTAGCCAAAAGACGTCCACTGCTGGACATAGGCCTTTCCCAAACATCGCTACTTCAACCGGTTTTGTGCTTCTCGCATCCAGTAGATTCCTACGACCTTCACCAGATCATTGTTTCATCTTGTGGGAGAGCTTCCAATGCTTAGTAATTATATCGACATTAATTTAAAGAATCATTCAGTATTCATATGGTCACTAATAATATACAAATTGAAAAAAAAATACCTATAAATGTAGGTACATATCCCACCTGAAACTCATATGTAGAGCTGAAACCGCTCAAACTAAACCAGATCATTCAGCATGCTAGTTTATTTCACAGCGATGTTATCAATTTAGATACATTCTTTCAAACAAGCAGCATTAAGCAATTTCATTCATCTCAAATATATAGGTAAAACAACCTGAAATGTAAAGAAAATAATCATGTCAGTAATTTTATTACATTGTAATTAATTATTTATTTTAAAGGGTTTTTAATAGGTAGGTACTGGGGCCCTAGAACTAGAATGTAACATCTATTAGCATATGAGTGCAATAAAATATTTGAGTTTGAAAGAGTATGAAACAAGAAAGAAAACACTCCATAAATCCATAGATATATTTCCTCGAAAATACTACAAAGATAACTTTTAATAAAGTTACTCGGTTTGGCTGTTTTTTATTACAACGTAAAAATTTAATGAAATGCGTTTGCACCTACCTGCATATATAGAGCAGCAGAGAGTGAGCATCTATAATTTGGATTCATAAGTTTTGAGGAAATCAGGAAAGCGGAAAATCAAAAGCAGTGTCAAACTTTTGTGCAGGTAGAATGAACAAAACAATTACTTAACTTTTTGCATGTTTGCAACCACAGAGTACATTAGACTATTTTGCAACTGAAAAATGTTGGAAACTGTTTGATTGAAAGCTTCTCTCAGAAAGTGTTGCCACTTGCCAGTTTAGTTGGCTATTAAAATAATATAAAAATGCAAGCCCAGCCGGGAAAATTTTAAAACAGGTTGGTTTGTATGTCCGTGTATCACTTACTTTCTCCAGTTCTGTTGATTACTCAGTTTCTCTGATTGGACAGTTTTGCGGCTTAGACAGTTGCATCAGCTCGACAGTTCCAGTGTTTGGCAGATTCCTTGATCCGACAGTTTAATTCAATTCATCAGCTAAAGTACAGTCGATTGACAAATAAAAAATGAAAATTAGCAGACGTGTGTGCAGTTTACACACGTCTGATAATTTACATTTTGTTTTTTTTTTGTATTGCCCACTTAACATAAATCACGGTTGTTTCTTCAATGATTTAAGCAGAGGTGTATGTACAGACGCCAGCAGGTCAAGCTACCCGAAACTGTCAAATTTTCCCAATCAACCTTGAACCTTAATGCTTTAGCGATAAAGTTGAAAATCTATTAAAGAAATTTGACAGATTGTAGTAGCTTGATGTGCTGGCGTCTGTACTTAGAGTCCACCCATATTGCGTCACAAATCCAGATTATAGCTCGCCCTGCAGAAAAATTCCTAATGAAATAATCGAACATCTAACACCACTTTTTTCGACCTGAGAACCTCATGCTAACAGCGTTAGAGCTTGGGACCACTAGACCTACGACACCTTATTTTATTTTTAAATGAATGAAATGCACCTAATCTATCGTGGTTTGAGCACACTCGATTAATTGAATAAACTCCAAGATTCGCACTAGCCCCTGGTAGCCTCATATTTCATGGTGCTACAGAGAACATTGCACATGAAGTAGACCGGGGCGCACGTAATGGCAGTGAAGACGTGCCCGTAAGATAGGGAAGGATTTAAGGGTCATCATTGGACTAGTGAGAGATCAGAAAATATATGTTTTCACCGATCGAAAATGTAAAACACCTTTAAATATTGTAGATACGTTTTGTAACAAATCAGTCAAATTAAACTACAGTATTGAAAAAGTAATTGAGAAAGACACATTCTACGAAATAAAATGAAAAAATAAAGTATCCAAAACTGATTCAAATAAAGAAAGTACCATCAGACATAGGCTGGTTTTTATTTCAGTCTTATAATCTTTTTGTTTTTGCTATTTTAAACGGCGATCACCGGGCAACATTTTCTACAAGCCTTCAAATTCAAAAAAATTCAAATCGTTCGCGAGTTATTTGTTTTCTTTCTCCATAAAAATAAAACAAAAGAAACCGATATTTCATATAAGTAAACAAGCTTCAGTGGCATGCATATTTTTTAAATTACCTATTCAGTGTTACTTTGTTTAGAAATTATTGAAGTTTGGATAGAATGGAGAAAACAAGTCTCACGCATCTCACGTGAGTAATTATGTGCTTTATCCAATATATACATATTTAGAGGAACCTAAAATACCAGAATAATTGATAACTTTTGATTGCCTCAATCAATGGCTGCAATATATATTTTTTTCTTACATTATTATTTTATAAAAATTTCAGGTTTGTATAGTTCTTATTTGATGAAATACCTAGTCGCTTGAAATGAGAATTCCTTGAATTTTATAATCGCTATGAATTATTAAGCTTGCATGCTGCATTGCATGCGGCCTGCTTTAGCCTAGATTGCACTGCTTGAACTGCCCAAGCTTCAGGTAGGTAATATTTTTTTTTAAACTTTTTATTCACCTAGGCTAAGTTCGGGCGATTGAATAATAATTAATCGTTTAACTAAGAGATAAAGTTTTCAACCTTCTTCGATTAAAATCATCAAGTTGTTTAAAGCCACAAAAGGTATCTGGACCCATATCCGTTTAGCACTAGTAGATTGCTGTATTATCTTATTCATTTAGCAACTGCCTATATTCCTGACCCTTTAAACTGTTTCTGGTTACTCAGCTGATGCCACAGCAACCGTTATTTTGATTTATAGGTACAGACATATTTCAAGGAATTGTGCTTATTTAAAAATCATTTTAAATTCAATATAATTTGTACCTATCATTCAACCACCCATTGTTTAATATTTATGGTGTACAAAATAAAGAATATTCTATTCTATTCCATTCTATCAGGGCCTTTACTCAGTAACCTATACTCCGTTCGGAATAAGATTAGACACTTAAACAAATCTTTTTTTCAGTCCGTTCAACCGATTTTAACTTCTATTCCGTAGGTATAAGGATGGCATTAAAAGCAAAAAAGTGGTTACAATACCAACTATTTACTGCAGCTGCCATTTGTTATGCCACCAACACAATAGAAGTCATAATTGGTTGAACGGACTGTAACAAAGGTTTATTTAAATGCCTAATCTTATTCCGAATGGAGTATAACTATAATTAATGTATGTGTGTGTGTGTTCTGTTTTTGTTTCAAAATTAATTTTATTACATAACAGCAATAATATTATTGCAAGTAATGCCTGGGGAAATATTATATGTAAGTTGGTTATTTTTTAGGGTTCCGTAGTCAACAAGGAACCCTTATAGTTTTGTCATGTAGTCTGTCTGTCTGTCCGCGGTTTAGCTCAAAAACTATTGCTACTAGAAAATAGTAATTTGGCTTGAGTATACACGTTAATGACGCCAAAAAATGAGGTAAAATAAAATTTTGAAAAAAAAATTATTTGGGGTACCTCCCCTATATCTAGTGAGGGTGATAATTTTTTTTTCGTCCTTCCCATAGTGTTGGATATCGTTGGATAGGTCTTTCAAAAATATTAGGGGCTTAGGAAGACCGTTTTTTTTATTAAGTAAACCGTTCGTGACCTATCAAGCTTTAAAGTACCAATTTTCGTTAGAGTCAAGTGTCCTCCCTCTACCAACTAAACGGTTGTAGTTAGAAATTCAGTCACGGAAGTTTAAAGGAAATCTATCACACATATGTGGGATTTACAAGTTTACGAGTAACAGTCGACCAATTGTATTAAACTCGAAAATTTCGAACAACTCCATAGAAATGTCGATAGATGGCGCTAAGCGTCAGTTGTATCGCGGTATTGTTTCATTCCTATATAAGTTTTATAAAAAAAAAAAAAAACAGTTGCTGCACCGGCTATGACAAGTCTTATCCAAATCTCAAAAAAAATAATTAAAACTTTCCGTGCAAAATTGTCGGATCAGGTGAGAATTTGTATAGGAAGGCAAATTAGGTAGGTAGTCATGTTTGGCTTTTAGTTAGAGCATGGTACGAAACTATTAGTCAGCTAATACGACCCGCACTTGGCTGTTATAAAAACTACGGAACCCAACACTGCGCGTGGCCCGACACGCACTTGGCCGGTTTTTATAATTATTATCCTGTGTTTGTTTTGATTATCCCCAAAACAGAGCTTATGACTTCTTTGGACTTTTGTCTAATTATAATAGTTTTAGATTGACCCTGAAGTTCCATTGTTAAAGCTCACCCTGTATAATAGCGAAAATGTCTTGTTGATCTTGGCACTGCTTCATAACTATGTTCATACTGTAGTCTTAATCTCAAACAGAGTTCAGCACTTCTTTGGACTTAAGTTTGTTTTTTTATAGTTTTAGATTTAGTCACAAAGTTCTATAGTTAAAGCGCATTCTGTATAATAGCGACAGCGAGTTTTTAATCTTGGGACAACATCTGGGTAGCCCGCGAAATTCAAATTTTCTTACGTGTTTTGCAATTTGCAGATCAATATCAAGTTGCAAATTGATCAATCAATCAAC